>JAYESA010000014.1:164758832-165137939 GCA_036927795.1 Iris macrosiphon
TGCTTGATTATTATTATTTTTCCTTCGTACTTTTCTAAATTATTCTATCTTCTTCAGAAATATGGACATACCCAGCGGACACGCTAATGATGGGGTTGACCAAGCAACAGACCCATCGCCAGATGTCCAAAGGACTCCAAACCCTTCCGAGAGACCAATCCCCAAGAAGGATGCTGGTCAATCCAACAACCCCGTACCTTCCCCAGGACCCTACCCAGGAGACAACCCCAGCCCAGCTAGAAGGGCAAACTTTCCAAGCACCAACACCGCAGGCGGATGTAACGCCCCGTTCATCCCGTTCCCCCTGCTCGGGGAGCGCGGCTAAGAAATACTTACGACCGTCCGAACGGGACAGATTGAATCAAGATCCTTTCCTCGTTATGGATTGGTTTCTTCGGAATCAGGTCCCATAATCAATGGATCGTGCCTCAAGGAAGGACTCGGCGGCAGAGTAGAGAGAGGCCTTTCCGTTGTGTTGGTTTTCCTTGCCCGTTTTCGATTGCCGCTTGGTTGCGTACTTGTTGGTTTTAGGACTTGCGTTTTCTTGAACGGTTTCGATGAACTTCATTGTTTTCGTTCTTAGGATTTTGCATTTCGTATCGAGCCTTGGAGACCGAAGCAGGAGGTATTGATCATCCGTTGGTGCGTGCAGGTGATCGTGTAGACGATGCGCGAGCGGAGTCTTAGGGATCTCTGCTTCTTCTTCCTATGCAACCGAATGTGTGAGTGGCTCTATTTCGATAAGCACCTTCTTTCCAAGGGCTCCGTTCATGATAAAATTGACTCAGTAAAGCATTCAATCAAACGACACCACTTAAGTAATAAGTTGGATAACAAGATAAGATAAGAAGTAGGCTTGGAACACCCATTGCTTGTCATATAAAACCTTACATAAATTCATTGATGCATGCATGGTCGTTGGATGTTTAATGGGTTGGTATTTATTGATAGTTCAAAGTACTTTTCAATAAGTTCAAAGTGTTCTTCTATAAACTGCTGCATGTTATTTTATATAACTGTTGGTTAATGGTGACAGTACAGTAAAGCAGTTTCGTACATGAATGTTCTTTAACATTAGCTAGTAAGTAAATCTATGAGGTAGAGTCATAGATATGGTCATGGGAATTCTTGTGCACAGGGGATCCAGGTTCCTGCGGACGGTTACCGGGGCACCGGGCCGTTCCGACCCGGGCGGAATCTACTTTCTTAGTACTGGGAGCGGGGAATTGTAGCGGGGCTAGCTACCCGCGCTGCAAGCGTCGCCGCCAGCCCAGACTAAACCCATGATGGCTAGTAGAACAACAAAGAAAGATGTTGTGTATATTTAAACTGTGCAGACTAACTATGTCTTCGTGACAGGGAAGGCTATGGTAAGTTGTACAGGTGGTTCAGACGGGACAGGTAAAGTCACCGAACGGTGGCATGTGAAGTTATGTTATTTTGTTCTTGCATACCTGCTAAATGAAATCTGATCTAGGCAAGAATAGAAACCCACCTAAGAACACAAATGTTGCATGTTCATTTAAACTCATCTAAGAGCTTGGTAAAGTTGAGCAGCTAGCCTTCACCAGTACTTTTCGAAGTACTGACCCTCGTTGTAGCAGGTTCCCCGGCGTAAGGCAACGCGGCGAGGAGCTGAAGCTCTCTCCGGACTTTTGGGATTCTTGGCGGGTCGGGGCCAAGACTTGGAGGCTCAAGCTGGAAGCCTTCCCCTCTCTCTCCGTGGCAGAAATAACGCTAAAGCGACGGTGCTTACCCGCACCCAAGGAGTTTTGTGTTTTTGAAGCTATGTAAAGGGACATAATGTATGGGTCGGCTATCTCATTTTGCGTCCAAGTTTGTAAGCCCGTGGGGCATTTTATACTTTTGAGTCAAGCATTGTAACCGGATGTTCATTATAAATAAAAGAGAAACTTTTCTATGCCTCAATCTTGTGTTATCTTATTTGTTTACTCTGTTGCATTGATCTAAAGAATATCCTTATGCCTAAGGCCTGGTGCACGCGCGCCCTACGCGTGCACGGCATCGCGCCCCTGGGACGATTATCGGTTAGACGAAATCGGGGCGTGACATATTGGTATCAGAGCATGCTTCAGATCCTTTGATCTCTCAAAAGAAAGTTTCTAAAGAGGACTTTGTTCCTTCCGAGTAGACCCTTGAATTCGCTTGGCCAAAATGAGATGCGTTCCATACAATAAGTCTGAATATTTTTGAAAAGTGCGTGGGAATTATACGATTGCTTGGACGGGATTATGATGTGAGGGCTTTTGTCCCAACTCATAGAGGATGTTGTGAGAGGAGACTCATGTTATAATCGGCAAGTTATATGTCTATATGAAGACACCGAACGAGTAGAGTGCGAGATAAGAATATCATTCAGACAGTGGTCTATGCACATGGCCTTTTGGCCGTGTAAACACCCTAAATTTCAGAAATAAGATTTATAAAATTTTCCCTATTTTTGGTATTTTTCTGGAATTTATCACTGAGGTTTGTGGGTTAAATAATTTTAAGTGTGGCTTAATGGAGTCAAAATATTCTGGAAGTAAAAATTTATTGTGTATAATGGAGAACCGGACGCATGGCATTTTTCGGTGAATTTATTGGACCCCGGAGCAATGTATCGAGGACCTTTAGCTATTTGGATGATTAAACCAAACACTCCTGCCTAAACCAACCCAGGCTGAACCAAACAGTGGATTGGGTCGGGTCGGACCCAAGCCAGACCCGACCCGGATTCGACATCAGGGGGAAACCCTAAACTCTCCGCCGGAAACACTGTTCACAACCTATATATTCTCCTCGATATTCGTGTAGCCACCGCCGCCACCCTAATTCCCTTTGTCATCTCCACCGACCCCTACCTCCAGTCGCTCCGCCGCTCCGTTAAGCAACGCCGACCGGCCGCCATCGTCAGCGAGTACCCCGACTCGCAGAACCCCCACTGCTCCCTGCCGATCGTCCACTGCCGCCCGTCGACCACAGAACCCCGTCCACCGATTCGTCCTCCTCCACCGCGGACATCCACCTCGTCGAACCCAGAGACCCCCATCCCGACCCTGGCCACCGGTTCAGCCGGTCGACTCCCGTTCGCCGCCGTTCGACGCCATCGCTCGTCGACCCAGGGACCCTGCTCACCGCCTGCTGCCAACGCCGCACGACCCCTCGCCGGACCGACCCACCCCCTTTGCTCGAACCTACCTCCACCGCGCCGTCCAGCCTTCGACTCCCCGTCGACTCCACCGACGTCGACCAACAGCCCGCAGCTGCCCTAGGCCGAGACGCCCTCTGCCGGCGAAGTCGACCCCTCCGTCTCCAGGCACAGCCCTAGCGGACACGGTAGACCCTCGACCAGGACACAGGTTGGACTCTTGGACACGTGAATCTCAGCATTCACGGGCCCTGTTCAGGTATTGATTTCTCCCAACTCGCAACTCCGTTTTCAATTCCGTCGATTGCTATGCGTAGACTGTATAACCCTCTCGGTGCCCGTGCAACTCGCTCGGTGCATCGCGTCCTGTAGTGATCGTACACCGCGATCCAAAACAAGAAAAAAACAACGCCCTGTTTCACCCCAGAACTGAGTCCGCCCCGCCAATCGGGACGACTTGGTCGCACGCGGTCTTTACCAAACTGTGCGCGACGTTGATACGGTCGTGTGGGTTTTCGCAGAAGTCGATTCGGAGGTGCGTGCACCCCGGAATCAACGCGTATCCGCCGACGACACCCCGTATCCGTTGATCCTGGAACACGCTGTAACTTCGTGTACACACGTCGGATCGAGACGAAACTTGCGCCATCGGATCCGTAGTAATACGCTGGTCTTGTGAGCCAAGTTTGGTTCGATTCTGAGGACGTTGACAAAATCACGTATCGTGGGCCCCACCGGCTCCACTTGACGGGTGATTTTGTGACCGGCTCATCGGAATCCAATTCTGGAAGTTCCGTTGGGTTCGTATCGTCGTTCCTGACTTGTAGACACTGAGTTTGCGGAATTTGGAGACCTTTGACCCTGACACGCTTTTTCGGTGCAAAGTGGGCCCACATATGGAACCCGCTTTGGCCCGAAAATGACCTTTTTGCCCCTGTGTCCAAATTGGACGTAAGGACAGGCATTTCCAGCTATTTGACATCTTCTGAGACTGTTGGTGATATTATTACAGCTTTTGGAGTAGTTCCCACCGGATCCACAGATACCAGGGCAGTTGTTGAAATTCGGACATCAGGCAAGTGTACCTTGCCAAACTCTGCAGTTTAGTTATCTATTTTCCTTGTTTTATATATATTGCTGTGCATGCTCAACCTAGGACCGTGTGACGTACTTAGCATCCGATTATCAGTCGGGTGCCGACACTGTACGCAGTGTTGGGTACGGTCATCTAGAGATGGACATCCGTGACACTTTATATTCTCGTACTTGTCTTATCAAGTACCATATGACCCAGGACACTTGACACTATTCATGAGACAGGATTTTCCCGAGATATTCGTGGTGATTCTATATAGGATACAGGACATGGACATTATATTATCAGATACTTATGACTGGTTGCATTTAGCTATGATCGCGCTTGACATGGGCATGAGACGTTGTGGTCATGATATGCGTGGTTACATTGGGTGGGGAGAGACACACAGGCTACAGGCTGTATTTATGTATATCTTCTATTATTGAGAGGTCGTAGACTCTCGTAGCAGAGCTAGACCCACTACCGGTTATTACCGCTACCGGCTCCCCGACACAGAGCTTGTAGTGGCTCAGCCTGAGACTAGTGATGCTCTCACTTGCATTTACACTTAGATGGTTACATATTTACCCCATTGTTCATTTAGTTATTTATTTGCTGCACTGCTTATCTGTATTTATTGGCATGAGCTTTCTTGTACCTTGCTATGTCCCCTGAGGACCTGGATCCGGATTTTGTTCCCCAGATTTTACAGACGTGGTTTATCCCGAGATCTACGGGACTGGAGCAGGAGCTGATCCAGGAGTTATACCACCATCTGAGGACGAGGTCTTAGCTGAAGACTTCTCTTGAGCATCCATGTTCATGCTCGGCTTTCATTTATTTATTTCAGTCTTTCACATTCTGGTCAGATGAACCATTGTACTAGATATTTATCGGGTTGTTCCCCGAAGTACTTTGTGAGACTTGTTGATGATTTACATTCATTATTATTCTGTGGATCATATTTTATATCTTGTGTGGATGAGATTAGTTGTACCTTGATTGTCGTAGACTTGTTTTACAGCTTAAGTATGCCCTGATGGATCCTTTATAGTGAGTTGGTCCATCGGTGCGTACTGCTGGCCGTTGCCACGCGTCTGGTCCCACGGTATTTTGGGACTGGGGCGTGACATGGTTTTTGTGGTGGCCCATGCAGGTCTACGACTAAATTGTTCGGTTTCAACTTAGGGACCGGACCAGCCTGCCCTAAGGATAGTATGAACTATAGGATCTCATCCATTATTTAACCAGTTGTTGAACTCTATATCGATCTCGAATTTTGTTACTTGAACTGCATCCTGTATTGATTCCTCTGAGCGTTCTCATAGTTTATCTTTTGATTGCAGAGCAATGGATTCCGGGAACAGAGATGATATCCCTTTGGAGACACCACACGACGCTGTGGTTACTTATGGAGACGAAGTGACACCAGGGGATGGTGGACAAGCATCGCAGAGTGATCAAACCGGGCAGCCTAATCCAAGGTTCCGGAGAGATGATATCCCACCTCCACCACAGTTCACTCCCCAGGTGCCAGTATTCCCGCCAGGACAAGCCATGGACGGGCAACAGATGTTCCAGATGATGTATGCTATGATGCAAGCACAGCAACAGATTCAGCAAGAGGCCCATCGGCAGGAGGCCGAGTATCTGAGGACCAGCCTGGTATCCGCATTGGAGCAGGCAAATCCGCCAGCAAGGCGAACATCGACGGGATCTATCACCGACTTCCGTCATCTCAAGCCTCGCACATTTTCTGGTAAAGAAGGGCCAACGGAAGTTCATGAGTGGCTCACCAACATTCAGCATCAGTTGGAAGCCGCTGAACTTCCAAGAGAGAAGTGGATGACTGTCGTCAGAATGCAGTTAACTGATAACGCGCATCACTGGTGGTTAGCAGAAGAAAGGAGGCTTGGACAGGACCGAGTCACCTGGGAAGAGTTCTCTAGACTCTTCCAAGAGATGTACATTCCAGCCATTGCACGGTCAGAGCTCAGAGACAGGTTCAACCGCCTTATCCAAGGCAGCATGTCAGTGGAGGAATATAATGCAGAATTTATTCGCCTGAGCCGCTTTGCCCCAACACTGATTTCAACGGAGGAAGAAAAAGCAGAGAAGTTCTTTGACGGCTTGAAGTTCGAGCTTCAGAAAGTGATTGGAACGGTAGCACCTACCTCTTATACCGATGTCCTTGCAGCAGCCCGACGCTTGGAGCGCGTCACCAGGAGGGAATCTAATCTGAAGAGGCCTATCACATCAGCACCATCCAGGCCAGCACATGGGGATTCCGCAAAGCGAGCCCAAAGGGGTATGCCAGATAGAGCAGCACAGAGAGACAGACCCCTTCCTACTTGTCACCACTGCGGCAAGGTAGGACACATTGAGAAGGAATGCCGGCGTAAATTGGGACTATGTTTGAGCTGCGGATCCAACCAGCACTTTTCCAGGGACTGTACTGAACGCCGGGACGGAGCACCAAGACTAGCATTACCTGCACCACGACCAGCTTATCCAGCAGCAGGAGGCCAGCAGACAGGAGTTGGTGGGGTCAGACCACCAGCCCCAGGAGGGAATCAGCAGAGACCACCACTGGCACCACAGGCAGCCTTATTTCAGCAGGCTCAGCAGCAGCAGAGAGGTCCAGCTCAGGGACGGGCACAGGCATTCCCACTAGCTGTTGAGGAGGAGGCTACAGCAGGCGAAGTCATCGCAGGTACTATTTTAGTAGCTTCATTACCTGCAGTAGCTTTATTTGATTCTGGAGCATCGCATTCATTTATAGCAGCTAGCTTTGTAGCCACCCATAGAGTAGCTACCGCACCCCTTCCGAAGATGAAGAGGATTCTTACGGGAGGAGGTATTATTCCGGTTAGTGATGTCTGTAGATCATGTTCTGTAGTAGTTTGTGGCCGAGAAATGCGAGCTCAATTTCTAATCTTTTCCATGCCGGATTATGATGTCGTACTTGGTATGGACTGGTTAAGACAGTACCATGCGACTCTTGATTGCCGACTTGGGCGGGTTATATTTAGACCGCCAGGACATCCAGAATTTGAGTTTCTCCGAGGAGCAGTAGAGCAAGGAGTTCAGCCTACTCTTAGGGTATTATCTGTAGAAGAGGAGACAGGTTACCCAAGAGTCATATCAGAATTTGTGGATGTATTTCCTGATGATCTTCCAGGTTTACCGCCTGATCGGGAAATAGAATTCACAATAGACTTAACTCCAGGAGCAGAGCCAATCACTTCATCAGTTTACCGGCTAGCACCTAAGGAGTTAGTGGAATTGAAGGAACAGGTTGATGATCTTTTGGAGAAGGGTTTCTTTCGGCCCAGTGTTTCACCTTGGGGAGCACCCATCTTATTTGTGCCGAAGAAGGATGGAACAGTACGGTTGTGTATTGATTACAGGACACTGAATGCCGTGACCATCAAGAACAGGTATCCCTTACCACGCATTGATGATCTATTCGATCAATTGAGTGGTGCAAGGGTATTCTCGAAGATTGACCTTAGATCCGGCTATCATCAGATCAAGGTGAGGAAGGAAGACATCCCGAAGACAGCTTTCAGGACGAAGTATGGGCATTATGAGTTCCTGGTGATGCCGTTTGGTTTAACCAATGCGCCAGCAGTGTTTATGAGTTTGATGAACAGAGTCTTTCATCAATTCTTGGATAAATTCGTAGTGGTATTCATTGATGACATTCTCATATATTCCAAGAGCCCTGACGAGCACGAGGAGCATCTCAGAATCGTGTTAGAGACCTTGAGGCAAGAGAAGTTATATGCCAAGCTCAGTAAGTGTGAGTTCTGTATGGACAAAGTGCCTTTCTTGGGACACATCATATCAGGAGAAGGACTTTCAGTGGATCCAGAGAAAGTTGCGGCGATAGAGACTTGGCCTACACCTACATCAGTTGCAGAGGTAAGAAGTTTTCTAGGACTTGCGGGATATTACCGAAGGTTCGTAGAAAATTTCTCAAGGATTGCAGAACCAATGACAAAGCTAACACGAAAGGATCAGGAGTTTATATGGACAGAAGACTGTCAGAAGGCTTTTGAAGAACTGAAGAGAAGATTAACAACAGCACCTGTCTTGACTCTTCCTTCAGGGTCAGGAGGTTTTGTTGTTTACAGTGATGCATCCGGCAGTGGACTAGGATGTGTTTTGATGCAACATGGCAAAGTCATTGCTTATGCGTCGAGACAGTTGAAGGACCACGAGAAGAACTACCCCACGCATGATCTGGAGCTAGCAGCAGTGATATTTGCATTGAAGATATGGAGGCACTACCTTTATGGAGAGAGGGTAGAAATCTTTACTGACCACAAGAGCCTGAAGTATGTGTATACTCAGAAGGAGCTTAACATGAGACAGAGACGTTGGCTGGAACTGATGGTAGATTTTGACATCGATCTGCAGTATCATCCGGGAAAGGCGAATGTTGTTGCAGATGCACTCAGCAGGAAGCCTACGGCATATTTCTTGACAATGCAGCCCGAGTTATTGAAGGATATACAAGAGCTACAGATAGAGGTTATCGTACCGGGACAGAATGGACTGATGGCTAACCTTGAGATTCAGTCATCACTCGTGGAGAAGATTAAAGAAGCATTGCCCACCGATGCTAGATTCCGAAGACTCAAAGAAAGGACAGAAGCAGGTATTCAGACAGGACTTCGCATTCACGAAGACGGGACATTGAGATTTGGAAACCGCTTGTATGTTCCAAATGGAGAATTGAGACAAGAGTTAATGACTGAAGCGCATAGCTCTATGTACTCTGTTCACCCAGGAGGAACTAAGATGTACAGAGACTTGAGACAGTATTACTGGTGGCATGGAATGAAGAGAGAGATCGCCAGATTTGTGGCCAAATGCTTAGTCTGCCAGCAAGTAAAGGCCGAGCATCAGAGGACTGCAGGTATGTTACAACCGCTCCCGATACCGGAATGGAAGTGGGAGCATATCACGATGGACTTTGTCACAGGATTTTCGAAGAGCCCCAGCGGAAGAGACGCAGTATGGGTGATCGTGGATCGACTCACTAAATCGGCACACTTCTTGCCATTTAGAGTTGGACAGTCCACAGAGGTACTAGCTGACATGTATATGCGACAAATCGTCAAATTACATGGAGTACCTGTTAGTATTGTATCGGATCGAGATTCGAGATTTACATCTCATTTCTGGAGAAGCATGCAAGAGAGTCTGGGCACCAGACTCAAGTTCAGCACGGCGTACCACCCGCAGACAGATGGCCAATCGGAGCGCACCATTCAAATATTGGAGGACATGTTGAGATCATGTATGCTAGACTTTGGAGGATCTTGGGAAGATCATTTGCACTTAGTAGAGTTCTCCTACAATAACAGTTATCAGGCCAGCATTCAGATGGCGCCATTTGAAGCTTTATACGGAAGGAAGTGCAGATCACCTGTGTGTTGGAGTGACGTTGGTGAACGTCAAATACTGGGTCCAGAATTGGTCACCCAGACAGTGGAGAAGGTGAAGCAGATTCAGAATCATCTGCGAGCAGCTCAGGACCGACAGAAGCATTGGGCTGATGCACACAGGCGTCCCCTAGAGTTCAAAGAAGGAGATCACGTATTCTTGAGGATTTCGCCCACTCGTGGTACTATCAGATTCGGGAGCAGAGGCAAGCTGAGCCCAAGGTATATTGGGCCATTTGACATTCTAGAGCGCGTTGGTGAGGTGGCTTATCGTCTTGCATTACCTCCATCCTTAGAGGGAGTGCATGACGTATTCCACGTCTCCCAGTTGCGAAGGTACGTGACCGACCCAAGTCACGTAGTCGATCATTCAGAGATCGCAGTAGGCCCGAGCTTGAGGTATGAGGAACAACCAGTTGGCATCCTCGACGTCAGTGAGAAGACACTACGGGGACAGACGATCAGACTGGTTCGTGTAGCATGGAAACATCATTCACCAGGCGAATCAACTTGGGAACGAGAAGATAGTATGCGTCAGCGATACCCCCACTTGTTCGAGGAGGCAGTTGTAAACTAGGCCACCTTGTATTTCCATAACTCTTTCTTTAGTAGCTTATTCTTTGATTGCGAGGACGCAATCCTTTTAAGGAGGGAAGATTGTAAACACCCTAAATTTCAGAAATAAGATTTATAAAATTTTCCCTATTTTTGGTATTTTTCTGGAATTTATCACTGAGGTTTGTGGGTTAAATAATTTTAAGTGTGGCTTAATGGAGTCAAAATATTCTGGAAGTAAAAATTTATTGTGTATAATGGAGAACCGGACGCATGGCATTTTTCGGTGAATTTATTGGACCCCGGAGCAATGTATCGAGGACCTTTAGCTATTTGGATGATTAAACCAAACACCCCTGCCTAAACCAACCCAGGCTGAACCAAACAGTGGATTGGGTCGGGTCGGACCCAAGCCAGACCCGACCCGGATTCGACATCAGGGGGAAACCCTAAACTCTCCGCCGGAAACACTGTTCACAACCTATATATTCTCCTCGATATTCGTGTAGCCACCGCCGCCACCCTAATTCCCTTTGTCATCTCCGCCGACCCCTACCTCCAGTCGCTCCGCCGCTCCGTTAAGCAACGCCGACCGGCCGCCATCGTCAGCGAGTACCCCGACTCGCAGAACCCCCACTGCTCCCTGCCGATCGTCCACTGCCGCCCGTCGACCACAGAACCCCGTCCACCGATTCGTCCTCCTCCACCGCGGACATCCACCTCGTCGAACCCAGAGACCCCCATCCCGACCCTGGCCACCGGTTCAGCCGGTCGACTCCCGCTCGCCGCCGTTCGACGCCATCGCTCGTCGACCCAGGGACCCTGCTCACCGCCTGCTGCCAACGCCGCACGACCCCTCGCCGGACCGACCCACCCCCTTTGCTCGAACCTACCTCCACCGCGCCGTCCAGCCTTCGACTCCCCGTCGACTCCACCGACGTCGACCAACAGCCCGCAGCTGCCCTAGGCCGAGACGCCCTCTGCCGGCGAAGTCGACCCCTCCGTCTCCAGGCACAGCCCTAGCGGACACGGTAGACCCTCGACCAGGACACAGGTTGGACTCTTGGACACGTGAATCTCAGCATTCACGGGCCCTGTTCAGGTATTGATTTCTCCCAACTCGCAACTCCGTTTTCAATTCCGTCGATTGCTATGCGTAGACTGTATAACCCTCTCGGTGCCCGTGCAACTCGCTCGGTGCATCGCGTCCTGTAGTGATCGTACACCGCGATCCAAAACAAGGAAAAAACAACGCCCTGTTTCACCCCGGAACTGAGTCCGCCCCGCCAATCGGGACGACTTGGTCGCACGCGGTCTTTACCAAACTGTGCGCGACGTTGATACGGTCGTGTGGGTTTTCACAGAAGTCGATTCGGAGGTGCGTGCACCCCGGAATCAACGCGTATCCGCCGACGACACCCCGTATCCGTTGATCCTGGAACACGCTGTAACTTCGTGTACACACGTTGGATCGAGACGAAACTTGCGCCATCGGATCCGTAGTAATACGCTGGTCCTGTGAGCCAAGTTTGGTTCGATTCTGAGGACGTTGACAAAATCACGTATCGTGGGCCCCACCGGCTCCACTTGACGGGTGATTTTGTGACCGGCTCATCGGAATCCAATTCTGGAAGTTCCGTTGGGTTCGTATCGTCGTTCCTGACTTGTAGACACTGAGTTTGCGGAATTTGGAGACCTTTGACCCTGACGCGCTTTTTCGGTGCAAAGTGGGCCCACATATGGAACCCGCTTTGGCCCGAAAATGACCTTTTTGCCCCTGTGTCCAAATTGGACGTAAGGACAGGCATTTCCAGCTCTTTGACATCTTCTGAGACTGTTGGTGATATTATTACAGCTTTTGGAGTAGTTCCCACCGGATCCACAGATACCAGGGCAGTTGTTGAAATTCGGACATCAGGCAAGTGTACCTTGCCAAACTCTGCAGTTTAGTTATCTATTTTCCTTGTTTTATATATATTGCTGTGCATGCTCAACCTAGGACCGTGTGACGTACTTAGCGTCCGATTATTAGTCGGGTGCCGACACTGTACGCAGTGTTGGGTACGGTCATCTAGAGATGGACATCCGTGACACTTTATATTCTCGTACTTGTCTTATCAAGTACCATATGACCCAGGACACTTGACACTATTCATGAGACAGGATTTTCCCGAGATATTCGTGGTGATTCTGTATAGGATACAGGACATGGACATTATATTATCAGATACTTATGACTGGTTGCATTTAGCTATGATCGCGCTTGACATGGGCATGAGACGTTGTGGTCATGATATGCGTGGTTACATTGGGTGGGGAGAGACACACAGGCTATAGGCTGTATTTATGTATATCTTCTATTATTGAGAGGTCGTAGACTCTCGTAGCAGAGCTAGACCCACTACCGGTTATTACCGCTACCGGCTTCCCGACACAGAGCTTGTAGTGGCTCAGCCTGAGACTAGTGATGCTCTCACTTGCATTTACACTTAGATGGTTACATATTTACCCCATTGTTCATTTAGTTATTTATTTGCTGCACTGCTTATCTGTATTTATTGGCATGAGCTTTCTTGTACCTTGCTATGTCCCCTGAGGACCTGGATCCGGATTTTGTTCCCCAGATTTTACAGACGTGGTTTATCCCGAGATCTACGGGACTGGAGCAGGAGCTGATCCAGGAGTTGTACCACCATCTGAGGACGAGGTCTTAGCTGAAGACTTCTCTTGAGCATCCATGTTCATGCTCGGCTTTCATTTATTTATTTCAGTCTTTCACATTCTGGTCAGATGAACCATTGTACTAGATATTTATCGGGTTGTTCCCCGAAGTACTTTGTGAGACTTGTTGATGATTTACATTCATTATTATTCTGTGGATCATATTTTATATCTTGTGTGGATGAGATTAGTTGTACCTTGATTGTCGTAGACTTGTTTTACAGCTTAAGTATGCCCTGATGGATCCTTTATAGTGAGTTGGTCCATCGGTGCGTACTGCTGGCCGTTGCCACGCGTCTGGTCCCACGGTATTTTGGGACTGGGGCGTGACAGGCCGAGCTGTGTTGAGTATCGTGCACCAAGACCCTTGGTGCTAGCGAGTTGCAGCGAGATTTGGGTATCGTTGGGATGAGAATAAAGTTGACTTGGAGGGAAATCGATAGAGACGCTATCGGATTGCCGCTAAGGCGAGGAATGGGAATCGTGTAGGGAATTTTCGAAAATAGTTGGACGGTTATTCATAACGATAAGTTATGATTTGAAGCATAGTCTTTATAGAGGACTATGAATACAGGGTGTACGAGTCCAAGATCGCTAAGGCGATAAATAGGGACTGTATTGGAGTCATAGCAACGGTTTGGGCCAGAGAATCAATTCCCGCTCTGAGGAGCGAATTGGGCATACGAGTGAGGATGCGAACGCGAATCAGGAGTTATTAGGATGACTCAATTCCTGAGTAGTGTATGCGATAAGTCCCCTGTTCGATTATACGATTTGTGGATATAATGAGTTGTAAAGATTCAGGGAGTATGACTCGAACCCTGAGTGGTGTAATTGTTGGCTTAGAAACGCTTGAACGAAGTCGTGGATTCAGAGAGTTAAGCGAGTCTAGCGACAAGCGACGAGATTGGGTAGAGCCTTAGTATAAATAAACAATGCCTAGCAAGTAAACGAACTCGGAGAAACCATGCAATGTTTGGTTCGAACGAGTTACAATGAGTTGAATAAGGGATAAGGCTTATACCGAATAAAAATTTAGGACAATTGGAATCGATATCATGATCGGAAAAGACTTAGAGGATCGTACGAGCGAGTTTGAGTTGAAACAAGCAAATTACAAACTTGACTCGAGATTGAATAATCTGAGATGCGATCGAAGTAAGTGCAATTAGAAATAATGGAGTGAACGAATGATAGCGTGCATGGAAAATTGGGATTGAGTAGGATATCGCTCGATAGAATTCAATTTGAGTACGAATGCGATGATTTCAAAATTTGAGATTTAGACCATAACAATGGTTGGAAGATAGCTCGGATTGATGCAAGTGGAAAGAATTATGATTTTGATGGATTGAGTTAAGCGGTAACAGATTTGGCTTGGAGTTTAGAAGAACGATCTTGAAATCAAGTTCAGGAAGATAACATTCGAAATCTGTCCCAAGCGAGAACGATTATCCTGCGAGAGCGTCGGCGTGGTAATTTCACGTACGATAGGGATAAGCAAACTCAAGAGAACAGGCTCGGTGATTATTCCAAAAACGAACTCGATGAATGGAAAGTATCAATGGGATAGACTTGGGTTTGGAAATTGATCTTAGTTGTTTGAGGAATACTAAGAGTAGACTAAGAAAATGAGTCTAAGGATTTTTCTTGAGGAGTTAGTCTAGAAACGTAAAGTAAGAGATGTTGGACATTTTCATGAACGGATATGTAGATCGTGCTGGACGACTTAGAGTTCATGATATACATCGATGGTTTATAATGGAATTATGGCTTGATGATACAGGCGTAGAAAATGATGGATTGGTGAATCCTATTAAACGAGATGAAAGTAGATTCCCAAAGAGATAGTATGTGCGAATCGATAGGTTAACCCTGAAACGTGGGCGTATCGTGGGTTCGATTGAACGAGCGTGTTGGTGTGATAGGGTGATCTGTGCTCGATGTTTAGAAATCTGAGTGAAACGAGCTTGGGTAGAATACCCGTGTAAAAGAACAATGGTTTGACCTTAGGGTGATTGGGGCGAGCGTTGTGCAACACGGTTGCGCGATGAGTCGCAAACTTGAGTTGTACCTATGACTGTGTGTGCTGACCTAGGGACTAGGCAGACGACCCTATGCCTTGAGTTAAACTGGAGTGGCTGACTTCAGAGTATCGTTCGGGAAGAATGATAGAACTGGGGCAACAAGACTTAGAGTTAGAATTTGGAATTGGGAATATACGCTAGCAACGTTCGCGTTGAAGCAAACGTAAGACGAGATAGGACTCGGGTGATAATTGATTTGGTTGGATAGGTTACGCGACGGTAAAGGATAAGACGATAGCTGGATCGAACAATAGTTCGGTCAGGACGATCTGCGTTTCGAAAGATTTTCACGAGTAGCTTGTCAGACTTAGCTGTCACTGAGCTTGGTTGAAATACACATATTTGGGGGACGCCTTGAATATGGGTACGATCCAGACTTAGCGATATGCATAACTCGGATGCAGCTGCAAAGGAAAATGTTCGGATTCGCATGGATGAGTCTGGCAACTGAAATGATTTTAGCCTCAACCTAAATTTTCATAGAGGAAAGATCGTATCATTCCTCGTGCTACCGGGATAGTTCTGCGCTAAGGCGCAGTACGAGACTGAGTTTGGGGATGCAATAATTGAACTAATAGATCATTCGGATAAAATGATTAAGCACTCGGGCGAACGGAACGAGTAAAAACGAATAGAAAGTTAAGTTCGATTGAGCCAAGGGTGCGAAGGACTTGAGCGTACCCCAAGTAAGCAATTTAGCTCTGCGCTAAGGCGCAATATAGACTGAGTCAGAAAACGTTGGTAATTGGGTGCGAATTTATTTAGTGAGATTGGACGGTGACCCAGAGAGACTTGATGCAAAAACAAGATTGGAAGATTGTCGAGATTCGAGCTTTTGGGTTAGGCGTAACGACAGGTTCGATAGGCAACGTCAAGTAATAGGCTCAATTGTGTTGGGTTCCTATGGTGATAACATAACAAGTTGGGCGAGTCCACCCAATTATGAATCGTAAGTGCCCGTTGAGTTATAGAATACCATGTGCTTGGGTAATACAGCCCTGCGCTAGGTGCGGTAGATTTTGAGACGGAAGTGCAACGATCGAGTTGAGTATAACTCGATAGCATTGAACGATAGAGTCGTTCGATGAGAACTGGCCAACATTGGCGTAACGCATGGTGAGAAAATAGGGGATTGTATTATTGAGACAGTCCTTGAAGGATAAGACGAGATGCATTGGATAGTTTAGAAGTTATGCGATAGCACGAGTTGCGCTCAGGAAGTCTCGAGGACGGAACATGTTCTGAGTGGTTTATGGGGTAACAACCTGCTCCGCTCAACCCGGAGGGCCGATTTAAAACGGCACAAGTGTAGCTATTCAACCACCTTGCTCAGCGAGATGGCTCGTTCGATGCAAAGGCTTTCACGCTGGGATCCTCAATGGAGTCAGGCTTAGACTATCAGAAGCGCATCCGGAGTCTAGCTCGACCGATGCGATACAACGCTAAGGTGGGTGACCCCGGTGAACCTGTCTCTACTTGGCTGCACAATAAGGAAATGAATGTTACGTGTTAGTTTACAGGCAATAACCTTTGCATGCTAATAAAAAGAGAGACGAACGCACATCGCGAAGGGGATAACCCCGCCTTTTATCGTATAGAACTTGGAAATCTTACTCGCTAGTTGCGTAGTCGACTTGGGTTAGTTGAATCTGCAAGCGGACTTGTCGTACGCGGCGGAGCCTGTCCAAAATTTTGAATCGTAGAAGAAGCAGTTGCGGGACCGAATGTCTTGCTAGTGTGCGTACTGTGGCGAAACCACTCGGCCGAGGAGTCGACCTGGGAACTTGAATCTGATATGAGGGGAAAATTTCCCTCATTATTCTTTAGTGGTAGGCTCTATACTTAAGTTTCGGGACGAAACTTCCTATTAGATGGTTATGATGTAACGCCCCGTTCATCCCGTTCCCCCTGCTCGGGGAGCGCGGCTAAGAAATACTTACGACCGTCCGAACGGGACAGATTGAATCAAGATCCTTTCCTCGTTATGGATTGGTTTCTTCGGAATCAGGTCCCATAATCAATGGATCGTGCCTCAAGGAAGGACTCGGCGGCAGAGTAGAGAGAGGCCTTTCCGTTGTGTTGGTTTTCCTTGCCCGTTTTCGATTGCCGCTTGGTTGCGTACTTGTTGGTTTTAGGACTTGCGTTTTCTTGAACGGTTTCGATGAACTTCATTGTTTTCGTTCTTAGGATTTTGCATTTCGTATCGAGCCTTGGAGACCGAAGCAGGAGGTATTGATCATCCGTTGGTGCGTGCAGGTGATCGTGTAGACGACGCGCGAGCGGAGTCTTAGGGATCTCTGCTTCTTCTTCCTATGCAACCGACTGTGTGAGTGGCTCTATTTCGATAAGCACCTTCTTTCCAAGGGCTCCGTTCATGATAAAATTGACTCAGTAAAGCATTCAATCAAACGACACCACTTAAGTAATAAGTTGGATAACAAGATAAGATAAGAAGTAGGCTTGGAACACCCATTGCTTGTCATATAAAACCTTGCATAAATTCATTGATGCATGCATGGTCGTTGGATGTTTAATGGGTTGGTATTTATTGATAGTTCAAAGTACTTTTCAATAAGTTCAAAGTGTTCTTCTATAAACTGCTGCATGTTATTTTATATAACTGTTGGTTAACGGTGACAGTACAGTAAAGCAGTTTCGTACATGAATGTTCTTTAACATTGGCTAGTAAGTAAATCTATGAGGTAGAGTCATAGATATGGTCATGGGAATTCTTGTGCACAGGGGATCCAGGTTCCTGCGGACGGTTACCGGGGCACCGGGCCGTTCCGACCCGGGCGGAATCTACTTTCTTAGTACTGGGAGCGGGGAATTGTAGCGGGGCTAGCTACCCGCGCTGCAAGCGTCGCCGCCAGCCCAGACTAAACCCATGATGGCTAGTAGAACAACAAAGAAAAATGTTGTGTATATTTAAACTGTGCAGACTAACTATGTCTTCGTGACAGGGAAGGCTATGGTAAGTTGTACAGGTGGTTCAGACGGGACAGGTAAAGTCACCGAACGGTGGCATGTGAAGTTATGTTATTTTGTTCTTGCATACCTGCTAAATGAAATCTGATCTAGGCAAGAATAGAAACCCACCTAAGAACACAAATGTTGCATGTTCATTTAAACTCATCTAAGAGCTTGGTAAAGTTGAGCAGCTAGCCTTCACCAGTACTTTTCGAAGTACTGACCCTCGTTGTAGCAGGTTCCCCGGCGCAAGGCAACGCGGCGAGGAGCTGAAGCTCTCTCCGGACTTTTGGGATTCTTGGCGGGTCGGGGCCAAGACTTGGAGGCTCAAGCTGGAAGCCTTCCCCTCTCTCTCCGTGGCAGAAATAACGCTAAAGCGACGGTGCTTACCCGCACCCAAGGAGTTTTGTGTTTTTGAAGCTATGTAAAGGGACATAATGTATGGGTCGGCTATCTCATTTTGCGTCCAAGTTTGTAAGCCCGTGGGGCATTTTATACTTTTGAGTCAAGCATTGTAACCGGATGTTCATTATAAATAAAAGAGAAACTTTTCTATGCCTCAATCTTGTGTTATCTTATTTGTTTACTCTGTTGCATTGATCTAAAGAATATCCTTATGCCTAAGGCCTGGTGCACGCGCGCCCTACGCGTGCACGGCATCGCGCCCCTGGGACGATTATCGGTTAGACGAAATCGGGGCGTGACAGCGGAGACACCTTTGCCTCCACCTCCAGCCCTCTCAGCCCTGATGCCACAGCTTGAGGGACAAACCCAGATGTTCCAATATTTCCAAACCCTGTTGCAGGCTCAGTGGCAACAGACTGAAGCCCTGAGACAGGCTCAGTGGCAACAAACTGAAGCCCTGAGACAGACCTTGATAACAGCTCTGGAGATGATAACTGCCCCGGCACTAGCACCTGTCCAACCCCCTAACACTGTTCAAGGCTTTCGCCGAATGAGCCCGAGAAACTTTTCTGGCAACGAAACTCCGGAAGAGATCTCAGACTGGATCTCCAACACGAAAATACTGCTGGAAGGTTCACAGATTCACCCCGACCTATGGATGACCGCAGTAAGGGCCCAACTAAAAGGCAACGTCCATCACTGGTGGGACTCCATCGAGCGCAGCACCGGCAAGAACCATACTTGGGAGCAATTCCTGGAATACTTCAAGGCAAAATACTTTCCAACCACGGTTAGAGATGATCTGTACTCCCAGTTCCTGCATTTGGAACAAGGAAATATGACCGTCGACGCCTACGACGCAGAGTTCAGTCGACTAAGTCAATTCGGTGCCATCATAATACCTAACGAGCTGGAGAAGGCCCTGAAAATTTATCACGGCCTTACCCTCGAGCTCCAAGGGCATACTACGGCACAGTCAAGGATTTCCTACGAAGAAGTTCTTTCGGAAGCAAGGATACAAGAAGCCATTGGCCGAGAAGCAAGAAGCTCAAATCCAACCATACCAGCTAGAGACCAGACCGGAGCAGGAGGACCAATCTGTCACCCGAAAAATCAGGCACAACACAAGACAGGGCCATATCAATACAAGGAACTTCCGACTTGTCACTATTGTGGCAGGAAAGGACATTATGCCAAAAACTGCCGAAGGAAGTATAGACTATGCCTGATATGTGGAGACAATCAACATAGGGCCAGAGACTGCCCATAACACAGAGAAGCAGCACTCCAGAACGGGCAAGGACCAACAGCACCAGCCCAGAAAATGCAACCCCCTACTAGAGTTCAGCATTCTCCAGCATCTGAAAGATTTCAGAGGGGACCACCCTTGGCCACTCAGGAATCGCAGTACTATCTAGCCAGACAACAAACCGAAAGACAAAGGCACGAGCAGGCCTTTGCACTAGCTGCAGTTGTAGAAGAACCGGAAGGTGAAACCATTTCAGGTACCATTATAGTTACATTATTACCTACAAACCGCATTATTTGATTCTAGAGCTACACTGTCATCATATCTAGTAGTTTCGTAGCCATGCAAATAGTCACTTTTACCAGAGGAGGTATTGTTCCAGTTACCAACATTACTAAAGCATGCTAGTAGTCATATATAATGGAGTAATGAGGACGCGATTCTTGGTACTTCCAATACCAAACTTCGACGCTGTCTTAGGCATGGATTGATTAAACCAGTACAAATGCTATACTAGACTACGGGAAGAGAAGCGTCATCTTTAGACCACCAAGTTACCCATTCAGATATAGATAGTACCTAGGATAGCAAATCATAGTAGTTAACCCTAGTTACCGACCGACCTAAATATTGTTTCCACCTCTAGATAATGATCAGGACTAAGCAAAAACAGATAGGTAGATTGCTAGACATTGATTGCTAGGCTCAAACATGAGAATGAAGTGATAGCTGAGAACTTCAGGTAGTTTTGGGAATAGAGCAAATGGATTTAAGGAGAGAATATAGACAGATGTTAGCCTTGAGAAAAACATCATGAACTACCAATAATATACGACCTGTTACAAACCTGATGGTACCCATAAAAATTTGGATAAAGGGTATACATAGAGTAAAATAGGAGATCATGTGTTTTTGAAAATCCCACCTACCAGAGGAACTATCAGACTTGGAAGAGAGGAAAAATAAGCCCGAGGTACATCAGACCCTTCGATGTGATGGAACACATCGAAGAAATAGATTACAAGATAAACTCTTCCTCAGACATTGGAAAGTACATGACGTCTCTCACGTATCCCAATTAAGGAGATACACTCCGGATACAAGTCATGTGCTGGACCATTGAGATTATTGTCAGAGCCGTAGAAATCCTAGATCGAAGCGAGAAGATGTTGCAAGGCCAGACTATCCTTTAATTCGTATTGCATGAAAACATCATGCACAAGGCAAATCAACCTGGGAACGAGAAGAGGATATTCGATAATATTTTTCCCATCTATTTCCAGACCAGGGTATGTCCAAATATTTCAAATCAATCTTCAGCTATGACTATGTCTTAATATTTCAAATTAATCAATCCTTCGTTCTCATTATATGTCTGTTTTTATTTCGAGGACGAAATATTCTAAGGAGGGTAGATTGTAAACTCCCTCGACCAGATTTTACTATTTTAAAATCATTTTTAGCAAATTAGAATTTATTACAATATTTTATTATTTATATCCTATTGATTGTGCACCTGTCCATTACACAATTAATTAGAGCATTACACTAGCTGTAATTCCCAAACAAAGTTCACATACCTGTCCTAGACATGTTAGACTATTTTTCTGAATTTTGTGCAACTCCCAGATGCTTTATTTTGAGCCTCGTTTGAGACGCACAAATATCGTTACAAAAGTTCGTATTTAATTTCTATTTAATTTTCTGCTCTTTACCCATCTCTGTACCCCTAGAGATTTGAGGCCAAACATGCACCTGTTTTGTCCAAACAAAATAACGATAATATTCTACCTGAAATATACTACAATTAGTATATTGACACCGTAGAAAAATTATGACACTACCTGCCTCTAAATAATTAGTGAACTCCGTGCGCAGTATTTATTAAATAATAAATACGGTGACCCGTATCACCCAAAGAACAAGACCCTGCCCCTGCCCAGACTCACCCCCACCCCTGCCTAGGCACTCCCCCAGCTTCTCCCCTCATTTCTGTGCAATTTGGTATTTCTAGGAACCAGGTGTTTTTCCATAAATTTCGTAATTGCGTAAAATACCAATTTTAGGATTTTTATGCAAATTATAGAATTACAAGGGTTTTTATGCAAAATGCATGTGAGGTGGCATAACCTCATTGGCCATTAACCCAAATCCTTACATGTGTCCCTAAACATGCAGAAAAATCTGTTAAAATATCCTACAAATCAAAATTACCTAAATACCCAAAAACTTCCCTTTATTTACCAAAATGCCATTGGGCCAAACCCCTATATAAACCGGACCCCCTCCCCATTCCCGGACTCCTCACAGCCACCACCGGCCACCGCCTCCGACCCAACCTCCGGCGAAGCCCTGGCCACATCCCTCCCCTTCCCTCCGACCACTGCCACCCCCTCCGGCCATCTCCTCCGCCGCCCTGAGCCCCCGCAAGCCAACTCCCCCAACACCACCACCCACAGCCACCACCACCCGAACCACTTCCACCGCCGCCTCCGGCCACCGTACACCGCCATCAACCCCACCACTCGACTCGCCCTGACCCCCTCTCTCCAACCACCACCCCCTCACCGCCCACGACACCTCCTCCGCCGTCGGTAGCCCCCGCAGCAGCTCCCTCTCCCTAACCCTAGCTACTGCCACCCCACCTCCGACCGCCTCCAGCCACCACCACCGTCGTCGTGGACCGCCGCCACCACCACCAACCTGACCGCCACCCTCCCCTCCTTCGATCCCTCACCCTGCCCCGCTGCCTCCGCCACTGCTCCGCCGCCGGCAGCCCCCGCAAGCAGCTACTGCTGCTGCTGCTGTTAGCAGCCACTGCTGCTGTTGCTGCTCCTCCGGCCACCTCCGGCTGCCTCCGCCGCCGTCCTCCTGCCGTCGACGACACCTAGGTCCCACCTGTCAGAAGGTATACCCCCCCACTCCTTTATACGTATATACACTTAATTTTATATATGTATGAATATATGTATATAAATATGTATAAATATGTGTATATATGTATATTTAAATATATATATATATGTTTATATATATATAATATTATATATACTATATATATTAAATACTGTATAAATACAGTGTATTTATACAGTATATTATATATTATTATATATATATATTATTATTATATATGTATGTATATATATATATATATATATATATATATATATATATATATATATATATATATATATATATATATATATATATATATATATACCTATATATATTTATACATATATATTTAATATCTATTTAATATATATACCTATATCATATTATGTATATATATTATAATATATATAGTATACATATATATGTATATATATGTATACATGCATTTTATTTCCTTATATATATTCTATATATTATGTATTAAATGTATTATATTACTTATATATTTATGCATATATATATAAAGCAGTGTTATATATACACTACTATTATATATTATATATATATATGCACATTTATATTTCTGCATTTTTCATTCTTGTATTATATATACATGTATATATATATATATATATATATATATATATATATATATATATATATATATATATATATATATATATATATATATATATATATATATATATATATATAATATACTATTTATACTTATAATATATTATTATTATTGCTGGATAATACAACAAATAAATATATGTATATATATGTCATTTCATTTTATACCTATATAAATATATATATTACCTATAATATATATATAGTACTGTATAAAATAGTACATATTTAATTCCTGCACATGTCATTTCAATTTATTACATATATCTATATATATATATATTATATATAATACTGTGCTGGATAATACAGCCTACAATTATATATGTAAATTTACATTTTCTGCACTGTTTTATTTATTTATTTATATATATATATATATATCAGTGTTTATAAATACACTGCTAAATATTATTACTATATATATCAGTGGATACACCCTGATAATATTATATTACTAAATATATATCAGTGGTTACACCCTGCTACTATTATAAATATTATTATTGCTGGATAAATACAGCATATATATACATTACCTGCATTTTTCTTTTTCTCTTTTATATATATAATCTATATGTGTATCCTATATTTTATATATATATATATATATATATATATATATATATATATATATATATATATATATATATATATATATATATATATATATATATATTGTCATTATACCATGATATTCACGAACACTGTATGTTTTAACAGAACCCAACTCCAGCACAGCCAGTGACCTCCTGTCACCAGCACCTACAAACCTGACTGTGAGATCAGGATTTCAATACTATCAGGGAGTAGGCAAGTATACCTTGCCAAGTTTACTGTTTAAATTCAGTTATTGTTATATGCTCTTGATTCTGAATTTCATATAACTATGAGTACCTGAGACTGCCTCAGGTACAGTCAACTGATACATTGACAATTAGTATAATTAACTTAGTCTTACAGACCTACCAACATCTGTGAGAGTATCCTGATATTCTCTTAGACCCTATCACGGGTACACGCAACAAGGTTGCACTTCATTTTGGGATGCAAGTTTACGTAGTTGATTAGCTACCAGTACGTACGACGTGCATCACGGCTTAGAACAAAATCAGGAAAGTTACGACTTGGCATTAGTTACATTGGGCGGGGAGAACGACTAAAAGACGTATGGGACATCCACCTTTTTATCCCGATGCCGCACTCGACGGAGTGATACGGATGTTATATATATATTTCTGTGACCATTCTCATCGTAGATGGAAAATTGTATAGTGCCCTTGAACGGGGGCATATGTGGCATATACTAGCCAGTCACTACGGATTGGTGAATTACGTCAGCATATGTCTAGCCACACTTTTCCATACGTATTAGGTTGTCTCAAATTGTATTCACTTAGATGGTTAGCACCCTGTATTTATTTATTCAGTATTTACATACATGGCATGTTATTTTTATGTATCTTGTTACGTCCCACTGAGGACCTGGTTCCCTGCCAGGTTTAGATGAGACACTCTACCCCACAGTACATGGACCTGAACAGGAGACGGGATATGCCCCTGAGAAGGAGTTAGAGGAGATGCCATCAGAATCTGTCTGAGCACACCTGGAGTTGGAGCTACATATTTCGAGGACGATGCACTAGTCATCTTATTTCACTTTTGCTTATCTTTTGTAGTGGGTTTGTTCCCACAAGATATTATCTGATTTGTATTATGACATTTCAGACTTAGTTTTATATATATTCAGCACTAATTCCCATATTTCATGATATTCCTATGGATGAGATAGATTTACCTGTATTTAGACTCGTAGTATTTTAGGACAGCGTAGCACATCACTTTGGGTCCATTAAATTGGGTAATCCCCTAGTGACGTGTCAGCTGGCCAATGCCACGTGGCCTAGTTCCGTATATTTTTGGGACTGGGGCGTGACACGGGTGCATCTCCATTCACACAGTTCCGGAAGAGTTATGGGTTATCGACAACATGTATAGTGCGTGATGTTCTGCTCGAGGATGCATGTGTATGGGGAGATTCAGGTTCGGACATGAAGGTGGACAGATTCATGAGTTCGAATCTCGGAAGAATCGTACCGTCCACTTGGTTGGGCCAACCAAGGGTGAAGAAGCTCGTCTGAACGTTAACACGTTTCGGTGGAAGACGAAAGTCAGAGCCAAGACTCACGGTGAGTCTGATCGTCAGGGACTTCAGTCTTGGCCGTGTCATTGATATCGGCAAGATCACAGTGGTGCAGAAGGTTTATGAATGACAGCTAGTGTTGATGTGACGGTCGAGGAGTTAGAGACGATAGAAGATATCTGCAAGGCAGCTCGGGGGACCGAGATCGGTGGCATGGGGAGCAAGAACTCTATCGCGGGGCGACATACATGGAGTCCAGTTGAGGAGCCATGGGGTCAACACCTTCTCATCAGACTGAAGGGAGAGATTGTTGGGGTCTAGTCTGAATTTGGTAAATTTTGGAGCCAAAATATGGTCAAAGATTTGATTTGATATAATTTAGAAATCTACATTAAATGTAAATTTTGATTATATTTTAAATTTGTATCAAATATTTAATCAGACCATATTTGGACGTCCATAATGTGTTGGGCTATTTTAGGTGTAATATGATTCTTATTTTAGGGTTTCCTATCTAGGAAATCCTAGTATGACATAAAATATGATTTCTCATCCTATAAATATAGGAGGAGTGTGGAGGCACAAAGTATGCACAAATGTAGAGATTCAATGTGCACGTCCACAAGAAAATATAAGAGAAAGTTCGTGCTTTATTCTTAGGGTTCTTCTCCAATACAAGACAAAAGGAAGAAAATATCTAATCGAGAAGTCGTCAACTTCGGTTAAAAAAATTGCTACGGGTTAGTGAGTGATTTTAATTGTAATCTTTGTCGTTCTTTCTTGAGTGTGGTGAGGGGGTGAACATATTAGGGCAAATGGTTTCAACATTAGTTTTTTGCAATCTTGTAATTTCATCTGAGTTATAAATATTGAGATTTATCCATGTGACGTAGTCACCGTCATATACTTGTCTTCATCTGTGCTTGGTGTTCGTAAATTGGTTGGTTATCTCAGGTGGGTTGGCAAACGCTTCTGTGCCGCGCCCAACCGACCATTATGGAACTCCAATTGAGCCTTGCTATTCTACAGAATGAGCTCTTACATTCTGAATCTAGAATCTAGAAATTAGGATGAGACCATCATTAGTAGATGGAGCTAAAAAAATGCGTCTTAAGATCCAAATTTATAACGTTGGGTCTGTATGAAAATAGTAGAAAATAATAAAATGACCGTCGGTCCCAAAGGTTGTGCGGTAAGAAAATAATGTTGTAAAAAATAACATTAAATCTAGAATTTAAAATGGAGCTCTAAATTGAGCTTTAGAGCATCCACAGTGGAGACACTCCAAACACATACTCAAAATTATTAAAAGTTGTGTAAATTATTGGTTTTGGAGTGCCCCCATGATATTGGCACACAATGATACACTCCAAATTAATCTCTTATTTTTCCTTCATCTTTTTTCTCTTTATTTTTCTTCCCTATTTGGTAATATTTTGTCTCTCTTTTTCCTTTTTATTTTTCTTTTCTGTTTGGTTACTTTTGGTAGGCCCATCAGTTAATATAGAGGAGTTAGGACACACTCCAAATTTAGAGTGTCTCGTAGCTTTTTAGTCATTTTTAAGTATGCAAAAATGTCCACTGTAGCTTTCTAGTCATTTTTAAGTATGCAAAAGCGTCCACTGCAGCTTTCAAGTGCTACAAAATTTGACTAAAGTCAAAATGTAGCACTTGAAATTTCTCTCACTATGGATGTTCTTACTATTCTACAAAATGAGTTCCTACATTCTAAATGTAGAAATTATGAACCACAAGTTATAGCTCTTGTGAGTGAGTTGGGACCATCATGAAACTTCAATTAAACTTTACTATTCTACAAAATAAGTTCATATATTACGAGTCTAGAATCTAGAAATTGAGATGGGACTTACTATTGATGCTCTGAGCCATACTATTGATGCTCCATTAGAAGTCCTACAAATGTACTAAAATTTTGCTCTTAAACTAATACATTATTTGCAGTTGGTATACTAATTGAAATTTTGGATTAAAATATGGATTTTGCTGCAATCTCTCTCACAAAAGAAAAGGACGGAAGAAAAATAGAGAGCATTTGTGTTGGCCCAAATTTGCCGCTCTCCGTCTTTGTCGGCGTCGCCTTCAAGTGAACCAAAAGCCATTCCCAATAATCCGTCACTTCTCTCTCTAAAACTTCGGACTCTCTCTCTCTCTCACTCTAGCTCTTCCTCTTCTTCTCCTCCTCACCACCAAAACTCTCATTTTTATTCCGATTTCGCACCGATTTCCAAAGTCAGCAGCAGCAGCGATGGGCGCCGGTGGCCAGTTGATCTCGGTTCATCCCGAGGAGCTCACTTTCGAATGTAAGTTTTTTCCATTATTTTTTTATGTCGATTCGTTTGTTCGTCGTTTGGATGATGATGTGGGTTTTTTTGTTCGTCTGATGGGCTCAGTCGAGCTGGAGAAGCCGGCTTACTGCAATCTCAAGGTGATCAACAATACGGAGCACCATGTCGCCTTCAAGGTGCGGAAATACGTGTGCTTTCTCGTCGAAAATTGCTTGCTTTTTTAACGGTTCTTGTTTTTTGTGTGGAGAAAGCTGGCGGCTCTGAGTTGGGCATGGCTAAAGATTGGATCTTTATGCAAATTTGCTAGGTCATAGAAGAATTGGTTTGTTAAAATTAGGATTGGTTTTATGAGAATTAGGAAGGAATATGTTTAGAAGTGGGTGAGTGATGATTTGGGTATTAGTATAATAAGTAACAAAATATTGGGTTTGTGATGATGTGAAGATGTGATAGGAGATAATATTCTAGGTATTTCATTCATCATGATATTACATATATATACATCCACATATCAACTTGGGGCCTAAGTCACATGGCCAATCACCATAAATACAATTTAATGATACAATTTAATTCCAATATCCCAATCACCATAAATACAATTTAATGATACAATTTAATCCCAATACCTTCCCTCAAGTTGGAGCATGCAAGTCACAAATGCCCAACTTGCGAAAAAGAAACTCAAATTGCCGTTTGCCCAAAGCTTTGGTGAAAACATCCGCCAGTTGCCCATCCGTTGGCACATGAGATGGGCAAATAACTCCAGCAAGAACAACATCCCTCAAAAAATGACAATTCATCTCAATGTGTTTTGTGCGCTCATGGAAAACTGGATTCTGGGCAAGATGTAAAACAGATTGACTATCACAAAACAAATCCATAGCACAAGAATGTTGTACCCCCAAACTGCCAAGCAACCTCTTGAGCCACTTAAGCTCACACTTGACCGCCGCCATCGCACGGTACTTTGCTTTGGCCGAAGAACGGGACACCGTCACCTGTTTCTTCGTCTTCCAAGAGATGGGCGAATCACCAAGAAAAATTAACCAACTAGACAAATAACGTCGTGTGATAGGACAACTCGTTCAATCAGAATCACACAACCTCCGGAGTCGCAAATCACAGTCAGAGCGAAGAATAATGCCTTGACCGAGACAATCCTTCAGATATTTAACAACCCTCAAAGCCGCATCCCAATGATCACGCCGGGGCTCATGCATAAACTTTGACAAGATGTGAATAACATAAGCCAAATCCGGCCTAGTAAACGAAAGATAAATCAACCGTCCCACAAGCCGTCGATATGCTTTTCCATCAGACAAAAGTGGACTTGTAGAGCGTGCCAGTTGATGATGTTGTTCCATGGAAAAGCTCGCGGGTTTCGCCTCCAACAATTCTGTCTCAGAGATAATGTCAAGTGTATATTTCCGTTGACACAGAAAAATACCTTCCGCACTTTGAGCTACCTCAACACCAAGAATAAACTTCAACGTCCCAAGGTCCTTCATGTGAAAGCATGTACTCAAATAATTCTTAAAGGTAGTAAGAGCAGCAGAATTATTGCCAGAGAGAATTAAATCGTCGACATACACAAGAGCATTTATCTGAACATTGTCCTTATGGAGAGTTAAAAGCGAATAGTCAGAGTACGATTGGCAAAATCCGTACTCCCGCAAAGAAGATGCTAACTTCGCAAACCAACAACGAGGCGCTTGTTTAAGCCCATAAAGAAATTTTTGAACCCGACATACCTGATCAGGGTGTTTGGTTTGGAAACCAGGTGGTAGTTTCATATACACTTCTTCGTTAAGGTCTCCATATTGAAAGACATTGTGAACATCCATATGATGTAGTTCCCAATTCTTTGTTGCCGCTACAACTAGAAAGGCACGAACAATAACCATTTTTGCAACTGGAGCAAAAGTATCAGTGTAATCAATCCCTTCAACCTGATGATTTCCAAAAACCACCAAACGGACTTTAAGCCGCTCAACACTCCCATCAGAGTTATACTTTATATTGTACACCCACCGGCTCCCCAGAGCACGTTTTCCAGTCAGAAGCATCTCCATGGTCCAAGTACCACTATTCTCCAACGCCCGTATCTCTTTCTGCATAGCTTATTGCCACACTGCATCTTTAACCGCCTTTTTAAAGGAGGTCGGTTATGTACCTGCAGTTACAGCTGCAAGAAAATTCCTGTATCCCAGAGAAAATCGGTCACAATTAAAAAAATGTGCTATATGATAAGGAGTACTTGAGGAGTGATTGGACGTGGTGGAACGTTGAGAGAGAGGACTATGAGACAACTTTCGTATTGTAGTTGTAACAAAGTCACAGAGCTTCACAGACGGAATCTTGGTACGCATGCCACGCCCTAGTGCACCCTCACCATTCGACACCACCACTTGTCACGCCCCAGTCCCAAAATACGTAGGACTAGGAATACGTAACACGCCCAGCCGTATGTATACGAACTCCAATATATGGAAACCATATACACACGTACGCTGTACATGAATATTCAATCCACTAGTGGTAATATAATGTCACAACAAGTCACACACAATCTATATCTCATCCACAGCACAAATAATAAGTAGGAATAAAGAGCTGAATAATAACTGAATATCTAAGATGAGTATCAAGTCTGATAGTCGGATGAAAACAAATCCACTACAAAACGACTATACTGAAGTAGCAACAAGGATCTCTAAACAGCGATAATAAAATCACAGATACTCCGAAGGTAAGACCTCCTCCATCTGGTAAGTAGTGTCATACGCAGGTCCGTACTCCTGCGGATACTCCTGCTAGTCCATATCTGGAAAGGGACCAGGTCCTCAGAGGGACGTAACAAGATACATAATAACGTGCCAATAAGTACTGCAATATAAACATCCAATGGGTCGCCTAACCGTCTAAGTGAATACAATTTGAGAACAACTTTATAACAAGTGGGCTATCTGGCCATAAAATGGGATTGGCGTGACCCTCTCGGAGAATCAGGGGCCTCAAAGCATGTCGTCTTTTGAACGACAGAGGCCGCCTGTAATAAATGGGGTCATCACCGTCCGTATCTCCAGCGGAGCTTTCGGGTTACAGAGGTAAAAAGTGCAAAGGAGCCCAAATGCCTTACTTGTTGTTCTCCCCACCCCATGCTCTAAGCATGTCACATCCGTGACACGATTTGGTTCATAGCCTACCTTTAGTACAATAGTCCAATCCTGCAACCAAATAAGGACAAGAATTGGACCACCGTACTACAATAGGCTATGTCCATGGACCACTAATAACTGCTAAGTCCTCTAGCATACAAAGTTTCTATCAGCAGTTATTCCTAACGCACAGCCCATACGTACAGGAGGCCAGACCTATCACGCAGTCCGTGATCTATACGAGACTCACACTCGTGTAACAGCTGTGTCACGGCCAATGAAACATAAATTGCCTCATGATAATGGGGTGGTCTCATAAAGTAGGTCCAATGCATATACATAAATAAAACAGAATATGACGACACCGTCGTTGCACCCAAGTTTCCTTGGACGCGCAATTTATATGAACTAAATAAACAGAAAGAATTAAATTATGCATGCATCATATGGAATGTAAATATTAGTACAATGGCAAGGTATACTTGCCGGACAAAAATCTGTATAGTGCAAGTGTCCAGAACGGTGTTAAGTTTGGTGGAAGAATTGGAGCTAGGGTTTGGGAGAGTTCGTAATATATATAGAGAAAAAGAGGCGGTAGGTAATTTAGTGGTTTCAAAAACCACTGCTGCTGCTGTTTCTTTCTTTCTTTGTTTTGGATTTTTGGTTTAGGAGAGTTTAGTAATAATAGAGTTAAAGAGGCGGTGGAATGAGTCGGCTCACACGCGCGGAGAGGAGAAAGAAAAGTTGGTTTTTGCTACTGCTGTTGTTGATATTTTGCTCTCCTAACGGGTCCGGGTAGGGCTAAACGGGTAGTGGGTTTGGGTTAGAATAGGGTTTGGGTTTCGGGTTGAGATCAAATAGGAATTATATTTGTGCATACCATTAAGCTAGCAATTGTCCAAAAGGTCTCCTACATGGAATAAATTAAGAAAAATTTATAATGGCTCCATAAATCTCCTAAATGCACAACCATCTTGAATAAAAATTAAATAAAATCTATTTCCTCTATTTAGGGATTTTCAGAATTAGGGATTTTACATTCTACCCAACTTATAAAAATTTCGTCATCGAAATTAAAACTAAGCCACGGTAGAAAGTTAAGGATAGTATAAGGTATAAATCAACAAAGTAAATTTATACCTTGGTCAACGAATAGGTTTAGAAAACGTTCGCTCCTGCCGTCCTCACGCTGCCAAGTTGATTCTCCTGGTCTATTCATCTGCTGAGCTGGCTTTGGTGCTGAAAGTGCTAGCTCCTGTACTGGCGGTGAAAGTATCACTGTCTGCTGCATTGGACAGTCTCTTACCAAATGCTATTTGGAACCACACCTTATATATTGTCCTAAGCGGTTCCGGTAATCTCTCGAAATGTGCCCGCGTCTCCCACAATAATTACATTGGGGTTTCTCCGGAATCTGGTATGGTCCGGCTCTGTGCTGATACTGTTGTTGTTCCAAAGGACGTCCGATAGGCCCTCCTTGTTGTGTCCTTACTGGTCCTTGCTGGTCCTTGCTGTATCCTTGCGGGTCCTTGTTGCGTCCTCAGCTGACCTCCTTTTCCTCTGCTGATGGTTTCTTGCAATCTGGCTTCTGTCAGTAATTCAGCATAAGAGATCCGGGACTGTGAGCTTGTGTAATGTTGGAGCTCCTGAGTCAGTCCGCGATGAAACCTCTTAGCCTTAGCCAAGTCATCTGATATCAAGGTAGCGCCATATTTACTGAGGCGACTAAACTCGGCATCATACTCATCCACTGTTCTGTTCCCCTGCTCTAAGTGGAGAAACTGATCGTACAATACATCTCTGACGGTGTCCGGAAAGTACTTCCTTTTAAAGCACTCCAAGAACTGCTCCCAAGTCTGGTATATACCCAACTGGCGCTCCATGGATTCCCACCAGTGATGAGCATTACCATCTAGAAGCGTCCTCACACCTGTCATCCATAGGTCTGCAAGTAACTGCGATGCTTCCAATAGCTTCTGTGTATGGGCGATCCAGTTGGTAGTCTCCTCTGGGCTTTCAATGCCTTTGTACGGCCTCGGACCCATCTGTATAAAGTCCTTTACTGAACCAACTCTAGCTCGAGGTACTGGAGCTAGTGCTTGAGCTGGTACAGTAACCTGTGCAGCCGTCCTCTCAAGTGCTGCCAAAAATTCTTGCCTCTGCTCGGCTGCCTGCTGCCTCTGTTCCTGCATCATCATATGGAAGAATTGGAACAGTTGTGTCTGGCCATCTTGCGATGTCGATAAGACTGGAAGGTTCCTAGTAGGTGGAACGGGAAGATTAGATGGAACGGGAAGATCAGATGGAACTGGATTGTGAATCTGTCCATCTGGTCCCGGAAGCTAGGATTTGTTGAGGTCCCTCCTTGAGTCTGACCATTGACTCCAGAAGTTGTGTCGCCATCGGCGACAGTACATCCATTCTGCATATTCATCTCTCTGCAGGTGGTGTACGCAACGATTAGAAGAAGTACATGAGTCGAACAGGATGCAAGCATTAAATAGAATGTAGAAGCATGAAATATGCTGGGGAATTGTCCGCGTATTTTTCAGTCAAAATCCCTAATCATACATGAAGTCTCTCCCCGTGTAAACATGGCTTCAAGGTTGTTTGCGTAAAACAAGTTGCTAAGCTGTCCGCGTAAAGCAGAGCTTCAAGAAAGTTTGGCGTAAAGTAGAGATTTAAGGCTGTTCGCGTAAAGTAGAGCTTTAAAGCTGTCGGCGTAAAACAGAGATTCAAAACTGTTGGCGTAGAACATGGCTTCAGAGCTGTCCGCGTAAAAAGTCTGCGTAAAAGGTTTCCTGCGTAAAGTCTGCCCGTAAAAGATTGCTTTTCTTCCTGCGTAAAGTCTGCGTAAAAAGTTTCCTGCGTAAAGTCCGCGTGTGTAAAGTCTGCGTGCGTAAAGTCTAAAGTCTGCGTGCGTAAAGTCTGCGTAAAAGTCTGTCTGCGTAAAAAATTCTGCGCGTAAAAGATTGCTGCGTAAAGTCTGCGCGTAAAATCTGCGTAAAAGTCTGCCTGCGTAAAGTCTGCGTAAAAAGGTTTCCTGCGTAAAGTCTGCGTAAAAGTCTGCCTGCGTAAAATCTGAAATACGTTGCAGCGTAAAGTTGTACGAGGAACTCTTTGTATTTCCTCGGATGAATTTGTCAGACAAATCAGTGAACCTGACATCTGACAAAAGCACTGCACGATGATCGAGAGGACGGCTGTGATGATGATTTTGCACAGAGACCCAGGTTGTCATTTAGTGACATTTTGATACAAGTCGTTTTTACGCATTCAAAAGGAAGAAGAATGGAGTCTTCTGAATACGTTGCCTATTCTACATGGACAGAAATGAGTTTTTACGCTTAAGACAGGACAAAATCAGACGCCACGTCAAAAACTGTTTCTTGCACAGAGCTCGAGGCATATCTCTGCATTTAATGCAGGAGATTTAGTTCTAATTGGTCATGACTGGGAAAGCTAAGACTGTGACTAATACGCTTATCTCACCGTCCTTGCATTTTACGCCAATCAGGCTACTCTATGCTGGTTATGTATTATTCATGAATCATCAAGTTTACGCAGGGGCAGTTACCTACGTGGCTTGCATGTCATGATCTTATAAAGGGATACGTGTCACACGCAGATTGAACGTGGGTAGCAGTTGTCATAATCGTGGCGTAAAGGAGGCAATCTTCATCATAGTTTGGCTTTTTACGCCAACAAGACAGTCATTTGGCTTTTACGCCAACAACAGTTATTTGGCTTTTTCGCCAACAAGGGTAAAGGGTCCGGTCACAGGCTAAATGATTTTTGGCGTAAAATTTTATTTATCCAAACATATGATGGTTTGAAAGAAAGAATGCGGTTTTAGTCATACGTGGATGAGATCCTTATACTCTATTCCTATACGCAGGCCTGTTCGGTACAATTACGTAACCGAGACAATATATTCTGACCTGCATGGGCCCCAGTCCCAAAATACGTAGGACTAGGAATACGTAACACGCCCAGCCGTATGTATACGAACTCCAATATATGGAAACCATATACACACGTACGCTGTACATGAATATTCAATCCACCAGTGGTAATATAATGTCACATAAGTCACACACAATCTATATCTCATCCACAGCACAAATAATAAGTAGGAATAAAGAGCTGAATAATAACTGAATATCCAAGATGAGTATCAAGTCTGATAGTCGGATGAAAACAAATCCACTACAAAACGACTATACTGAAGTAGCAACAAGGATCTCTAAACAGCGATAATAAAATCACAGATACTCCGAAGGTAAGACCTCCTCCATCTGGTAAGTAGTGTCATACGCAGGTCCGTACTCCTGCGGATACTCCTGCTCGTCCATATCTGGAAAGGGACCAGGTCCTCAGAGGGACGTAACAAGATACATAATAACATGCCAATAAGTACTGCAATATAAACATCCAATGGGTCGCCTAACCGTCTAAGTGAATGCAGTTTGAGAACAACTTTCTAACAAGTGGGCTATCTGGCCATAAAATGGGATTGACGTGACTCTCTCGGAGAATCAGGGGCCTCAAAGCATGTCGTCTTTTGAACGGCAGAGGCCGCCTGTAATAAATGAGGTCATCACCGCCCGTATCTCCAGCGGAGCTTCCGGGTTACAGAGGTAAAAAGTGCAAAGGAGCCCAAATGCCTTACTTGTTGTTCTCCCCACCCCATGCTCTAAGCATGTCACATCCATGACACGATTTGGTTCATAGCCTACCTTTAGTACAATAGTCCAATCCTGCAACCAAACAAAGACAAGAATTGGACCACCGTACTACAATAGGCTATGTCCATGGACCACTAATAACTGCTAAGTCCTCTAGCATACAAAGTTTCTATCAGCAGTTATTCCTAACGCACGACCCATACGTACAGGAGGCCAGACTTGTCACGCAGTCCGTGATCTATATGAGACACACTCGTGTAACAGCTGTGACACGGCCAATAAAACATAAATTGTCTCATGATAATGGGGTGGTCTCATAAAGTAGGTCCAATGCATATACATAAATAAAACAGAATACGACGACACCGTCGTTGCACCCAAGTTTCCTAGGACGCGCAATTTATATGAACTAAATAAACAGAAAGAATTAAATTATGCATGCATCATATGGAATGTAAATATTAGTACAATGACAAGGTATACTTGCCGGACAAAAATCTGTATAGTGCAAGTGTCCAGAACGGTGTTGTTTGGTGGAAGAATTGGAGCTAGGGTTTAGGAGAGTTCGTAATATATATAGAGAAAAAGAGGCGGTGGATAATTTAGTGGTTTAAAAAACCACTGCTGCTGCTGTTTCTTTCTTTCTTTGTTTTGGGTTTTTGGTTTAGGAGAGTTTAGTAATAATAGAGTTAAAGAGGCGGTGGAATGAGTCGGCTCACACGCGCGGAGAGGAGAAAGAAAAGTTGGTTTTTGCTACTGCTGTTGTTGATATTTTGCTCTCATAACGGGTCCGGGTAGGGCTAAACGGGTAGTGGGTTTGGGTTAGAATAGGGTTTGGGTTTCGGGTTGAGATCCAATAGGAATTATATTTGTGCATACCATTAAGCTAGCAACTGTCCAAAGGGTCTCCTACATGGAATAAATTAAGAAAAATTTATAATGGCTCCATAAATCCCCTAAATGCACAACCATCTTGAATAAAAATTAAATAAAATATATTTCCTCTATTTAGGGGTTTTCAGAATTAGGGGTTTTACACCACAGCCGCCTCATCCTCTGCTGTCGCATCCGCCACAGCTGCCTCCGCCACGATGGCCTCCGCTGCCTCATCTTCCACGGCGGCCTTGGCCTCAGCCGCGCTGTCCTCCACAGCGGCCTCAGCCTCCACGACGACCATCCCATTCATATGAGGTAGATCAAACCCCAAAGCATCATCGCCCAAGACAAGGGGCACCAGGTCAGGAGGAGCCATATCACCACGAACATCTTCAACAGAATAGGAAAACTCATTCTCATAAAATTTAACTTCTCGAGAGACAAAAAAATTACCAGTAGCTAGATCATACAATTTTCAACCCTTCTTGCCATTGGGGTATCTCACAAAAATACACTTTCGACTGCGAGAAGCAAACTTATCCATCTTAGCTTTTTGGTTATGGGCAAAACAAAGACAACCAAAAATACGTAATTCATCATAAGAAGGAGGAGCACCAAATAATATTTCATAGGGGATTTTAAAACCAAGAAGGCTCGAAGGAGTTCGATTGATCAAATAACCAGCCGCAAAAATACACTCACCCCAAAAAGAAATTGGCAAATTTTTCTGAAAACGTAAAGCACGTGCCACATTCAAAATATGTCTATATTTTTGTTCGACCCTCCCATTCTGCTGAGGTGTACCTACACAAGATGTCTGAAATAAAATACCATTCTGTGCAAAGTAGTCGCGCATACAATTAAACTCAATATCATTATCACTTTGCACAATGCGAACTTTGGAATTAAATTGCCGCTCAATCATAAAAAAAAATGACGAGAACATCTTGTATATTTCAGTCTTATCAATCAACAAAAATACCCAAACAATACGAGAAAAATCATCCACAATCGTAAAAAAATATCGAGCTCCACACGAAGAAGGCGTAGGATACTGCTCCCAAAGATCACAATGTATCAAATCAAAAATTGCAACAGCCCGAGAGTCACTGACAGGAAAGATATCTCGAGTTTGCTTTGCCTGATGACAAACTTCACATGCCTTATTCACTGAACTACTAGAGCTACTGACAACATGAAGTGACTTTACTACTTTATCAGAAGGATGCCTAAGTCGTTGATGCCAAATGTCCAGAGAAGTCGTCCCAGTCATTGCCAAGGCCTGAGTCTTCGGTACAATACGAAAATAGTAGAGTCCGTCCCGTCGTTCACCGACGCCAATCAGGGTTCTCAAACTGGGATCCTGTATCACGCACAAATTTTTAGTAAATTGTACAACACAATTTATATCATCAATAAGATGGGCCACATAAATTAAATTGTAATGCAATTGAGCTACGAATAGAACATTCGTGAGAACCACGTCCGATACAAGAGCAACACGCCCGCAGCACGAGGCAACCGCAGTCCGTCCGTCCGGTAGTTCAACTGGACACTCTTCCATTGCCGTCACCTCTGACAATAAATTCAAATTTTCCGTAACATGATTTGAAGCGCCTGTATCAATAATCCAAGGTGCAATGGACTTACCCACTATACGATCCTCCTGAGATTTGGCCGAAGAATTGCCAAGCATACAAATAAGTTGTTGCCATTGGTCCGTAGTCGATCCCGGCACACCGTCGTCGCCTGCACCATCATCTGCCATCCGCGGTTGTGCAGCAACGAAGCCACGTCCTGCCACCATCGCACGCACTTCCACACCCCGTCCACGTCCACCACCAGCCGCATGTCCGCTACCACGTCCGCGGCCAGCCCCACGTCCGCCGCCACGCGGCCGATCCCCCCACCAATCTGGAAAGCCGTGTTTCTCGAAGCAGGTGGCTTCTTCATGTCCGTTGCGTTTGCAAAAATTGCAAAGCAACTCCGATTTATCCCAAACATCCAAACAAGATGTCCCACGGTTAACAGGAGTTTTAACTGCAAGCGCCATAACCTCGTCCCGTTCAGAGGAGACCTATGTGGACGTGCGCAATCGTTCCTCATGTAGCATGGATTGATAAGCACGCGCCAAAGTGGGAAACATATCTTGTGCCAGTAGAGTCGAGCGAACGTTGCCATAGAGTTCCTGATTGATCCCATAAAGAAACTGATGAAAGCGCTCCTCATCAACTCGTTTTTGCAGCTTCTTCGCAATATCACACATACATTTGCCACAACTGCACGTCGGAATAGGTTCATAAGTCTCCAACTCATCCCAAAGAGTCTACAATTGGCCGAAGTAGTTGACCACTGACATGGATTTCGTTTGGCGACACTCTCCTAACGAATGTTTAATTTGTTGAGTTCTAGCGCAATTCCCCACGCTAAATCGGTCCTTGAGCGAAACCCACTGTGCTTTCGTCTCCTCAAAGTAGGGTATCGTCTTCTTCACCGAAGCGTCGATAGTATGCAAAATCCACTGCACAAGCATCGATTGGACGCAATACCAATCCTCTAATTGATCCTTCTCCGAAGGTTTATTGATAGACCCATCAACAAACCCAAATTTCCATCGAGCCCGTAGAGAAAGCCGAATAGATCTCGACCATTCCTCATAATTTTTTCCACGAAACACCACTTTTGTAATTATATTACCCTGATTGTCATTAGAACCAAGGTAATACGGGGATGTGGGATCGATCCGCGATGCCGCCGGCGTAGAAGTCTCGCAGCCGCCACCGCTCGTAATGTCGCCGCCGCCGCTCGACATACCGCCACCGCCGCCGCTCGAAGAAAACGTGTCCTAGCCGTCAGGCTCTGATACCATGTGAAGAAGTGATAGGAGATAATATTCTAGGTATTTCATTCATCATAATATTACATATATATACATCCACATATTAACTTGGGGCCTAAGTCACATGTCCAATCACCATAAATACAATTTAATGATACAATTTAATCACAATACCCCAATCATCATATATAGCCAGCCAATCACCATATATAGTTAATCACCATAAATGCAATTTGATGATACAATTTAATCCCAATAGATGAAAATTGATTATTTTGGGGATGAGTGGTCATTAGTCACAATGTTCACCAAGGAAGTGCACTTCATTTTCTGAGAAAAAGGGAAGAATTTTTTAATTGCGTTATGCTGGAGATTAACGCAATTGAGCAGATTGCAAAGTAGCATGTTGTAGATTCCATTATGATGCTACTTACTTTGTACAATGATAATCATCTTAGGTTACTTTGTACAATGATAATCATCTTAGGTTGTTTGGAACATGTGCAACACATAAACCAATAGATGCTCAAGTAAGGAGGAGCGATAAGATAGTGGTTAAAATAATTGTTAGGATTAGATGATGTTTTAAAGAAGGATATGATTTTTGCTAGTGTTACAAATGAGATGGACCTTATCAGAGCTGAATGAAAGAAAATGTTTTAAACTACCGACCCCAAAAATTTGGGGTAACGACTTTGTTTTGTTGTTGTTGCCATGATAGGAAACAATTGATCTGTGATGCTAAAAACTGGATTTTTTTTTTGGTAGGTCAAAACGACTTCACCGAGGAAGTACTTTGTGCGGCCAAACACAAGCGTCGTACAACCTTGGGACTCTTGCACCATAACAGGTTCCTACTTTGGTTGGATTTGAAATTCATTCTTATTGTAGACTTGTAGTACAATCCCAATCACCATTTGTTGACACTTTTATTTGCGCACGTCGTTTAGTCACCCTTCAAGCACAGAAGGAGTACCCTCCTGATATGCAATGCAAGGACAAGTTTCTTCTGCAGAGCACAAAAGTTCCACCGAGCACAGATATCGATGAAATCCCTCAGGACACGGTGAGATACAAATTAGACACGATTAGTGGAGTATCTCCTGGTTTCAGTAATTTAAAAGAGATTTTCCTTTTTGTCATGTTTAGTTCAATAAAGATGGGGACAAGGTGATTGAGGAACGCAAGCTTAAGGTTGTTTATACAGCCCCTGGGCAGTCTGGACATGGGAATTCAGAAGGGGACTCACGGCTTACTTCATCTAGGAGCTTTAGAAATTCGGTGAGATATTCTGCCCCACTTTTCTTGCTCAAGGTTAACTGAATATTGATATAAATATGCCTTTATGCTTTGGTTTATATATAAGGAGGCTAACCATGTATATGATATTTTTCATTTTGGCCGTAGATGCACAAGAACTCGAGTGCTGAAGAGGTGTGTGACAGTTTCTTCTGACCCCTTTCACCTTCTATTTTTATTTTAGCTGTTAATTTGCTGTTTCCTTTATGCTACGAATGACAATGTTCATTTTTTGGTAAATAAATAAAAACTAAACATCATTTAATTAATTATATTCCTGCCATATAGCTTTCTCCCTAGAAACCTACTATTCAAAGTTTTGTTACATTTTAGCTTTGGTCCATAGAGGATGTTGCTAGCTTCGCACTTCAGCAAGACCTGGAACTTGCATCATTGGGATGAATGTTCAATCACACGAAAAGGCTCTCCTTAAATGATGTGAGATTGCATATATAACTTATTTAGGTTGAGCCACTATCTATCTTATTATCTATGTTGCATGGAAACTTGAATGGAAGTGTAATACCCGTTTAAGATCGATCAGATATTTGGACACTGATACTCCCAAGGATATGAGTTGGATACACTTCCTAACATATCCTAGATCTAAAAAGAAAGAACGCTTACGGGGTGTCGGAGTGTCACTTACTAAGTCGACATCGCCAACGGGGAGAGAGTAGATACCATGGTGAGAGAGAAAATACCATTAAAGAGTACTGAGTAGACATTCAAATGAACCCTGTTCGTTATTTCGATGCTTGATGTGTCCTACCCTAATTATCAAATTTCGATCCGTTATCGAGGCTTTGATGTGGCTCTTCCGCACTCCTCAAAGTTGCTCACATCACCGTCATGATGTGGTCACCACCAATTCATCGTCTCGGAAGATGTGGTAGTTTCCTTGTCCTGGTGTTGTTTCCTTGTCCCGGTGTTACTTCAAACATCACAATTGTGATGTGAACTTCGTAACCTTCGAGGGTCGTGGTCTCTCACAAGGAATCCCTGTAAGTGATTCGGTTAAGGGGTGAGTCCTTACGGGAGCTAGGTATTCATTTGCGAGGGGATGTGTTGCCAACATGAACCAAGTGCGTTTATTCGTCGAGGGACCTAATTACTTATGGGGAATTGGGTACTCTTGTGAGGGGACTAGCCACCGACGAAAACCGAAACCTTTATTCTTCGGCGTAAGAGACTACCATACTTATAGGTACAAAGTCCTTGCTATGACGTTTTAATTAACACCAAGGCAATGTTCTACAAGGGAAGGCATTTTAACTTATTATTCGATTAGGGGACAAAAGGGGATTATTCAGTGCTGGACCACATCTCCCGAGGTGATGACCACATCTCCCGAGGTGATGAATTGGTGGTGACCGTATCGCAATGGTAATGCAAACAACTTTGATGAGTAAGGAAGAGCCACATCAATGACTTGATAAATGATCAAACTTTGATGATTAGGGAGGAACATTGAAATAAGGAGTAAGGTTCACTCGGATGTCTACTTAGTGCTCTCTTAATGGTCACAATGGACCTTTGAGCGGAGATTCTGCCAATGTTGAAGTATTCTTCAAGTGCATGATGTGCGTTCAATCCAAGGTAGTCAAAGGCGCAGTGCGCACTCGAGGCGCAAATGGTCCAAATCGCCCGAGGCGCAAGGCGCACTTAAGACGCGCGTCCGAGCGACGCGAGACACAAAAATTATATATATATATATATATATATATATATATAAAAAGAGATATGAGCCATAGGCTCATATTCCTACATGAGCCAATGCACATGTGGACCAATAGGAATGAAGTGTACTAGTGCACATTGGTGCACATGGGATGTGGTCCACATGTACATGACTCATATAGGAATATGAGCGTATGGCTCATATCCCGTTTACCCATATATATATATATATATATATATATATTCACATCGGTTTTCTACATTGATAAATATGTGTGCTTCAAATTCCCCCATGTCTAGGTTGCAATCACTTTGAATTAAGTGAGTGAGAGAGAAAATAGTAAAAAAAAAGTACACAAGTTCAAAAAACAGTACAACAGTTCAAAAAATAGTCTAAACATGTTATTTTTTTCACAAGATTTTCAAGGCGCGCCTAGGCGCGTCTTAGCTATTTCAAGGCGCTCGGAAAAGGCACGCCTTAGGTGCGTCTTAAGAATTGCGCCCCGCCTGGAGTACCCTGAGGCGCTACCCATGCACCTAGGAGCAAGGTGCGCCTTTGACTACACTGGTTCAATCTACAATTTTGATAGTTTTTAGTTGCGACAAGCTAGTGACTGGTCGATATAGTTCAATTAGAGTCTTCTTGGAGTATGTATACTTGTTATTATCTTTTATCGTCTTGTCAGAATAACCCCCTTTTGTATTTGGGACTTGTTTCGTTAATTATCTTTAATGAAACACGGAAAAATTATTCCCACTGTTTTATCTCAAAAAGGTAAAAAAAACCCTACTTTCGACGATTTTGCTAGCCTTTTACAGTTAAGATATCGATTCTGGACGATACTGAAAATCATGGTTGATAACCTCTTATCTTTTTGTTATGCTCCTCTTGAGCTGTGAAAATGGTAGCTTTTATGTAGGTATGTAATTTGTAGGTTAAATTAAGTATGAAGGTCACCAACGAGTTGAAATTGTGGATTCCAATCATGTTGTTTAAGCTGATGTTCTACTACAGTCATTGATTAGTGGCGAACTCTTCTAAGTGTTCTTTTGGCTCTGTTTGGTTGATGAGAAAATAGAAGAAAGGAAAAAGAAAAAAGTACTCAGAAAAAGAAAGAAAGAAAGAAAGGAAAAAGGAAAATGAAATGGGAAATATTTCCACCTTTGGTTAACAATGAAAGTAGGAAGAAAACACAATTCAACATTTACAGAAAAATCCTTCAACAATTTCTTAATCACATTCACACCAATTTTTCTATGGAGAATAGTTTTGCCAATTGCAAATACAACTGATATTCTTACCACCTCCTCTCCCAGTGGACTTCTCCTCTCCCAGTAGGCTTCTATTGTTCACAGATCCGACGGTTTTGTCGGGAATAGTGGACATTGAAACCAGCACTAGGAGCATATCCCGACGGAACATGGTCGGTGTTGGTGCAGTTGGGTGCCGACGGCGATGTGAAGCCAGTGCCACTGATGGCCATGAACAGTGGAGAGTGGGGAGGAGGGAGATGAGATCAGGAATGAGATCGATTTCTTTGGTTGTTGAGAGAGAAAATCCCTTTCTCGTGTTTTGGAGAGAAAAGAAAAGGATAGTAGATAATGGTAAGATTCTTTCAATTTTCTTTTCTTTTCCTCTCCAACCAAACATATAAGCTCATCTTTCTTTTTCTTTTCCCTCACTTTCTTGCGAACCAAGCTAACCAAACAGCCTTTAGGTCCATTTATTTCCTTGTGTTTGTCGCCCCAAGAAACAATAGAGAATCGTAGTATCTGTATCTTGTTGTAAGTCGCCTTATCCTATACTCATGCAACATGGTTATCTATAGATTCTTCTCTTAGCCTGGCTTTGGAAACTATGATCTTCTACTTGACAGTAGTATCTAGGTAGTACTGGTAAGTTGTATCACCAAGTTCATCATTTCCCTACACGGCCTTTCATATGTACCTCCTAATTGTGTTGAAAACCTCTTACATTTTGTTATCGTCCTGGTGAGTTGTGAAAAGGGTAGCTTAATATAAGGCCTTTCAAATAAAAAAAACAAAAATGTGCATATATATAATTTTCAAAAAAGGCATAAAATTTACGAAAAACTAAAATTAGTTTTTAAATTATTGATTTGATCATGTCAAAATATATCTGAGCATTAATTTCAGTAACATTCACAAAACAAAAACATAAAAATCATAAATTATTCACTTTAGTTGCCTTGACAATAGTTATACTTCTGTTACAAACAAGTTCACCAAGATGAATATAAAAAATGTTATGAATTAAAGAAGGGATACATAACAAATTTACAATCATTATTCTTACACTACAATTTGGCTTATCAAACTATAACCTCTGGTTAGGAAGTTTAAAGATAAACACCAAACCTTCTGGACATTTTAGTTGTAATATATAACCTGGAATGCTTTATTCGCCACGAAATTCACATATAAATTTTAGATAATTCAAGATCTGCCCTTGTGTAACTTTTGTTCTCATGGAGTTTTAAAATTTGGATGCATGGAAATTATCTCTTCAAGCACTCCAACTAGGAAACTCAAATCGTTGGTTTTTGAATGATCATGCATCACTGGGCCAAGTCATTTTACAGAATGGATCAACCAAAATAATATGGATACCCCACTAACATTGGCTTAACAATGTCGTCGAGTGTCAATGAAAAATTTGCTTCATACCAATAGGCAATAGTACATTGAAAAAATGAACGTTAAGCTAACAAATGTATGCCCCACTAACTTTTTTCTGGACAATTCTACACCTACTTGGAAGTTCAAGCACACACCTAACTCAGCTCTTGGACGTTAGTGTATGTGTGTTTCACTCTCTTATCGACCAGGTTTAAGCTTAAGACTACTCAGTCAGTCACAACATGCACAAGTGACAAATATAAGCAGACCAATTTTGCTAGGATCATTAGAACTTTTAACATTATCATATTCCATGGAAATAAATCCTTAGTTTTTCTTTATATGCTTTTCGTATTATCCTCAGTTAAGTTTGAATCCTGCAGATCCAAATGGCACAACGTCTGAAAGAAGAAAGGGATACAACTATTCAACAAAATAAACATCTACAGCGGGAACTGGTATGTTTTCTTCGCTTCTCTTCATTTTCGGACTTACTTGAGGTACTATCATTCTGATCTTTCTGTACTGTATTCAAACCATACTCTTGTCTCTAGAACATATGAGTAGATAACATGTATTTTGTAGCAATGAAAGTCTCCTTCAAGTATGTCGTGGAAATTGTAGCGTTCGACACCTATGAATGTCTTAAACTAGAGTAACTAAACCGAACATCCTACTTAAACTAGATGCAAGAGTTTCTAACTTTATTGTGTAAATTGGTGAACTATCGGCAGTTTCCCTTTTCGTTACAATGCATTTGATTTGCTACACTAAACTCTATCACTACTATGTCAAAAATCTTCACTATCGCGTTTTCCATGATGTTCTCTGTAAATTATTTCAGGAAATGCTGAAGAGACGTAAAAGCCGTAAGGGTGATGCAGGATTTTCTTTGACTTTTGCTGCTTTTGCCGGACTTATCGGTTTGATGGTTGGATACATATTGAACTTTGCACTGTCTTCACCACCAACTGAATGAATCTTAGGGTTCAGAAGCTTGCAGAGTGCTTGATACTTGCTACTCTTCATATATACCTGAATGAATCTTAGGGTTCGGAAGCCTGAATGAATCTCCATATATACCTCGGTGGATGCTAGTGTTTTGTAGTATTTCTCATACAGCTTGCTACTCTTCATCAAATGGTCTAGAAAGATGTGTTTGATGCATGAGAAAAAAGATCTCAGTACATTCTCTTCCCTCTATTTTTCTCTCTCATTGATTTTGATAAATCATTTGAGTAGGCATTGTTTTATTATTTGCCTTGTATTATTGTTTGATCTCTGCACTGTTAAAACGGTGGAACCTGTCATTCCAGTGCTCTCAACCCCAAATTGTTGTTCTTTCCCTCTTTTTTTTTTCTTTTCTTTTCTTTTCTTGTTGTAATTTGGTAAAGATATTGATTCATTTGGAACTATTTGTTGTAAGGATTGACTGAGAAGGAAAGAATAAGACTATTTCTTGTTTTAAATATTTGGAGTATATATTTATTTCTAGTGTGCTTGAACATGTCCTAGTTGATTATAGGGTACATTATAATTGATATTTTTTCCAAAGAAGTCTCAGATTAGGTACTGCTCATTTCACGTAAATGGGAAGTATTAACATATATGCTCTCGCTCATCGAGTTCTAGTTAAATGACACTAGTATATATATATATATATATATATATATATATATATATATATATATATATATATATATATATATATATATATATGTATATGCGTCTATTTGAAAAGAGTAAACAATAGTTCCTCAACTTTTTTAGAGCTTGGAGTCTATTCACCAAACCAAAATTCATGGGTGGGCTTGGTATTAGAGATCCGGAGATCATCAACAATGCTCTAATCACTAAATTAGCTTGGCGATTTCTAACCAATCCGGACTCTGAATGGGTTAAACTACTCAAGAACAAATACTTGAATAACCTAGACTTCTGGACTGTACCTATAAAACCTTCTACTTGCAGGGTGGTATGGACCAGCTTGTTGAGATGCAGGGAGTACCTAAAAGGAAATGTGTATTGGTCAGTAGGCAACTGTGCCAACATTGATAATGGAAGGACCCTTGGGTGCTAGGTAGACCAAATTATATGGTTACAGGCAATGCTACTGCTTCCCTCTATGCGAAAAATGGTTTTTGACCTGATTCATAAACCTGCAAATGTCTGGAATGAGGATATCATCACCCAACATTTCCCTATGGAAGAGGCCAATGCAATCTTACTCCTACCATTACCCACAAAAATGGATCTCTGGCTACCAAATCAGTCTATAGACGAGAAGATGGGACATCTTTTCAACTACTGCTTTGCCCTGACAATATAACGAGGAATGCAACAAAGCTCAAAACTTCTTTTAACTATCTAATGTCCTCTGCAGGAGGGAGAACTATGAGAAGGTGATCATTGAGGGTGATTGTAAGGTACTCATCGATGCCATCAACAATGAAGGGATGGATAATCTATGGAGAGTTCGTCATATTGTTGGTTACAGTTTTTAGTTTTTTTTTTTTACTATTTTACACAGAATTGAGACATTTGCTAGTTTTTTTTTTTATAAAAAAGTTCAAGTATATAATATTTTATATATTTTGAAAGAAAATATTTGCTTAATATTCCAAAATTTTAAGGTGAAATCTCTATTTTTCATATTATGTCTTATCGAGAAGTCGGAGTACAAACTTCTCTTTTGCAACTTCATGTCTCTATGGCCTGCTTGGTTGCGTGAAAGCCATCGTAGACTATAAGTTGTACACTTTGGCAAGTGTTAATCCAAAAAAAATTATTTGGTAAAAATTTAAAATTATACATGGAAGTAATGATTTTGTGTCCAAAACTATTGAGAGGTTGCATGGTATTACGACTTTGCAAGCCACAGAAAATATCACTATTGGGTGAAAAATAACCAGACCAATGGTCAAACTGAGTCCCAACTAACATGTGCCTGGCCCTTCCGTGATTCTACAAACATAACAAGGGCACCATCGTCATCACAAAAAATCCCCTGAAAACGGAGCGCGGGAAATGGCCACTGCCAAAATCGAATTTCGCACGTGCCAACTATTCCCGCCCATTCTCATCACGTTCATCTCCCTTTTGTTGCCTCAACTAATGAACTAAATCTCTCTCCCCCCATTTCTTATCCGAATCACAATTCCGAAACCCTAATTTTCCATCTCCGCCTCCAAAATTACAATACAATTCCGAAACCCTAACCCTAATTTCCTCCTCCCCTCCAAAATTCCGACACGATCACGAAACCGTAACCCTAGATCTCGATGAAGCCATCGACATCCCAGCTCCTGGCCCCGATCCCGACCCTGACCGAGCAATCCTGGCACCTCCTCACGGTCCTGGTCCGGCTCGGCCGCCCCGCGCGTCCGTGCGAGCTCGCGTCCCCCGACCTCGTCGAACTCCTCTGCCGGATCCCCGGATCCCCAATTTTCCTCACCGACGACCGTTTCGTCACGCTCTCCAAGTCGGCCTTCGCCGCGTTCCACGGATTCTTAGCCGGAGCGGCCGCGACGTCCGTGCCGAGATTTGTAGTTGGCGTCTCGCAGTGGAGGAGGGACTGGGAGAAGCCGTGGCTGTTGTATACGAGGAAGAGGAAAGCGGCGCCGCCCTATGGGTTTTTGGTGGGGCCCAGAGCCAAAAGGAGGCTCCTATTGGGTTCGGAGGATCGTATGTGTTTGTTCTCTTAATTTAGTTGCCAAATTGTTGTTTTCTGTTCTGTTTTTGTTAATGGAGTTTGGGTGTTTCGTTGCAGGTGAAGAGGAATTGAGGAGAGATGGATCGCCGATCGGTAGTTCTCTTGGAAAGGTATCACTTTTGATTCAACTTCGATTGGATTCTCTTGAAAAAGAAAAGAAAAGAAATGGGTCAAATCTACTGGTCACATACAACTATTTATTGGATTTGGGACATGCACTGATATTTGTAGTCCGTGCTTTCTAACTTAAGATGAGCCCTTGTCTTCTAATTTGCAACTAGGATATACAAAATGTACTTTTCATGTGATGAGATCAGAGTCAAATTTGTGATTTAGCTTCACATTTGCAAGATAAAAAATCTAAGACATAATGGTCTATATATTGAAAATAATATTCCGCAAGTGCTGCTACCGAATTCCTAGCTAAAGTAGCTATGAGCAAGAGACGACCTTGCCATGAAACCTATAATCTTAAGCTCATGCAACCAATGTGTTCTTACGTTATGCGAGCTCAAATTGTCTCACCCATAAGGTAGGTCTACATACTCACCAACTAGCTTTCTTGGTTTTCCGTTAGACCCTCTGTTGCTCATACATATGTAGAAATTCGGCACCAACTCTGTGACATCTCATCATGAGACTTTGTCAACTCTATAATGGGGCCTCTCATGCTCCATGGCCATTCCTGCTATGATCGGAGAACGCTCGAATAATGATGAACTAAAGAACTCCCAATGGGTAAAGTAAGACAAGATAAGAGTCTAGATAAAGATGCACGATGACACTATTAACTAAGTCATAATTTTGGTGTTCTGTTACATTCTGTCAGCAGTAACTTTAATAAGTTACTGCTACAATCAGATGCTTTTCTAGATAATATTGACATATGTTTTATGCTGCGACTTTTGGTACTTTTCTTGCCTCATATATGAGAAATGTCCTGATCTGTATTGGCTAATCTGGAATCCTTTGTCCACTTTTAAGAGTTCTTGTGCTACTACATATTAATCAGGTTTCATGAACTAAGGGAAATGTTCTGAAAAGAGAAGTTTCTACTATATCTGTTATCACAAGGTATTCTAACAAAGTCAAAATGCCCACATATATTGGTTGGAAAGTCACATTGCATGTTGTACACAAAATAGACGATTGGGTGAGTTCTTTAGAAGACAAAATTTGTATATTGACTAGTAACTATAAATCAAGGTTCCAAATATTGGTATCGGAATCGGTTTTGGCCCCTTCCTATGAGTATCAGTATCAGTGGTTCGGTAGTTTCAGCTGTTTCAGATCGGAGTGTTTTGTAATTCGTTTTAGAAAGACAATTAAAGGCCAGAAAAATATTTGATACATTTTGACATAATTTTATATATCATATATATCTTCTCTTTAGTTTTAAATGGAATAATACTAATATTGATTAACATTGTGAATTTATAGATATACAACTTCGACAAATGATAATGGTTACAATTTATCAATAAGAAATTATATCGATACATTGTAATATTGTTAGTGAATCATTGCATTGATACTATTTGTCCATTTTCCATTTTTTCTTTTGATTTTCTATGTCGAATTGATTGGGAAAGAGATTTCCAACGTCAATATCGGTCAGTATTGTTAGTGGTCGGTATCGGATCGTGACATGTCAAACCGTATCGGTATAGGCCGTAGCATATCGGTCGATAGTGCAAACTATGTTATAAATTGAGCTCCAAATGCTTGTATGCTTAGACCTTTTAGGCAATAAGCCCACTACATATGAGGTTTTGAGTACTTAAAACCCATTATTAGAGATTGCAGGTCTACGGGATACCTATTAACATCAAGTGTTTATCAATTTGTTGTTGATATACTATTCATCATGGATCCTTATTATGCTTCCCATGTGGAATTAACTCTTGAATATGCATGTATTTACTTATTTATTTGTTTTTAGTCTAAGATGGTTCCGATTTTATTAGGCATGGGAGCTACAGAGTACCGTAGGCGATTTAGTTGCAAAAGATATATTATCAATTGGCACATCCTCAATGGTTTCAAACCAAGGTATTGCTTTGACTCCGTCCCTCAATAACCCTAATGTTCTACAATCAATTTGTGGACTAAGAAACAAGGTCCTTGGAGGAAGAGATGACGATTTGGAGAAGATGTGCAATAGTAGACTGGCAATGGATCTGCACAAGGAGTTGCCAACATTGTCTGGATATGAATACGGTCCTCTTAGTTTTGATCTAAATGATGCCATCTCTGAGGCAGTTACTACCACTAGACCTGTGATGACTGAGGCTGACACAGGATTATCCTTTTTGGACACAACAATGGATAAACCTATACTATGGATGGAAACTGTTGGCGAAGACAGCTGTATTCTATCAGCTGCTCCACTTGCTGTTAAATATGAAGAAATGTCAACTACAAACTTTCTGAAAGATGCTAACGACACTAACATGCCTTCTATAGACAATGGCATTCACATTGGCCATACAACAGGTCCTGAAGAGACTGAAGTAGCCATTGAGGTAAATTATTGTCAATATGAAGGAACTTCTACCACAGTATCATTATCAGCCGAACCCGTCACTGCAGTGAAGCACCTAACTATGTCGTTGGAGAAACCAACAGTCACGGATGGAATTGTTTCAAAAGTGGGGATACAAAGTTCAGTTGGTGAATTGAAGTATAGAACAAATGGCAACTTTCCTAGACTGGACCAAGCCAGAAAGGGAGAGAAATGTACTACTATAAAGCAAAAGATGAAAAGAACCAATAATATCAATATGCCCTTAAAAGAAAATAGAAAAGAGGATGTTTCCAGGATTTCTAAGGTATGTTTTTTTATTAGCAGTAGCAGCTGCATTGTGCTTTAAAAAAATACTTTCCGTTGGAAGGACCATCTTTGCTTATGTCAACTTTATGCTTTGCAGAGTAATTTGGAGTCCAAATTGTTGCCGAATTTTGAATCATTTGTCATAGAGGAAGAGGAAGGTTCAGGTAAATTATTTGTTCTTACTTATCATTTATCTTGTAGACAGTTTTCTCGATTGCTCTAGACCATTATACATGCTGAATGCCTGAAATGTGTATGTAGGTGGTTATGGCACTGTCTACAGGGTTAGAAGAAAAGAGGACGGGAAAATATTTGCTGTTAAGTGTATGTGCCGAACCATTTTTGTCATAAATTACCCTAGTATCTGAATGTTGTTATAATTCATCCCATGCGATGCTTTGCGGTGTTGTGAAATGCTATTGCTTTTCCTTACATTTTTTAAGTTGATATAATATCCATGTATGATGGTATGTTTGCAGTAAATGGTATTCATGGTATCACATTCATGTAGGCATGTTTTGGTGGTATATCATAAATGATTACCCTTGAAGTACCCTTAAGCCCCTATCCTGTTCTCACTATTCCTCAATTATTTAACATGATAAAGGAATTGTCCATAATAATTAAGATGTGATAACTCTAGTCTGGTATCAACAGTTCTGAATAAAATAATACAAGCATTGTGCATTTAGGCCTGTGATTTGAACTTAATATGAAGTATCAAAATTATATAATCATCATCATATAGACCTTCTCCCATCAACAGTTCTGAAATACTAGTAGTTTTTACTTTTTAGTTACTGTACTATATCATCTGTGGAGGTTGTATCACATTCCTGTGTCCAATGTGCTTGGAGGAGGTTCTAAATATCCTGGTAATGGCATTATGCTTTAGAGTTATTTCAATATGTTTATCTTCTGGAAACTTCTTTTACAAGGTTTGAATTTATCTGTTAAAGTCCCTGCCCATGCACCAAACTCTAGTGTTTTTGAGTGATGATGGTTGTGTATTTATATTATAAAACATGCCCCAGCAGGTCGATTAACCCATTTAATGGGTTGAGAGCTGGATTCACACAACAGTACGACTTTTTGAAAAATTTGCTTAAAGTGTACAAGGGAGATCTTAGTTGTCAGATGTGTCCTTTGGGCCTAAGCACAAAAGTGAGACATGCGCCTGATTAAGGCAAGGCACATATATAATTAAGAAGAAAATAGAGGCCTTCGACCTCAAAACTATATGTTGCTTTGTTCTACGTCTCACTTATTCACAACAAAACAAGGAAACTTCATCGGCACTTGAACCATAGATGGGAAGTGTGAATGATGCTATCGAGACCTTGTGTAAGGTTGCAATTGTTTGCAACATAAAGCAAGCTGCTAGCTGAAGCGAGGCACAACCTTTCTTGATGCTGAGTTTCTTGCCTAGGTGCAAACCTTGGCGTGCTTTTAATAGCTATGAGCAAGATTGAACCTGCATCTTTGATACCATGTGGAATTCCATTGTGAGGGATGAGAGTTGTGTATTTTATTATTCAACAATATCAATACCTTCTGAGAATTCCATTGCATATTAGGATTATTCTATCAGCATTTGCTACATTATTGTGATACTCAATGGTACTGATTTTCCTGTGTATACTTGAATCTGTGTTTGATTATTATTGATAACAACAAGCTTTGACTTATTTACAGAGAATGAATTCTGAATGTGATGGTGTTTTCCCCCTTTTTTTAGGCCCTCATCCAAATGCTCATTCACATCATGTCCACAATGAGATGAAGATGTTAGAACGTTTTGGGTAAGTACATAATGAGGACCACCATACTATTCAAATGGAATTTAATGGGTAGTATCAACTGTTCCAATGAATTTGAACATCGTTTCAATCATTGATATTTTTTATTGCAGGGGTCGGAATTTTGTGATTAAGTACGAAGGCTCTTTCAAGAATGGACAATTAGAGTGCTTTGTTTTAGAGCATGTAGAACATGACAGACCTGAGGTGATTATAAGATATTTGTATGCTTCAAATTTTGATATTTCTAGTGTGCTAGAACTTTTGCTTTGTGATTAGGTTTTGAAGAAGGAAATAGATGTATTTGGGCTACAATGGTATGGTTACTGCATGTTTAGAGCTCTTGCAAGCTTGCATAAGCAGGTAAGAAAATACCTAGTTAAAAGGATTTGATATTATTACCCTTCACGGTTTTGCTTATTTTGTATCAACTTTCCAGGGAGTTGTGCATCGAGATGTCAAACCTGGAAACTTCTTGTTTTCTCGCAAGCTCAACAAGGGTTATCTAATTGACTTCAACTTAGCCAGTGTAAGTGGTAAATTGATACTTTCTGCTGTCACATTTCCTATTTCATGCCCAGAGATTGTCCCTCAAAGATCATGCTTTCACATTTTTGCTCTTGTGGTTCTCTACAGGATTTGCATCAGAAGTTCTCCAGGAACAGTGAGTTTTATATCCCTCTTATATCATAGATTTTACTAAAAGTAACTGTTTTTTGAATCTCATCTTTGTAAAAAATGAAATGCTTTCACATGTATGCAGTTATTGAAGCTCACTGGAGGCTGAATTATATTCTCAAAATTATTTTATCAATTAGAAAAAAAAAACTCCTTTGAGCTCTCTTTTATTGTTTATCAAAGTAGAATCAGCTTACTGATAAAAAGCACTGTAGCATGTTTGTTTCCATCGTTATCTACTCTTCATTTCTTTCGCTTCAGGTTAAGATTTATTAGCAAATCTGTTGAAATTAGTTGATGATTTTATTGATTGTCTCATTGGCATTATATAGCCTTACAGTCATCAATACAATGATTTCAATCATTATGACAATAATCTCATAATGGAATATCCTGTGACATATTCTGGCATCCCAAATATGTCCTCAGGATATTCCCATGTGCTTATACTATACTTAAATATGACACCCAACATACCATATCAACACTCCCCCTCAAGATGGGTGAAAGATATTCACTAAGCCAATCTTGTCACATCCTCTAATCATGCTCACTGAGGCGAGTCCTTTGGTTAGTCCATCTGCTACTTGATCCCTGGTTGGAACATGGCCAAGCTCCAATAATCCTCTATCCAACTTCTCTTTGATGAAGAATCTATCAATCTCGATGTGTTTGGTCCTGTCATGCTGTACTGGATTGTTGGCGATACTAATAGCTGACTGATTGTCACACCACAGCTTCATCTTGGCTCCTTGATCCAGCTTCAGCTCCACCAGCATATTCTTCAACCATAGCAGCTCTGCAACTCCCAAGGCCATAGCTCTGTACTCTGCTTCAGCTGTCGATCTGGCCACCACAGACTGCTTCTTACTCCTCCAGGAGACCAAGTTACCTCCTACAAATATGCAATATCCCGAGGTAGATCTCCTGTCATCAGCACAACTAGCCCAGTCAGAATCACAGTAGCCCTCGATGCTCACGTGATTGTTCTTCCTGAATATTAGTCCCTTCCCGGGAGCACCTTTCAAGTACCTCAGAATATGGTACACTACATCCATATGACCCTTCCGTGGGTCATGCATGTAGCGGCTCACCACACTTACTGCAAAGCAGATATCAGGACGTGTGTGGCTCAAATAGATCAACTTGCCAACCAGTCTCTGGTATCTGTTCCGATCAACTGGTTCTCCAGCCTCAGCATCAATCTTGAACCTCTGATCTATTGGTGTCGCTGCAGGTTTGCACCCCAACATCCCAGTTTCTGTGAGAAGGTCCAGTGCATACTTCCTTTGAGAGAGAACAATCCCCTCTGCTTCTCGAGCAATCTCAATCCCAAGGAAGTACCGAAGAAGGCCGAGATCCTTCACCTCGAATTCCTTGCCAAGCTTTCCTTTGAGTTGGGCGATCTCCTGCTCATTATCTCCTGTGATAATCATATCGTCCACATACACCGCAAGCATGGTGATGTGGCCTCCACTCCGACGGAAGAACACAATATGATCAGTATTGATCTGCTGATATCCCATCCCTATCATCGCCCTTCTGAATCTGTCAAACCAAGCTCGAGGAGACTGCTTCAGTCCATAGAGGGACTTCTTCAACCTGCAGACCTTGCCTACTGTCTGATTGGTGCCAAATCCTGGTGGTATCTCCATGTACACCTCCTCCACTAGATCTCCGTGAAGAAACGCATTCTTCACATCCAGTTGGTATAGCTTCCATCCACCATTCGCTGCCAGAGAAATCAGAGTCCTGACAGTGCTCATCTTTGCAACTGGTGCAAAGGTCTCGTCATAGTCGATGCCGTACGTCTGACTGTATCCTTTGGCTACTAGTCGAGCTTTGTAGCGATCAACCTGTCCATCTGGGTTCTGCTTCACGGTAAAGACCCACTTGCATCCAACTGCTCTCTTCCCCTCTGGCAGTCTCACAAGCTCCCAAGTGTGGTTCTTCTCCAGAGCTCCCAACTTATCGTGCATTGCCGCTTTCCACTTTGGATCGTTCTTGGCAACCTGCTAATTGTTAGGTACGGTAATACTATCCAAAGATGCTATAAATGCTCCATGAGAAGAAGGGATATGGTCATAAGAAACAAACTGAGCAATATCCCAACCATATCTGTTTGGAGGATTTCCTGCATTGCTGCGAGTGGTCCTCCGTACAGATAGTGGTGTGGGAGGAGTAGTAGGAGGAATGATATCTTGTGAAGGAGGGGGTATCACCTGAAGGGGGGTTGGTGTCGGTGCCTCAGGAGTTGGGACGAACGCAGGCAAGGGACTTGGCACTGGCACTGTCGGTACTGGTCCTGCAGTTTGCTTCTCTCTCCTGCTGTAGGTAAGTAACTCTCCCTGAGCCGTAGGCCTAACACCTTCACCTTCTTGTCCCTTCTCCGTGCCTCCATGCCAAACTTCTAAATCGGTTACCACCAAGTTCTCCATCTCCCCCTCTCGCCTAATACTGGCAGTATTAGGCGTGTTGTGTGAAGTTCCGTCCTGGCGGTAGTATGGTTCATGCTCCCGAAAGTGGACATCCATACTGACAAACTTCTTCTTCTCTACTGGACTCCAGCACACATACCCCTTTTGGGTCGCCGAGTAGCCTACGAAGATGTATTTGACCGCTCTAGGGTCAAGTTTCCCAACTGATGGCCTGTTGTCCTTCACAAAACACACACACCCAAACACCTTCAGTGGGAGTATCCCACTATTATTGCCTTGCAATACCTCACATGGGGACTTCCATCCGAGGACCTTCGAGGGCATCCTATTGATGGGTTGAGCTGCTGTCAACACTGCATGCCCCCACAGACTCTGTGGGACATTCATGTCGATCATCATACTTCTTGCGACCTCCAGAAGGTGTCTGTTTTTCCTTTCTGCAACTCCATTTTGTGCTGGTGTGTATGCACAGGTGGTCTGATGCTGTATTCCGTGTGCTGACAAGTATTCTGCAAGCGTCCTGTTGGTATACTCTGTTCCATTGTCAGACCTCAGTACCTTCACAACTGCTTTGTACTGAGTCTGGACATGCTTATGGAAATCCCGAAAACAAGCAGGTACATCACTCTTATTTTTCATCAAATATAACCAGGTAACACGAGAGGCACACTCAATGAAAGAAACAAAGTATTTATAACCATTCATAGTGTTAGTAGCACATGGACCCCAGACATCAGAATGTACTACCTCAAAAGCAAAAGTGCTCCTATGACCCGTGCCAACATATGAGCTCCTAGTAAGTTTTTCTAACTCGCACGCATCACATACTAATTTCTCTTTATTTGTTTTTGCATAAATCTCTGGATACAACTTACTTAGAGTATCAAAGGAAGAATGTCCCATCCTCCGATGATGGAGTATCAAGGTATCCTCAGTCCTCTGCTGCATTCCTTTCATGCCAGCCTTCTCTGCCATAGATACCAATGCTGAGTCCAGTCCTTCTCGATCTAGGTACCATAGTCCCTCATGCCAAGTGCCAGTCCCAAGTCTTCGTCCTGTCCCTTTCTCCTGGAAGGTCACCTTAGGAATATCAAAAGAAACAATGCATTTAAGTTGGAGGATTATAGAACTAATGGACAAGAGACTGACTGGAAAGGAAGGAGCATGTAAAACATTGGATAATCTTACTGAACCTGTACAATTAACAGTACCCTTACCGACCACTGGCTGGAAAGTGCCATCAGCTGTCTGAATGCTGTCTGCTGATGCTAGGTGAGTGTAGGAAGAAAACTCACTAGCATTCCCCGTCACATGCTGAGATGCTCCCGAGTCGATAATCCAGTCTGATGATTTAAGGGAAGAGATAGACGCAAGGGCAAGTGATTCGTCAGTACCTTCTGATGGATGGGCATACATGGCAGCGTTGCCCCTAACAAAGAATGAGGTGGACGCCTCCTCTGTTCTACTCCTCATGTCTCCCAGTGCCTGGTCCTCCACAGTAAATGTGCCATCAGCTTCTCCGTTCCCTTCTGATATCAGGAGGTTTGTCCGATAACCTCCTCGGCCACCTCGTCTATCCTCTCGACCACGACCACGTCTTCCATTATATCCTCGTCCGCCGAACGGTCCTCGTCCACCACCTGAATCTCCCTCCCTAGGTGGTTTGGTACAAGCATACCGATGATGACCCATCTTCCCACAGTTGTAGCACTGTCGGTTATGCTGCCAGGGCTCTCCCTTAGATCCTGTGTTACCTGAGCTGGTGATCGCTAGTGCTGACTTTGCTTCGGGGGGACCACCTGTCCCGGCTTGCAGCCTGATGCGTGTCTCCTCCTGGATCATGGCTGGGATAGCCTCCTCAAGGCTAGGGATCTTTGGTTGGGCTAGAAGTAAGGCCGTCCTCTGTGCGAAAGCTGCAGTTAGCCCTTTGAGGAACTTCATCGTCCTCTCCTGCAGACACACATGTCTCTCCTTACACTTAGGGTCCCCGCAGCTCGCCCGATCTGAGGAGTGATCATAATCCAACCACAGACGCTCCAACTCCGTGGCATACTCCTGCACCGTCTTCTCTCCCTGTACGGTGTCATCAATCTCCCCCTTTATCTGGAAGACCCGTAAGTTATTCCCCACACCATCATAGGTCCTTCTCAACTTCTCCCACACATCTTTCACCATCTCAATACCGTCTACTGTGGCGACAATAGACTGGACTAAGGAGTTGAGAAGCCAGATGTAGATCACCATATGAGTGGACTTCCACTCATCGCGTCCTGTCGAGCCCTCGTCCGGCTCTGTCGTCTCGCCCGTCAGGAACCCCTCCATGTTTTTTCCTGCGAGGGTTCTTCTCACCCGTCGTGACCAACTCAGATAGGTGGCTGGTCCATCTAATTTCAGATCGATGGAGGGAAGCTTCAACTCCGGCGACGTTCGTGTCGTGTTCTCACCAGCCGACATCGTCAACAACTTCATCAACGTTGCCACCTCTGCAGAATCTAGCTTCTTGATGATCTCCTCCATCGATGCGTCGTCTATCCAGTCACGTCACGTCCGCTCCACGACTCACGCTTGTCCTCGTCGTCCGCTCCTAGATCCGAACATGTCCCCCCCTTTTTTAGATCTAGGCATCCCTATTAGGCGCTGCCTCGTGCTGGTGCGGAGGAGGCGGCAGCACGCATATCACAACCGCCGTCGCAGCAGCAGCAGCCGCAGCAGCAGTAGTAGCCGCAGCAGTAGCGGGACGAGGCAGCAACAGCGAAGGGCGGCCTGCGAAGGGCCGAGAAGAGGAGAGGAGGGAAAAAAAGGAGGGAGGGGCGTGGAAGAGTTCGGTGGAGGAGATCTAGGAAATCCTCCCGTGGGTTTGTGGAAGCTTGGTGACGGCTAGGGTTTATGGAAACTTGGCTCTGATACCATGTTGAAATTAGTTGATGATTTTATTGATTGTCTCATTGGCATTATATAGCCTTACAGTCATTAATACAATGATTTCAATCATTATGACAATAATCTCATAATGGAATATCCTGTGACATATTCTGGCATCCCAAATATGTCCTCAGGATATTCCCATGTGCTTATACTATACTTAAATATGACACCCAACATACCATATCAACAAAATCATACTTCATATCATGGGACTATAAATGAAAACAAAATATGCCGCTGGGTGCAGTGGACTTCCTTGTCTATATAATGAGGCTAGGTTAAATGTCAATTGATACTCCACTTTTTGGTGCACCAAAACTAACAAGTGGAATTTGGGTGCAGTTGAAAGGACTTCAACAAGTTTGGTGTTGTGTGTGGGGGGGGGGGGGGGGGGGGGGGGGAGCTATGAAGCCTTGAGATATGACAGTCAAAAGTTTGATAAATTGTCATTACGGTTCTAGTAAACATACTATAGCAAGTTCTTTGCCTTTAATTGGAGCATCTTTCATGTTTGAGAATAACCTTATTTGTTCAGAAATCTTGCTCTTCATCATGGAAATTTACATAACCTATTATCAGTTCTGAAAAAAGAACTTTGAGAACTGATTGTCCTAGTGTTTTCTTTTATCACTTTGGCATGACTAAAATCTAATTTATTCTGCATGATTTTATTGATTCAAATAGGCAGATCAGGTACAACTTCGAATGTGAATTTAGATAAAATTTCTCTGTCCAGCTCGAGATCTGCTTTACTTACCCAAGGTAGGAAACTTGTGAATGATGGAACATTGAGTACTATCGGTAAGGAAGCAGTTAATGACTCCAGAAAACTAGTATTGAAGCATATGAAGAAAAAAAACTGCCAAAGGCCTTGGGGAAGTGCTTCCTAATGTTGATGGCAGTAGCAAGTTTGGAAGTCAAGCTGCTGATTCAGGTGTGACTTCAGCAAAGGATCTAACAAGCACAAGGGCTCAATCCGCAGATAGGTTGAAGCAGCCCATGCCTTATAAAGGTCGGAAGGAGCTGATAAATTTTGTACATGAGGCAATGCAAAGTCCCAATCACAAGGCAGTGTCTGGTCCAACTTCTCAGAGGAAGAGAGTAGCTGCACCTTTAGGAAAAATTAGCAAAAGACTCATGATACTAACCCCTATGCCATTGCATTCCGGTGGGGATGCTGTTGCTGGTGCTGGCATTTTCAGTAAAGGTAATTTGGTACACACTACACAACCATTTGGCTCTTTTCCCACATGCTTGGTAGTAGATTTACATGCCTCCAATACCCCAGATAGTCTTCAATTAGGATGATCTAATGTTTTTCTCCATATCCAGGAAATGGGAAGCACAAGAGGGAAGGTCCTTGTGTTGGAACTAAGGGTTTCCGAGCTCCAGAGGTTGGTCTTTGTGTTTGCTCTTTGTAGGATTTAGTGCAGCATTGTCAGAATTAGCAGAAGACTCGTGCATCTTTGTTTAAGAGAAATGTTAGCAAGCATTTCCTAATTTGCGACTCCAATGCTGTCCGTTCATGTAGGACAATTTTAGGAGAGTTGTTCAAATTGGTTGCAAACTATTAGTTCCCAATTTGGTCCTACCAATGGCAATGGAGTTGCATAGGAAATTGCGAACTTTAATTGTTTAAATAATTAAGCTAGCTGAATCAAGATGGTGTTTAAAATAAATAAGTGAGATGTTATATGCAGGTTTTGTTCAAATCCTCTCACCAAGGTTGTAAAGTAGACGTATGGTCAGCTGGTGTTACCCTACTTTACTTGATTATAGGGAAAACACCATTTGGTGGTGACCCAGAACTGTGAGTTTTCACCTGCTCAACAAAGTTACTTCTAATTTAACCTTCTTATTTGTATGTCACTTAAGTTGCTGCTGTTTCTAACAGAAATGTAAAAGAAATTGCAAAGTTAAGGGGAAGCGAAGATCTATGGGAAGTAGCTAAGCTACACGACCGAGAATCTTCATACCCTGCGGTATTTTCACTTAAGAAAACTTGTCACTGTTAAGGTTCTAATGTGAACAAACTATAAAATGACATTGTCTTGTTACTGCAGGATCTCTTTGATGTTCAATCTCTCCAATCCACGGAGCTGAGGAATTGGTGTGCTGCGAACACTAGGAGGCCAGAGTTCCTTGAGCAGGTTCCACAGTCTCTCTTCGATCTCGTGGACAGGTGTTTGACAGTGAATCCCAGGCTTAGGATCACTGCAGAGGAAGCATTGATGCACACTTTCTTTACTCCCTGCCATGAGAGCCTCAGAAAGCAGAGGTTGCTAAGAAGAATAGCTGGTTCAGAGTCAGGAAGCCAGACACTATGAGAAGCTGTACTTGTCTGTCTAATCTTCGTCGTTACACTCACTGCCCAGTAAGTCAGTTGCACTAAGAAGGCGTTACATAGCTTCATGACTGTAGGCTGTTAAATTATCAGTTAATTCGTTCTTATCAGGGAACTAGGTCAGCACTTGACTGTCTCTGTTTGTAAAGTCTTGTTCTCACCACACTGTTTCTTGTTACATCTGACCTGTAACCAGTCCTTACACTCAAAAAAGGATTTGTATCATTCTGTATCAAAGTTGTATAATAATTTGATTCATTAAAAGTAGAGTTCTTACTAGTCTTTCAGGCAAATTAAGGACACTACTATTGATGTACTAAAGTTTCAGTTAAATGCGTTCTGACCCTAGATTTTGTTGGAAAATGAATGGACTTGATTTGCTTGAATCTGTAACTTAAAAACCGAAGGTTTCATTTTATGTAGTCTTCGTTATTTATTTCATTATCGTTACAAATTCAGCGACAGATTGTTGGGTTTGTTGGTAAATAGATGTCATTATAAATAGGTCTTGATTTTAATACACACCAGCCATAATATTTGATTCTCCATTTTTATTATACAAGCCTCTCCGAAATTTCCATTATTGATTTAATTTTGGATAAAGATACGGATAATCTCGACAAAAAAAATGACGGGTCATATTGCCGCAACTTTAGTGGGCCTTTTAAAAGATAAGTGTTGTACTGAAGACAAAACTAAGCTGAAGATATAGACTAGCACAGAACTAAAGGTTGGAAACATTTCGTCCACATTAGATTATATGTTATTGATTCTGGGTTCGAATCCTTTTAACTTTGAAGTAGATTTTTTTAGGATTATTTACTAACATGGTCTCACATAATAGTTAAAATTAATATTTGGATTTCGAAATCACTGTTTATGTAGACTAGTGAACAGTAATTTCGCTAAAGTCAGACACTTTGAAGATACAAATTCTAATATATATATATATATATATATATATATATATATATGAGATCCTATTACTAAATAATTCTTTTTTTTTTACAAGTCTTCTCTGACTTGAATCTGTGACTCATCTTCGATGAATCTGGATCTCCTATAATAACTAGTCTCGTTCACCTGCTTGTGCACATAATTTTTTTTTCCAGAATATTATCAAAACAATTAAATAAAAAATTAATTTATATTAAAATATTTTAAACATAATTTGAATATATTTTAATTATGATTTGTTATAAATATAATTTTTGAGTTTTGAATATGTGTCTTATTATATAATTATATAATAACATGTAGTTAATTTAAATATAATTTAAATTTTAAATATATTTTATGATTTGTTATATGTTCAAGTGGTTTTTAATTTTTAGCTCAGATCCTCAACTACGTAAAAAAATATATACGATATTTAAAAAATATTTACATATTTATATATTAATAATTGATTGATGATATACATACAGTCTAGTTCCGTTCCTATACTGTATTATAATAGTAAAAATGGGTCGGGTCGGGTCCATAGTTTCCAAATAACAGGCCTAGAGAGAGGACACAGTTTGCTCGATTCTTCGGTTCAACATTTCTATTCAAAGTACTTTGCCAGTCTCTCTTCCAATCTTGCATGTGTTTGGGCACGGGAATCCTTTGTGTTCAGGAATTATTGCAAAGTTACATTGAAAGTATGACAAATTCCATGTATTAGGTTTATTTAATGTGTTCATACCTTGCTCGCCTGCTCAAGGTAGCCAATGACATATATGAGAGTGGTAAGAACACTCAGTTGTCCTACCTGCTCCCGAATCATGTCTGTGTCGCTACATGACATGATTTGTTCACCATAAATGCTATTCATCATCCAAATTTTTCGGATGGTGCCATCTTCTACGACGTGGCAGTTGACATGACTAAGAATTCCGGAACGAGGTCTTAGTCATGTCAGCTACCACATCTAGAAGATGACATCACCAAAAAAAATTTAGGTGATGAATAGCATTTCTGATTTTATAAAGTAATCCAACGACTTTTCATTGTCGAGCATGGACTGATTTACATAGTCCTAAGAGACCACGGGCCCTCCAATTTTTTTTTTAAAAAAGTTGATTACTATATAGAATTTGTTACAATTTTAAAATATGAAAAATGATATTTGGTCCGCGATCACGGTCCACCGGCCACGTGTCAACATCCAATTGCGTCCTCCAACCCCCATTTGCTTGGGGTCCACTGTAAGCCGAGCTGGTCTTGACATCCACAGTTGAAAATTCTGTCAATAGGATGCTGGCACGTGGTTCGCGGGCCATGTAGCAGCGTTCTTAAAGTATATACTAGTTTGGCCCTCTAATGCACAAATAATAAGTTGGCTCTTTTGGTAGCACTCTGGACTTTTAAATAAAAGATATGAGTTATAATCTCATATCTGCTAAATATTTTATTTTTGCCTCCTTTTTTGTATATTTTTTATTATTGAACTTTAATTAATATAACAATTTTTTCTAATATGTAGTACCATGACCTTTTCGTAATTTTAATTCTAATTCCGTCCCTGTTGTCAAGTTTTAAAAATTAAGAGTAGAATTTTTTGATAAATAATTCTTCTCTTTTAATACATAAGTTAAGTAATTATTCGTCCTTAAAAGGTTAGGGATGAGTATTTATCAATCACTTTGAATCAACTTTTTCGCTCACTCGAAGAACTAAACCCTTTTAACTTTGATTGTAGTGGTTGGGTTTAGTCATTAGTGAGTAATGGTTATATTGATTGCATACAAGTGAAGTCATCTATAAGGGATATACTATGACTACAAACCAAATGTCCACAACTCTTTTATAACCGTCACGTTGGTGTCCAAGTGACGGCTGTCTATTAGAGAATGGAGAAGAGGTAAAATTTGATGGTTGTTCGGATGGTCGTTACATGATCGAAACGTCACATAATAATTATTTATTGGAGAAGAAATAGAACTGGAGATGGCCCACGTACTATAATTAGCTGACCTTTTCCGAGCAGACCTTTCATTTGTTGGGTAGCTTCGATGTAGATACCACAAAAATATTCTGTAATGACAGCTTGTTTTGATTTGGTAAATTTCGAGTGGGTCGCCAACATTTTAGACCTTCCCATTGAATTATTGAACCATCCAAAGTTTCTTAGGTGGAGTTTGGATAATTCTATTATTCATGTTTGGTTTGGTTTGATTGGAAATATGTAATCCGAAAAAACTTACTTTTTTCATTATCACGGTTGGTTGATTAGAAATATTAATTTGTTTAATTTTTTATTAATTTAATGACGTTACTGTCATCTAAATTCAATTAGTGTCACTGAGAGTATTATCGTCCAAAAAAATTGTAATTAATATAACCAACTAATATTTTCGAGAAATTAAAAATATTTTCGAGGGGGCTTTGAATTTTGCTTTCCTACCTATGTAGGAATTTGACGTCCTCTTGTATTCTCTCCCAATTCCAAACTTACCAAACATGGTTAAGAAATCCAAAACTCATTTTCAAACCTCTAAAACTTAGAACCAAACAGCCCCTAAAGCCTGAAGACAATGTCTTTAGTGGATCATGTTGGAAACGTGGTGTGACCCGAATCGGAGTTGGTCCATGATGTGCGATATTGGACTGGGCCCATATGCCTTAAAAGAAAATTTTCATTATCTACACTTCATGATCCCACCTCCTATCCGACGTGGGACTAAATTACCAATTCCATTGTCACCCTCCTTTGAGCGCTAAACCGGAAACGAGATACAATTCAACAATCTCCACCTTAACTCGTTTTCATTAGCTGAACAATCTTAGCACACCCCGGCTACCTTTGTTCGTTACCGCTAACCGAGCACCCTTAGCACACTCCGGCTACCTTTGCTCGTTCCCGCTAACCGAACAACCTTAGCACACTCAGGCTACCTTTATTCATTCCCGCTAACCGAGCACCCAGGAGATCCAACATATTGTTATCTCGATCCATTCGACTACAGAACCAAACCTGACACGTTCATCCACACCATCATTGTGTGCCAACCACAACGTCTTGCTCCACATTGGACTCGTCAGATCCACCTTTTGAAGCCAATTCATATAGTTGATGCTCCTACTCCACCTTGAGAAGAGCCCGTATGATCCATGAACATTCAGCACCATCTGTCTCGAACCAATTTGTCATAACCTATTTTCAATATAATTTCTGAAATGGATATTATTTAGTTAATATTTATTTTATATTTTATTATTAGTATTAGTTTGTATTTCAGTCCTAAAGAAACTATATCAATTACTTAACTTAGAATTTTTTTTTGCAATTAAGTCCATAAGAAAATTATTGTAATTATAATTTTTTCCATTCACCTAATTTGTTAGGTGTCTTTTGGTTGTGTAAGGAAGGGTTAAGTGGCAAGAGAAGGGGATGACTCAGCCCCAAAACACCATCATTTGGTTTATGGGTACATGGGGAATGGGAGAGTATATGGAGCATTGGGGGGGGGGGGGGGGGGGGGGGGGGGGGGGGGACGGTTCCTTCTCTCTCTTCCTTACTCACTTCTCCTTCTTCCTCTCTTCTACTCTAGTTGCTGCTGCAGCTGTACTGCTTGCTGCTGGTGCGGCACCGCCGACCGCCTGCCACACCCCCGATCGACCACCTTCCGTCGACGGTTCCTCCACACCTTTTTTTTTATCTCCTTTTTAAACCTAGGTATATATTTTTTCCCAAGTTTCTTCCAGTTGGTTTCAATTTGGAAACCTATACTAAGATCCTATGTGTACATATTCTATATTCTGAAATTTTAGGAAAGGATTAAGGAAAGATCAAGGATTTATTCCAAATCAAAGTACTCAAATCAAGGCAAGCCCTTCCTACATTTCTCAAAAATTCATCTTCCATTTGATTTATTTTGTTTAATCATCATGCTCAAATCAAATTAATTTTCTGAGAATTACCTAATTTATTTCCATAAAATTTGAGACACACACCTATATAATTATGAAGATGGAGACACGAGACTTGGACACGGTGTGTTATAGCAACACTATTCTAATATTTTGTCTTGATGGGATTAATATTATGAATTATATATATATATATGTGTGTGTGTGTGTGTGTGTGTGTGCAATAGGAATAAGTCTAATAAATACGAAAAATTGCTATAGTGTGATTTTTACTAATTTTGATTTATGCATGTGTATGAAATTACATATTTATATATGTGATATTCTAGGGAAATAATAATATATACATGGATACATTCAAGCATTAATTTTAAAGGAATTTGTTAATACAGATGCTTGTGTGTCTAATTATATTTATATACACAAAAGTTTGTACAAAGTAGTATTTTAAAATATTAGTTGGCAAGACCATTCACTCATAATTTTTATCATATCTATAGGTATAGCTTTAAGAGTATATGTTATATAAGTCCTTATGTAGATTTACTTATTCTTCTTGATAAGTATATAAAGAGGTATGTTAATTTATAAAATTTGACATATATTAAATCTATCCAGATTTAATATATATAAGTATCTATGTACAAGGGTAACGTAATACTAATTTCTATAAAGGTTAGAGCATTGATTTTTATACTTTAGGAATGTTTTGACATAAAATTAATTTAAGTTTGATATATATATTCCTATGAAGAATTATTTTTATTTTAAAACTTGGGAGTTATTGCAACAAAATGGTGATTGTGTCTTTTGTTAGTAATGGTACTATTACTTTGTGAAAATATTGATTGAAAATCTTATTTGTATACTTTAAAATGATCAATATCTTACAAATGGTCTTCTTGAAAATAATATGTGTATTAGGGATTGATTGTGCATTTATTCAATTGTTATGTAAATGCTTGGTTGGTTATTTTGTGTTATTTATGAATATCAAACCCTTCTTGATGAGTTGGAATCTTGTAGTAAGTATTTTTAAAAGGATGAATTACTGGCATAAAGATAAATTTTAACCAAGTTAAAGCAATCGCTATAAACGAGCTTTGGTAAGAAAGTTTCTTTTTAAAGAATTATAATTTTGAGTTTATATTCACTGCGTGCGATAGCGGTGTTGAGAGTTGCTCCACCGAAGAGGTCGGCGAACCTAAGAATTCTACGGAGGGTTGCTCCTGGTCTTTTATTAAATTGTAAAATTTTCGGAGTCCAGAATACAAAGGAGACTCTGCCGAAATTTCCAAAACATTTTAGAGATAGTCATTTTCGAAAAAATTCGAATAATCGATTGATCTCTATTATAATTATTAGAATTTTAGTTTAGGTTCAAACCATAAAATCTTTAGATTACGAATTTATTTAATTTCTAGGACGCGTATGACACTTTGCACGTGCACAAAAGAGCAACAAAGATAGTCTTATTTATATTCCAAGGTAAGGGTATAATTTTCATGTTCTCAAATTTTTTTCTACCAGATGGAATAGTTCCGTTAGATGTGATACTTGAATACACAAAACACAATTCTTTACTTTTATTGGATGTTAAATGTTACCGCAAAAGACGTAACGATTTACTAAATGAGATGTTCTCGCAAAAGGTGTAGGCCTTGACACATAAGCCGGGGATACAAAGCAGGATTAATAATTCAACTTAATTTGATTGCTGGATAGGAATGACTGTAATTTTTATAGAATTGCATTTGGTAGGAGAGAACATTTGGATCACACCGTCGAACTCTTAGCAATATTAATTATTTTAAAAATTGATCAGTAGTTTTCGGCATATGTATGGCCATACGATGACCGAGGTGAGGCTTAGCTCACTTATTTTTTATTGGATCCAAATTTTGAAAGAGATCAAATTCGACAATTGTATATGTCCAATATTTGACCTATGTTCCAATTATTGGAAAAGTTTAAGATATCTGACAATTGATTTTATTATCACATTATCCAAATTATTTGAAATAAAAAAATTCGACAATTGTTTATATCATGTGCTTATCATATTTTTATATGATTCAAAAAACTTATTAGTGATACAATGAATATGACAATACCTGTGGGGACTGGAAGCTAAGCACCATCCGCCAAGAAATTACCTGATCCCGAGTATATGGATCGAGACAATAGGTGTTGATGGTGATCCAAAAACGTTCTCTAAATTGTATTTGCATATAGGAATTTTGTATTGTGAATTGTGTTTGCGACTGTGATTTGGACACTTTGTAGAATATGTTTAGTTATAAATATGATACCTCATATTTCAAGTTTACACTATAAATCTTCAAAAATATTTTTTCTCAACTTTCCATATCATTTATCTATTTTTATCTTCGGATATAATTTTCTCTTAAAACTTTATTTTTATTATTTGCTCGTTCTTGATATAAGGGCTTGCTAGTCGTTATGACGACCTAGTTTTTGTTCACTAGGAAATGAAGAAGATGGAGAAGAAACACTACCCCGTATAGTATCGATGAAGTTGATGGTTGAAAGAAGACAACTTTTGTGATAGTCAGTGTAATGCCCCGCAACCGCTCGGAGCGTTACGCTGAGTCGGATTGAATGAATCAAATGCTGGTTACATTTGAAATGTTGGATTTTGGGAAGAAGGATTAATCGAGTTGGTTTCAATGTGCAGATGGCTAGCGGGTTCGATGGAAATCAGGTGTTCGTTCAGAATAGTACTGAATAGCTGGATGGAAGCGATAATGCCGTCTTCCTTAATCCGATCGGTCGGATGATTTGGAGAGCACGGCCTGCTCGTACGGTCATACCAGTTGAGTATATCGCGCTTGCATTGGACCACGGGTTCAAGGGATTGGCCGTATCGGCAGGACATGATGCCTAACGGGATCAATCATTGTGAGTGGGCTCTTTTCCTTCTCCTCTACTCCTTCATGCCTAATAATATGGAAAACACGTAAAAGGTTTGAACACTTAGGCTGAAACATTGAGAATTACTACACTGAGGCGTGCATAGAGTGTACGTCGTTGGCTTGGTAGGATTGTGGCTTGAATATGATTTACGTGTTGGATAGTTGGAGTGATGGTTGGATTATTGTATTTGAGGCAGTCGGTTGGATAATTGGGATTATGCTTGGACGGTTGGAATTATATGAGTTGGAATGATACATTTGAGGCAATGGGAATATCGGAAATTCGGGCGAGCGAACGTGCATTCGTGCGCGGGTATCATTTGGTTGCTTTGTCTTGCAAAGCGAGCAGTTGTGGTTCGAAACCGAACAACTGCATCGGCGAGGGCGTTGTGTCGCTTGATGGGGCATCGTGCCACGAATGGGGCATTGTGCCACTGAAACGGTATTGTGCCATGGGTTTTGCTTTGAGCATGGGTGTTGCACCAATTTGGACTCTGTGTTGAGAAGAGGCATCGTGCCTATGAAACACTTGATATTTTGGTGCCTTGGGCTATATATTGAGGTCGAGATTTGGATCTCTTGGTTGGATATGTTGGAAGAATGGTTATGGATATTTGGTTGGATATCGGTTGAACGAGTCTAGGATCGCTTGGTGGGGCGAGAATGTTTCGATCCTCTCGTCATACCTACGTGTCTGCATAGTCACGGACAACCTGCGTGGCACAGGGTTTGGTTTCCTGGAACGGGATGAGGCACCGGGGCACCGGGACCGTTCCACCATGGAGGAAACAATAGGCATCGCGCGATTGGGCACAGTGCTGGTAGTCCGATACCACCAGGCGAGAGTAGCTGCCCAACCCTGGATCGGGTAGGATTGCCCTATTGATCTTGGTCCGATCAATGTCCTTTATGGCTTTTAGCCAGTGACTTCATATAGTATATAAGTTGGCTTGCTTTTCTTTTGTTGGTTTGGCTTTCGTGTAGGCGCGACCACCTTGCCTCGGCAAGAGTGTGCACTTGAGATTGGAATATATAAACTGTTGGTTGAGGATGGATTTTGAGGCGAGACTGATGGTTCGATATGTTATCGTGCAAGCGATGGCATTGAGTTAGATGCATTGGATATATATAACTGCTTGTCGTTTGGTTTGAGATTGAATGCTTGCATGCGTAAACTACTTTACTGCTTTCCTTAACATGTCATTCATATGCCATGAAATGAATCTAGGATTCAACTAGAAAGATCACCATTTAACTGTGTGCATTCACTATTTTACTTAGTGTCGGTTTAGGCGAGTAGGTTACCCCGCTCACAAGTACGGTTGTGTACTGACCCACGTTTGTGGGCATTATTTCAGGTACACAGGCGTAGTGGCGCTGCTTGGATATACGGGACAAGATGTATGAACTGTAAGTACCTTTGTGGGCTAGAGAAAAGAGCAAGAGTATTTCATCGTCTTCGTGGCATCGTCTTTGTGGTATTGCCTCGGGGCATTTCATTTGGACCCTATCGTGAGCTTCGCTGTGTATACTCTGTTTGTGTGCTTGGTACACTAAACGGCTTCTGCTGTAACTTGGTTGTTTCGATGATAACATTGGTGTTTGAAAACATCGCCTTGTACGAGCGCAACTCCAGGCTCGTACGGCATCACGTCCCGATGGGAACGATTGTCCTGCGGGAGAGCTGCAACGTGGTGATTCACGTTCAGTAGGGACTATCGAGCTTGCGGGAGATTGGGGCGTGATATATTGGTGTAAACCCCCTGAATTTTCAAAATTTTAAAAACTGGATTTTTCATAATTTTCTGGAATTTTCTGGGATTTTTCTGTAATTTAAAAACAGGGTTTTAATTATTCAATGATTTTTAATTGATATTAAACAATATTAAAATATTATGAAAATAATATTTTTGGATGTAAAATGAAAAACTGGACTTAGGACAATTTTTCTGAAATTTATCGGACCCCGGACCTATTTTTAAATGCCTAAAAACTAATTATTTAATTATTTATTAATTTATTTATTATTATTATTATTATTATTATTTAAAAAAAAAAACCAGCCCGTTGGGCCGGCCCAGCCCGGCCCAACAGACCCGGCCCAGATCCTGGCCTAGCGGGTCGGGCGGGTCGACCAAACCCGTTAGCCCGACCCGACCCGGCTCCCCTACCCGCTACCCCTCTCTCCCTCTTCCCGCGTTTTCCGGCGACACAGCCGCCGCCCCGGCCACGTCGCCACCCCTCCGCGCTGCCCGGCCCACACCCGCCTCGGCTCCGCCTTCCCCGCGCCCACCTCGACCGCCCGTCTCGGCCTCCCCAACCGCCCGGCGCCCTATAAAATCCCGTCCACCGCCCGCTGCCAGCCACGACCACCCCCTCCGCCACCTCGCTCCCCACTCGCCGCGCCGCCCCGCCTCGCCCTGCCACCGCCGTGCCGTCCCCGCCTCTCCCCGGCTTCCTCCCTCGACGTCGACAGCGAGCAGCCCCCACACCGCACAGCAGCTCCGGCAGCCGCCTCCACCGCCTCCCTCGCGCCGCCGCGTGTCCCCGTGAACCGCCCAGCCCGGGCCGACCATTTCCCCCCACTGCCCCCAGCCCCTCCGGCGGTCCTCCGGCCACCGTGGCGAGGAATCCCCTGAACCCTAACCCTAATTTCTCCCCCGAATCCGCGTGTCCGACACGTGTCGGACACGGTTCAACCCTGTTTTCGGGTCCCCTTCAGGTGCGTGTATCTTTTTGCTCGTAGCTCCGTTTTCGTTTCCGCAAATTGCGTTGCGAAGCCTGTATGACCCTCTCGGTGTCCGGACAAACTGTTCGGGGCATCGCGTCCTGTGGCGATCGCACACCGCGATCCAAAAACAGGAAAAACCCAGACTCTGTTTTACCCCGGAACTGAGTTCGCCCCGCCAAACGGGACGACTTGGTCGCGCACGGTCTTCACAGATACGTGCGCCTCGTCGATACGGACGTGTGAGAGTTCGCGGAAGCTGATTCGGGTGTGCGTGCACACCGGAATCAACGCGTATCCGCAGACATCGCCCCGTATCCGCCCTTTCTGCAATTCATCCTAACTTCGTGCACACTCGTCAGATTGAGACGAAACTTGCGCCATCGGACTCGTAGCGATACGCTGGTCCTGTGGGTCAAGTTTGGTCCGATTCTGAGAACGTTGACGAAATCGCGTGTCATGGGCCCTACAGGCCCCGCTCGACGGGCGATTTCGTGATCGGCTCATCGGAATTCAAATCTGAAAGTTCCGTTGGGTTCGTATCAGCGTTCCTGACCTGTTGACATTAAGTTTGGTGAATTCAGAGACCTTTGACCCTGACGCGTTTTTCGGTGCAAAGCGGGCCCACCGGTGGACCCCGTTTTGACCCGAAACTGCCGTTTCTGCCCTTGTCTCCAAATTGGACCCAAGGACAGGCGTTTCTAGCTGATTGATATTTTTTGGATCTGATGGTGATGTTTGTTTCAGCAACCGGAGTACCGCCTGCAATTCCAGCTGAAGTCAGAGCCGTAAACATAGCCGGAACCACAGGCAAGTGTACCTTGCCAAACCCTGCAGCTTGCTAATTATTTTCTGGACTTAATCATGCAATAATGGACAAATAAAGCTTGCCAAATCTCAGTAATTCTTGACATAGTATTTTAATGGATTTCTTGTGGAATTAAATATAAACTTGTTTTAACTGTTAAAACCTAGGACCGAGTGGCGTACTTAGCGTCCGATTACCAGTCGGGTGCCAACTCCGTACGCGGAGTTGTGTAACGTCACATAGAGATGGATATCGAGGCCCGATAATGTTCGTACTTGTCTTATCAAGTACTCCAGAACCCAGGACACTTGACACTATTCCATGAGACAGAGTCTTCCTGAGACATTCGAGGTGATTCTGTATAGGATGCATGTTTTATGACATAGACTTTACATTCTTAGACATTTGATTCATAGCTATCAGACTTGCTGCATTAGTTATAATCGTGCGTGACATGGACATGAGGCATCGTGGACATGAGACGTGGGATTACATTGGGTGGGGAGAGACACACAGACTACAGGCTGATATTATATATAAAACATAGTATATAACATAGTGTAGTTCATAGTTATTGCCGCTACCGGCTCCCCGACACAGAGCTTGTAGTGGCTTCAGCCTGAGTTCTAGTGCTGCTCTCATGTTGCATATCACTTAGCTGGTTACATAGCTTACCCCCTTGTTTAATTAACTGCTGCACTGTATTTATTTGGCTTGTATTTTTTGTACCTTGCTGTCCCCTGAGGACCTGGAATGGATGATGTCCCCAGGTACAGCTGAAGAGAACTACCCAGAAGTGTACGGTACCGGAGCACTCCTCGGAACAGAACCAGGAACAGAGGACGAGATAGTGGCCGAAGACTTCTCTTGAGCGCCGGCTGCAACTACTCAGTATTTACATTTTCCAGCATTTATTTCCTGTCTTTTCTTAATTGTAACAGAATAATTCTCGGATTTGTTTCCCGAGATAACCTTATTTGATATTGCATATTTATTTCCATTGCATTATTTCTGGCAATTAATCTGTCTATTTCTGTGGATGAGATTAGAAATACCTGAGACTTGTACTTATTACTGCTAGACTACAGCTTAAGCATGCCCTGATGGATCCATTAAATTGGGTTATCCATCGGTGCGTGCTGCTGGCCATTGCTCACGTGCTCAGTCCCTCGGCATTTTGGGACTGGGGCGTGACATGGTTTTTGTGGTGGCCCATGCAGGTCTACGACTAAATTGTTCGGTTTCAACTTAGGGACCGAACAGGCCTGCAATAAGATAGGATAAGTTTTAGGATCTCATCCACTTGCTTGAATCGTTTTTGATCTCTATATCGACTTCAAACAATTTACTTGCATCTTGCCTTGATTCCTGTACGCCTCTTACTGGGTATTTTGGATGCAGGAAAATGGACCCACAAGAATGCAACGAGACTCCCGTCGGAACACCCCAAGCTACAGGTGTCACCTATGACGACGAAGTGACACCAGTCGGAGGAGTTCCACCAACTCAACAGAGCCAGCAGGCAGGTCAACCTACCTCCCGATTCCGGCGCGATGACATCCCACCTCCGCCGCAGTTCGTTCCACCAACGCCCGTACTCCCACAAGGACAGCCAATTGACGGGCAGCAGATATTCCAAATGATCTACGCGATGATGCAAGCGCAGCAACAAGTCCAACACGAGGCTCAGCGTCGCGAAGCTAACTTCTGGAGGGACAGCATCGTAACTGTACTGGAGCAGGCCAACCTACCAGATCGACGTCCATCTACAGGCTCTATCACTGACTTCCGCCAACTGAAGCCCCGCACTTTTTCTGGAAAAGAGGAGCCCACAGAAGTTCATGAGTGGCTCACCAACATACGGCATCAACTCGAAGCAGCCGAGCTTCCACGGGAACGCTGGATGACTGCTGTTCGAATGCAGTTGACAGACAACGCGCACCAATGGTGGTTGTCTGAGGAGGCGCGACTCGGACCAGACCGAGTCACCTGGGAGGAGTTCTCCAGACTCTTCCAAGAGATGTACATTCCGGCTGTCGCACGATCTGAACTGCGAGACAAATTCAATCGCCTCACTCAGGACTCTATGACGGTGGAAGAGTACAACGCAGAATTCATTCGTCTGAGCCGCTTCGCCCCAACCCTGATCCCGACAGAGGAAGAGAAGGCCGAGAAATTCTTCGACGGACTGAACATTGAGCTGCAGAAACTAATTGGGTCTGTCGCACCAACATCATACTCGGACGTCCTCGCTGCAGCCCGACGCATGGAACGCGTCACCAGAAGAGAGTCTCGCCTCAAGCGGCCAATCACCTCAGCACCAGACAGAGCATCACCAGGAGAATCTGCAAAGAGATCTCAGACGCACCAGCCACCGAGGACAGCTTCGCAGACCCTTCCTACCTGTCACTACTGCGGCAAGATAGGCCATGTCGAGAGGGACTGCAGACGCAAGTTGGGATTGTGCCTGATTTGCGGCACCAATCAACACATAGCCAAGGACTGTCCCCAGCATCGAGATGGAGCACCAAGGGCAGCCCAACCTGCTTTACCGGCACCTAGGCCACCTCTGGCACCTCAAGCAGCACTCTTCCAGCAAGCCCAGCAGCAGCAGAGGAATCTACCACAAGGACGAGGGCAAGCTTACGCGATGACTGTGCAGGAAGCCGATGCAAGTAAGTGATTCGTAGTTATCCGTTTTTGTCTTGTGTAGTTCGTGCCTCTTGGTTCGTGACCTCAGCCCCAACCTAGTAAATTGCAACTTGTTAATAATAACCTGGGTTTTTATAAAAGTTATAGTTTTCACTAGATTTTCCTGGAAAGTGTAAACTTCCAATTTTTAGGGAAACGGTATTTCCCTGAAGTCTCTTGTGATGTGTTTTCAAACGATACTTGCGACCGCGTCATCTCTGTTGACCGGTTATTCTTTTGATTGCGAGGACGCAATCCTCTTAAGGGGGGTAGATTGTAAACCCCCTGAATTTTCAAAATTTTAAAAACTGGATTTTTCATAATTTTCTGGAATTTTCTGGGAATTTTCTGTAATTTAAAAACAGGGTTTTAATTATTCAATGATTTTTAATTGATATTAAACAATATTAAAATATTATGAAAATAATATTTTTGGATGTAAAATGAAAAACTGGACTTAGGGCAATTTTTCTGGAATTTATCGGACCCCGGACCTATTTTTAAATGCCTAAAAACTAATTATTTAATTATTTAATTATTTATTAATTAATTTATTATTATTATTATTATTATTATTATTTTAAAAAAGAAAAAAAAAAACCAGCCCGTTGGGCCGGCCCAGCCCGGCCCAACAGACCCGGCCCAGATCCTGGCCTAGCGGGTCGGGCGGGTCGACCAAACCCGTTAGCCCGACCCGACCCGGCTCCCCTACCCGCTACCCCTCTCTCCCTCTTCCCGCGTTTTCCGGCGACACAGCCGCCGCCCCGGCCACGTCGCCACCCCTCCGCGCTGCCCGGCCCACACCCGCCTCGGCTCCGCCTTCCCCGCGCCCACCTCGACCGCCCGTCTCGGCCTCCCCAACCGCCCGGCGCCCTATAAAATCCCGTCCACCGCCCGCTGCCAGCCACGACCACCCCCTCCGCCACCTCGCTCCCCACTCGCCGCGTCGCCCCGCCTCGCCCTGCCACCGCCGTGCCGTCCCCGCCTCTCCCCGGCTTCCTCCCTCCTCCCTCGACGTCGACAGCGAGCAGCCCCCGCACCGCACAGCAGCTCCGGCAGCCGCCTCCACCGCCTCCCTCGCGCCGCCGCGTGTCCCCGTGAACCGCCCAGCCCCGGCCGACCATTTCCCCCCACTGCCCCCAGCCCCTCCGGCGGTCCTCCGGCCACCGTGGCGAGGAATCCCCTGAACCCTAACCCTAATTTCTCCCCCGAATCCGCGTGTCGGACACGGTTCAACCCTGTTTTCGGGTCTCCTTCAGGTGCGTGTATCTTTTTGCTCGTAGCTCCGTTTTCGTTTCCGTAAATTGCGTTGCGAAGCCTGTATGACCCTCTCGGTGTCCGGACAAACTGTTCGGGGCATCGCGTCCTGTGGCGATCGCACACCGCGATCCAAAAATAGGAAAAACCCAGACCCTGTTTCACCCCGGAACTGAGTTCGCCCCGCCAAACGGGACGACTTGGTCGCGCACGGTCTTTATAGATACGTGTGCCTCGTCGATACGGACGTGTGAGAGTTCACGGAAGCTGATTCAGGTGTGCGTGCACACCGGAATCAACGCGTATCCGCGGACATCGCCCCATATCCGCCCTTTCTGCAATTTACCCTAACTTCGTGCACACACGTCAGATTGAGACGAAACTTGCGCCATCGGACTCGTAGCGATACGCTGGTCCTGTGGGTCAAGTTTGGTCCGATTCTGAGAACGTTGACGAAATCGCGTGTCATGGGCCCCATAGGCCCCGCTCGACGGGCGATTTTGTGATCGGCTCATCGAAATTTAAATCTGAAAGTTCTGTTGGGTTCGTACCAGCGTTCCTGACCTGTTGACACTAAGTTTGGTGAATTCGGAGACCTTTGACCCTGACGCATTTTTCGGTGCAAAGCGGGCCCACCGGTGGACCCCGTTTTGACCAGAAACTGCCGTTTCTGCCCTTGTCTCCAAATTGGACCCAAGGACAGGCGTTTCTAGCTGATTGATATTTTCTGGATCTGATGGTGATGTTTGTTTCAGCAACCGGAGTACCGCCTGCAATTCCAGCTGAAGTCAGAGCCGTAAACATAGCCGGAACCACAGGCAAGTGTACCTTGCCAAACCCTGCAGCTTGCTAATTATTTTCTGGACTTAATCATGCAATAATGGACAAATAAAGCTTGCCAAATCTCAGTAATTCTTGACATAGTATTTTAATGGATTTCTTGTGGAATTAAATATAAACTTGTTTTAACTGTTAAAACCTAGGACCGAGTGGCGTACTTAGCGTCCGATTACCAGTCGGGTGCCAACTCCGTACGCGGAGTTGTGTAACGTCACATAGAGATGGATATCGAGGCCCGATAATGTTCATACTTGTCTTATCAAGTACTCCAGAACCCAGGACACTTGACACTATTCCATGAGACAGAGTCTTCCTGAGACATTCGAGGTGATTCTGTATAGGATGCATGTTTTATGACATAGACTTTACATTCTTAGACATTTGATTCATAGCTATCAGACTTGCTGCATTAGTTATAATCGTGCGTGACATGGACATGAGGCATCGTGGACATGAGACGTGGGATTACATTGGGTGGGGAGAGACACACAGACTACAGGCTGATATTATATATAAAATATAGTATATAACATAGTGTAGTTCATAGTTATTGCCGCTACCGGCTCCCCGACACAGAGCTTGTAGTGGCTTCAGCCTGAGTTCTAGTGATGCTCTCATGTTGCATATCACTTAGCTGGTTACATAGCTTACCCCTTGTTTAATTAACTGCTGCACTGTATTTATTTGGCTTGTATTTTCTGTACCTTGCTGTCCCCTGAGGACATGGAATGGATGATGTCCCCAGGTACAGCTGAAGAGAACTACCCAGAAGTGTACGGTACCGGAGCACTCCTCGGAACAGAACCAGGAACAGAGGACGAGATAGTGGCCGAAGACTTCTCTTGAGCGCCGGCTGCAACTACTCAGTATTTACATTTTCCAGCATTTATTTCCTGTCTTTTCTTAATTGTAACAGAATAATTCTCGGATTTGTTTCCCGAGATAACCTTATTTGATATTGTATATTTATTTCCATTGCATTATTTCTGGCAATTAATCTGTCTATTTCTGTGGATGAGATTAGAAATACCTGAGACTTGTACTTATTACTGCTAGACTACAGCTTAAGCATGCCCTGATGGATCCATTAAATTGGGTTATCCATCGGTGCGTGCTGCTGGCCATTGCTCACGTGCTCAGTCCCTCGACATTTTGGGACTGGGGCGTGACAATTGGTATCAGAGTGCCCGGTTCATTTCTTTGGACTTGGTCCTTCGCTTCATCACAAACTCTAAATAGCTTCCGCGTGTCGTGTAGCTCTTGACTCTACTCGGTGCCGCATCGGATGTTTCATGTAATAAGTCTATTTATTGCTAGTTGTGGCTGTATTTTATTCTTGGTTGTGTTGCCTTAGTTGGTTTTCGTAGGATCGCTTAGCCTCGTTAGGCGTTGTTGCATTCGTGCAGCAAGTTGGTTGGCGTTGTTGCCTTTGTGCAACAAGTTGTCGGCTTTCGTTGGCTTGGCTTGGCTTATCGTTCTGGGAGTTCTGATTGCCTCAATGGATCAGTTGGTTGGCTAACGAGATTTGGTTATGCGGCATGTGTTGAGTAGAAACATTCGATGAGAATGAATCGTTGCACGAGTTGCTCGTCTAGCAACTGTGTTGGATAGAAGTTAGAATTTTGGCTGCGAAGCATCGGTTGGGCAAGTTTGAGTTTGGCTCGGGAATATCAGAATAGTTGGAACGAGTTGCTCGTACAACAAAAGTGTGAAACCGTTAGATATTGGGTTGGACTATTTGGAAGACAATCATTGCACGATTGCTCGTGTTGAGAAAGTATCAGATGATGGAAATAGTTGTATAATTCAAGCGTTGCCTGAGTTTTGTGTCAAACTCAAATTGGGAAAGGCATGATCACGCATGGAGGATGGTTCGAACGGATCTTGGATTCGTACAGGAAAATGTAATGTGAGTAGCGACTTGATTTGAAGTGGTATATGGGATCAAACGTGTTAAGCAAGGCATTGGAAATATTTTGGTTGGACATCTATGGGAATTGCCTAAACGAACTCGTAAAATAAGAATATAAGTTGGTTGGTGCACGTCGGCTGAGTTAAAAAGAATGAAAGTGAAGCAAGTGAATATTGAGTTGAGTTTATCGAGAATGGACTGGTGCAAATGAAAGCATCGTTAGGCTTAAGAGATGGACTAAATCGGAACGAACAACTGGGATACGCTTGAACGAGCGATGGGTGAATTGAATGATAGCGACCACGAACTATGATTTTGGGCAACACATTTGAGCTGTTGGTTGTGTAATAAAATACGAACTTGGCTTGGAGGGACAAAGCAATGGATTCACACAAACTTGAAAGATTTTGGATATTGCTGCTCGAGAAGTTGACTCAGGTTTAGCAGAAATGGAACTCTGGGCAAGATGATGCAACAATGGTAGACAGATTGTGGCAACAACGGAAGGCAAGATTGTGGCGGACTGACTTTTGAAGATAGCTAAATGTGATAGCAACGTCGGAACAAATCACTGTACTGCTGGAGTAAGTTGGAAATGCAATGTGAAACATGCAATTCGGAAATTTGATGGATTCAGGACAGAACGACGGATTGATGGAAGACAGTTTCAACGAGCGCGGTTCTCGGATTCGGAAAGTTCGCTCGGATGGAATAGTTAGAATTTTGATTCGGATTTGAAGATGAGATATAGCATGGTTTATAGTAACTGTCCATCGTGATGATTACAATTATCAAGCGTAGCTTCGGGACAGCTGACCCTAAGCCACCTTGCCCGCTGAATCGGATATGAATATGGTAGACCCATAGAATGGCGTATTTGGGAATGCATTGAGGGCAGATGTGAGCAATGTGATTTGGCTTATCGACTGAGTGTTGGATTCGAGAGACCCTTGAGATAGTCTTCAGCTGAAGATGCAGCCGAAAGATCGAAGCGATGGTGGAAGTAGCCTAGTCAACTGATGAGATTCAGAGTCACAGATTTATATCGATGTCATCGCCTCTGACTCATCGTGACCTGGAAGGGAATAGCATTCATATGAATTGACGACTGTGAAACTAGCTCGTGAAGTTAAAGCAACGGCTCGTTCAGATCAAATCCTTGCGAATACTGGAAGGGACAGACGTGCCTCAGATTTACAAGATGTCTCAGAACTTATTCTGGGAAGCGTGCTCATTCGGAAGGCAAAGGTGATATCCTATGCTTCGAGGCAGTGGAAGCAGCACGAAGGACTATTCCATGCGCAACCTAGGAATTGTGGCGAGTGTGTCCACGTTGAAATCGTGGCGACACTATCCCTTTGGCGTGGCGGCAAAATCTTCGTGGATCACACGAACCTCGATATAGATGTTCACCCTGTGAGATATTGAGATGGCAGGAAAAAGGTGTTGGACTGAGCTGATCTAAGCAAAGTTGATATTTGGGTAAGCCGCGTAGTTGGGGTAGTATCAGTTGTGATAATCGTTTGGTGCATTAGATATATTTGAGAATAGTGCTCAAGCGAATGTGCTGGAATGGAAATCAGGATTGGGTTCAATTGTGAATAAAGCAAATGGACGCCTCGAACATAAAGATACCCTTGTAACTTGTTCAAATTTTGCTATCGCAAAGCTCGGCTGAAATACATGTATTTTAGGGACGCCTTAAATATGTGTACGATCCAAAACTAAGCGATACGAAAAATTCGTATTGAGCTGCAAGGAGGATGTAGGAATTCGTGAAAATTGTACGAGCGTGCAGCAGGACGAGATGTTGAGTCAGAAATCGTGAATATGTGAGTTGCTTAGAGCAGATCCATGGAATTGGATTGTGGCATGTGATAGGAATGTGAACCAGCACGGTTCGTAGACGAACCTGATTCTAAGTGGTATATTATGTAACGCCCCGCAACCGCTCGGAGCGTTATGCTGAGTCGGATTGAATGAATCAAATGCTGGTTATATTTGAAATATTGGATTTTGGAAAGAAGGATTAATCGAGTTGGTTTCAATGTGCAGATGGCTAGCGGGTTCGATGGAAATCAGGTGTTCGTTCAGAACAGTACTGAATAGCTGGATGGAAGCGATAATGCCGTCTTCCTTAATCCGATTGGTCGGATGATTTGGAGAGCACGGCCTGCTCGCACGGTCATGCCAGTTGAGTAGATCGCGCTTGCATCGGACCACGAGTTCAAGGGATTGGCCGTATCGGCAGGACAAGATGCCTAACGGGATCACTCATTGTGAGTGGGCTCTTTCCCTTCTCCTTTACTCCTTCATGCCTAATAATATAGAAAACACGTAAAAGGCTTGAACACTTGGGCTGAAACATTGAGAATTACTACACTGAGGCGTGCATAGAGTGTACGTCGTTGGCTTGGTAGGAATGTGGCTTGAATATGATTTACGTGTTGGATAGTTGGAGTGATGGTTGGATTATTGCATTTGAGGAAGTCGGTTGGATAATTGGGATTATGCTTGGACGGTTGGAATTATATGAGTTGGAATGATACATTTGAGGCAATGAAAATATCAGGAATTCGGGCGAGCGAACGTGCATTCGTGCGCGGGTATCATTTGGTCGCTTTGTCTTATAAAACGAGCAGTTGTGGTTCGAAACCGAACAACTGCATCGACGAGGACGTTATGTCGCTTGATGGGGCATCGTGCCACGAATGGGGCATTGTGCCACTGAAACGGCATTGTGCCATGGGTTTTGCTTTGAGCATGGGTGTTGCACCAATTTGGACTCTGTGTTGAGAAGAGGCATCGTGCCTATGAAACACTTGATATTTTGGTGCCTTGGGCTATATATTGAGGTCGAGATTTGGATCTCTTGGTTGGATATGTTGGAAGAATGGTTATGGATATTTGGTTGGATATCGGTTGAACGAGTCTTGGATCGCTTGGTGGGGCGAGAATGTTTCGATCCTCTCGTCATACCTACGTGTCTGCATAGTCACGGACAACCTGCGTGGCACAGGGTTTGGTTTCCTGGAACGGGATGAGGCACCGGGGCACCAGGACCGTTCCACCATGGAGGAAACAATGGGCATCGCACGATTGGGCACAGTGCTGGTAGTCCGATACCACCAGGCGAGAGTAGCTGCCCAACCCTGGATCGGGTAGGATTGCCCTATTGATCTTAGTCCGATCAATGTCCTTTATGGCTTTTAGCCAGTGACTTCATATAGTATATAAGTTGGCTTGCTTTTCTTTTGTTGGTTTGGCTTTCGTGTAGGCGCGACCACCTTGCCTCGGCAAGAGTGTGCACTTGAGATTGGAATATATAAACTGTTGGTTGAGGATGGATTTTGAGGCGAGACTGATGGTTCGATATGTTATCGTGCAAGCGATGGCATTGAGTTAGACGCGTTGGATATATATATAACTGCTTGTCGTTTGGTTTGAGATTGAATGTGTCACGACCCGCACCCGGAAATTTGGGCACGAGTGCGTGGGTACGTCCAGCCTACGCCGCAGAGTCGGCGGTAGTACGCTGTCTAGGTCAAATCCACACTTAACTAAACTAGCTCATTCACAAATAGCATAGGCAAGATAATAAAGGGAAACAGATACTTAAGATTGCAATTGAAATAAATGCGACAACAGATTCAAATGTTTAGTACAGAAATCAAAATAAAATCGGGGACAAACCCGACTACTAAGATAAAGAGCAAATAAATAAAAGTAGCTACTGCTATCTACTCTGCAGCAGGGGTCTCCTGGGTGGGTTCTGGCTCCTCATAGGTATCATCTGTACCATCATAGGGACCATAATATGTAGGGGCAAGGTCCTCATCATCGCCTAAATCAACAGATCCAGTCAGGAAAGGAGCAAAGTACACAGTGCACAACAAGATTAAACTAAATATTTATGACAATTAAATTGAGTATCATGTTGAGAAACTGCATAAAAGAATATCAATATCTCCGAGTTAATGCTGTAAACAGGAATATGAGAAAACAGGAATAAATGAGACAGGAAATGAAACTACAACAGTCAGCAAGAAATATAACAAGACCAGAAACTATCTGTGTGAACTTGTGTTTGTTTTAGAATACATAGTTGGCATGTAGGGGTTTATAAGGCTAATCCGGCCGTCATAAACGACTATTAAACAGGGAAAATTGAGATCCGGCTGAGGTACAGTCGCGTACCAACAGCTATTAAACATGACAAGGGGAAGGATAAACTACATGCCTTCTAGTATTCTCCCACCCGACATGAAAAACAAGACATGAACTCCAAATATTCAAGACATGAATTCCAGTATTCCTAACACTAGGTGTAATCATCAAGGGTACTAGTAAAGCAGGGAATTAATTATCATAATATAAAGATTTAACTTGAAGTGCAGGTACTTGCCTGTTGTTTGGATCCAATTAATTGTACTAGGGGAAATTTCCAGAGATGAGTCCAAAAGCTGAAATAGACATTACCATCACGCTCAGAAGATATCAAATAGCTAAAAATGCCTGTCCTTGGGTCCAATTTGGAGACAAGGGCAAAAACGGCAGTTTCGGGTCAAAACGAGGTCCACAGGTGGGCCCGCTTTGCACCAAAAAATGTGTCCGGGTCAATGGTATCCAAATTCACCAAACTTAGTGTCAACAGGTCAGGAACGCTGATACGAACCCAACGGAACTTCCAGATTTGGATTCCGATGAGCCGATCACAAAATTGCCCGTCGAGCGGGGCCTGTGGGGCCCACGACACGCGATTTTGTCAACGTTCTCAGAATCGAACCAAACTTGACCCACAAGACCAGCGTATCGCTACGAGTCCGATGGCGCAAGTTTCGTCTCGATCTGACGAGTGTACAAGAAGTTAGGGCGAATTATAGAAAAGTCGGATACGGGGCGATGTCCGCGGATACGCGTTGATTCCGGTGTGCACGCACACCCGAATCAGCTTCCGCAAAATCTCACACGTCCGTATCGACGACGCGCACATATCTGTGAAGACCGTACGCGACCAAGTCGTCCCGTTTGGCGGGGCGTACTCAGTTCCGGGGTGAAACAGGGTCTGGTTTTTCCTGTTTTTGGATCGCGGTGTGCGATCACCACAGGACGCGATGCCCCGAGCGGTTTATCCGGGCAGCGAGAGGGTCATACAGGCTTCGCAACGCAATTTACGGAATTGAAAACGGAGATACAGGGTGCAAGATACGAGTACCTGAACGAGGCTCGAGAAACAGGGACTTTTCGTGTCCGTGTCGTGTCCGACACGACACAAAGAAATTGGGGATTTAGGGTTAGGTTTTGTTCTCGCCGGACTCAGACGACAGCCGGAGGAGGGCTGAACGACGCTGTGCTGGCCGGGGCGGCCGGGGACGGGCGGAGGCACGGCGGAGCGGGGTGGCGCCGGGGACGGCGGCTGCTGCTCGCTGTCCTCCGCTGCTGCTGGACGCCGGAGGCGGAGGGAAGAGGAGGAGAGGGCCGGAGATCGTCGGGGCAGTGGAGGGCCGTGCTGGGCGACCGGAGCGGGTGGGTGGTGGTTCGCCGGCGGGAGGGTTCCGGTCGGGAGGATAGAAGTGAGGGAGGAAGAAGAAGAAGAAGAGGGGGCTTTTATAGGAGGGAGGAGGCCGGCCAAAGCGGGGCGAGGGGGAGGTCGTGGCCGCGGAGGGCGGGGCGAGCCGGGCGGAGCGGCGGGTGGCGCGGAGCTCACCGAGAAACGCGCGGGGACGGGGGAGATGGGGGAACCGGTCTCCGGGTCGGGTAGGCGGCGGGTCGGGTCTGACTGACCCGACCCGACCCGGTAGGAAGGGTTGGGCTGGGCTGCTGCTGGGCCGGTCCACTGGGTCGGGCCGGCCCAAGGAGAAAATAAAAAATAAAATAAAAAATATATATTAATAATAATAATAAATATTAATAAAATCATTTAATTAAATAATTAATTAATAAAAATAGTTTTTAGGTATTTAAAAATAGGTCTGAGGCCCAAAAAAATCCAGAAAAATTACCCTAAGTCCAGTTTTTTATTTTACACCAAAAAATGTTATTTTCATGATATTTTAATATTATTTATTAACAAATAAAAATTATTTAATAATTAAGAATCTTGATTTTAATTTCAGAAAATTCCCAGAAAATTCCAGAAAATTGGGAAAAATCCAAGTTTTAATAATTTTGAAAATTCAGGGGGTTACAATCTACCCAACTTATAAAAATTTTGTCCTCGAAATTTAAGAATAACAATGGTACGAAAGGAAAGGCCGAGAATTAAATATACCTCAGGGTTCAAAAAGGTAAGGGTAGCGCTCTCTAATCTCGTCTTCTCGCTCCCAGGTGGATTCGCCGGGAGAATGGTGCTTCCAGGCTACGCGAACAAGGGAGATAACCTGGTTCCGTAGAACTTTCTCCGATCGATCCAGTATCTCCACGGGTTGCTCTTGGTAAGTCAAACTTGGGCCTACTTCGAGCTCTGAGTGATCCAAAATGTGGCTGGGATCTGACACATATTTTCTCAACTGCGACACGTGGAAGACGTTATGGACTCCATCCAGAGAGGGTGGCAATGCCAATCGGTATGCCACTTCTCCGATTTTCTCCTGTATGCCAAAGGGTCCAATAAATCTTGGGCTGAGTTTTCCACTTCTTCCGAACCTAATGGTGCCACGTGTCGGGAAAATCTTCAAGAATACCAGTTCTCCAACCTTTAATAAAGAGTCATAATCAAGTCTTAGTTGCATAATCATAATGTTTAAATTAACTTGAATTTCATAAATTTAATTACCTCAAATTCTAAGGGCCTTCGGTGGCTATTTGCCCAATGTCGTTGCCTGTCTTGAGCCACTCGAAGTCTGTCCCTTATTTGTTTTACCTTCTCAGTTGAATAGATCACCATCTCTGGTCCCAGTAGGGCTCTTTCTCCAACGTCGTCCCATGATAGCGGGGTACGACATCTTCGTCCATACAGAGCTTCAAATGGAGTCATCTCAATACTTGCTTGGTAACTGTTATTATAAGAGAACTCCACAAGATGTAGATAGTCTTTCCAGGATCCTCCAAAATCCAGAACACATGTACGAAGCATATCTTCAAGTGTCTGGATTGTACGTTCCGATTGTCCATCGATTTGGGGATGATAAGCTGTGCTGAATTTGAGTTGAGTCCCCAAACTGGCTTGTAAGCTCTTCCAGAAGTGAGAGGTGAATCTTGAATCTCGGTCGGAGACAATACTTACTGGAACTCCATGCAGCCTGACAATGTGTCTGATATATAAATCTGCCAGCTTCTCTGTAGATAGCCCTACTTTGAAGGGTAGAAAATATGCAGACTTGGTCAGTCTATCTACTATCACCCAGATTGCATCCTTTCCACTAGGTGTCCTTGGAAGTCCGGAAACAAAATCCATTGTGATATGTTCCCACTTCCACTCCGGAATGGGTAGGGGTTGAAGCAATCCTCCAGGTCTTTGTCTTTCTGCCTTGACTTGCTGGCACACTAAACAACGAGATACGAACCTGGCTACTTCTCTTTTCATGCCATGCCACCAAACATGCGTCCTCAGGTCCTTGTACATCTTGTTGGCTCCTAGATGTATAGAGTATTACGATCTGTGCGCCTCTTGCATAATTTTTTCCCTTATGTCTCCTTGAGGTACACATAATCTATCGTCATGCCTCAGTGATCCATCTTCATGAATTCTGAAATCTTCTACTAATCCAGCTTGCACTTGACCTCGAAGGCTCCGCAGCCCTCCGTCTCGAAATTGAGCCTCCTTGATCTTGTCTATTAAGGTAGACTAAATCTGTAAGTTCATCATTTGGCCTTCTTTTCCTGGGATAATTACCTCAATACCTAAGCTTTCCAGGTCCTCGAGCAAGTGTCTGTCCATAGTCAAGTACATCACCATAGGATATCTGCTTAGAGCATCAGCAACAACATTGGCCTTCCCAGGGTGATATTGAAGGGTGATATCAAAGTCTTTCATTAGTTCCATCCACCTTCTTTGCCTCATGTTCAGCTCTTTCTGAGTGAAGATATATTTTAGACTTTTATGGTCCGTAAATATTTCCACCCTTTCTCCATAAAGATAATGCTTCCATAGCTTAAGAGCAAAGATGACAGCTGCCAGTTCTAAATCATGAGTTGGATAGTTCTTTTCATGAGGTCGAAGCTGTCTAGAGGCATATGCTATTACTTTCTTGTTCTGCTCCAATACACAACCTAGACCTTTTCCAGAAGCATCACTATAAATAGCGAATCCTCCGGTTCCAGAAGGTAAGGTCAGAATAGGGGCAGTAGTCAGCCTTTTCTTCAATTCCTCAAAAGCATGCTGACATTCATCAGTCCAGGTGAACTCTTCATCCTTCCTTGTTAATTTTGTCATGGGTTCAGCAATTCTAGCAAAGTCCTTCACAAACTTCCGATAGTAGCCAGCTAGTCCCAGGAAGCTTCTAATTTCTGCTACCGAGTCTGGAGTGGGCCAGGATTCTACTGCCGCTATCTTCTTAGGATCCACTGCTATTCCATCTCCAGTCACAACATGTCCCAAGAATTCTACTTTGTCTAGGAAGAAAGCACATTTAGATAATTTTCTATAAAGTTTTTCCTTCCTCAAAGTCTCCAATGCTAGCCTCAAATGTTCTTCATGTTCTTCGGGGGTCTTGGAGTAGATCAAAATATCATCAATAAAGACCACTACAAATTTGTCTAGATATTGCTGAAAGACTCTGTTCATTAAGTTCATAAAAACTGCTGGAGCATTCGTCAACCCGAACGGCATTACTAAGAATTCGTAGTGTCCATTCCGGGTATTGAAAGCAGTTTTAGGGATGTCTTCCTTTCTCACCCTTACTTGGTGGTAACCAGACCTCAAATCAATCTTTGAAAATACCCGAGCTCCACTTAACTGATCAAATAAGTCATCTATCCTGGGTAGGGGATACTTATTCTTAATTGTTAAGGCATTCAAGGCCCTATAGTCAATACACATTCGGGATATTCCGTCCTTCTTGGGCACAAATAATACTGGAGCTCCCCAGGGTGAGACACTAGACCTAATGAAATATTTGTCTTCTAGCTCTTTGATTTGCTCATTTAGTTCTATTATCTCCTTCTTGTTGATTCTGTAGGAATTTTGAGATACTGGTGCTGCTCCTGGCACTAAGTCAATAGAGAATTCAACTTCTCGGTCTGGGGGTAAGCCTGGGAGATCCTCAGGGAAGACATCAAGGTATTCAGAGATGATAGGTAGCGGCAACTCTTCTGTTACTAGGGCTCCACAAATTTTGTTATTACCCATTTCTCTAGAACCTCTAGCAAATTCAAATTCTGGCTTGTTAGGGGACCTGAAGATTACACTACCTCTGTGGCAGTCTATAGTGGCATGATGTTGACTCAACCAATCCATACCCAGTATAATATCAAAACTGGGAACTGGCATTACGAGTAGCCTAGCATACAATTCTCTTCCACATAATGTAATAGGACAATTGTTACAGGCATCACTAACCGGGATGATTCCTCCACCGGTAATGATCTTATAACTATTCCTAAGGGGTTTAGTGATTAAGCTATGCTTCATAAGGAAATCTACTGACATGAATGAATGTGAAGCTCCAGAGTCAAATAAAGTAATAGCTGGTATTAAATTTATAAGCACAGAACCTGTGATCACGTCTGCTGTGGCTTCAGCTTCTTCCAGAGTCATTGCATAAGCACGGCCTTGCTGCGGTGCACCCCTCTGTTGCTGCTGTTGGTGCTGAGCAAAGCGTTGTTGTTGTGTTGGAAGCGGGGGTCCCCTCTGCTGTGCTGCTGGGGCCCTGGCCTGGACTGGAGCCTTTGGAGCAGCGGTGCGTCCTTGAGCAGCAGGACAGTCCCTCATTTGATGCGCTGCTGAGCCGCAGTAGAGGCAGGCACCTAGCCTCTTCCTGCAGACTTGCCAAGTATGACCTGGTTTTTGGCAAAAATTACAAGCAACAGCTTGTTGGTTCTGTCCTTGAGCCTGGTGTTGGGGTGCTGGAGCTCGAGGGTGTCACGCCCCAGTCCCAAAATGCCGAGGGACTGGAGATGCGTGGCAATGGCCAGCAGCACGCACCGATGGATAACCCAATTTAATGGAATCATCAGGGCGTACTTAAGCTGTAAATAAGGTCTACTACAACAAGTCACACTAATCTCATCCATAAAGATAAAAAAATAAACTGCATAATCAAATGAAAATAAGTAGCAACAATACCACAGCAAGTCAGTCGGAGGAACAATCCGACTATAGTCTGAATAAGCTGGCTCTATAGGCCAGGAACAAAAGATATAAACATAAAATAAATAAATGAGTACTGGGACAGGCACTCAGGAGAAGTCCTCGGCAGTCACCTCGTCTTCAGTGTTCGATTCAGCTCCAGCAATAGCTTCAGCTCTGGTCCCGTATACCTCGGGATACTGCTCCTCAGCTAAACCTGGGGACATAATCTATTCCAGGTCCTTAATGGACATAGCAAGACACAAAATAAAATAAGCCAAATGAATAAGCAGTACAATAAATAAATGAACAGCGGGGTAAACTAAGTAACCATCTATGTGATATGCAAATGAGAGCAACACTAGTACTCAGGCTGAGACCGCTACAAGCTCTGTGTCGGGGAGCCGGGTAGCAGTAATAACACGTAAAGGGTCTAGCTCTGCTGGAGAGTCTACAACCTCACAATAATAGTAGATATATATATAGAACAGCCTGTAGTCTGTGTGTCTCTTCCCACCCAATGTAATCACACAAGCCATGACCATAACGTCTCATGTCCATGTCAGCGGGATTATAACTAATGCAACAAGTCATACTGTCTATAATAAATATCTCTATCAAGTCCTGTATCCTATACAGAATCACCACGAATATCTCAGGAGGATTCTGTCCATGATAGTGTCAAGTGTCCTGGGTTGTAGGGTACTTGATAGGTCAAGTACAAAGTAAGGGGATCGTAAATCCATCTCTAAATGACGAACCCAACACCGCGTACGGTGTCGGCACCCGACTATGATCGGACACTAGGTACGTCATACGTTCCCTAGGTTAAGCAGTTTAAATCAGTTTATATGAATTTGTATAAGAAATCCAGCAGAGTATTTTTACAGAAAATATGAAAATAATGACTGTAAGTTTGGCAAGGTGCACTTGCCTGATATTTGGATTCCACTTAGATCCTGGTTTCAGAAATTTCCAGAGATGTCTCCGAAAGCTAAAATAAACAGTACCATCATGATCAGAAGGTGTCAAATAGCTAGGAACGCCTGTTCTTGGGTCCAATTTGGAGACAAGGGCAAAAAACGGCAAATTCGGCCCAAAACGGGGTCCACCGGTGGGCCCGCTTTGCAACGAAAAATGTGTCAGGGTTATTGGTCTCCAAATTCACCAAACTTAGTGTCAACAGGTCAGGAACGCTAATACCAACCCAACGGAACTTTCAGATTTGAATTCCGATGAGCCGATCACGAAATCGCCCGTCGAGCGGGGCCTGTGGGGCCCACGACACGCGATTTCGTCAACGTTCTCAGAATTGAACCAAACTTGACCCACAGGACCAGTGTATCGCTACGAGTCCGATGGTGCAAGTTTTGTCTCAATCTGACGTGTGTGCACGAAGTTAGGATGAATTACAGAAAAGTCGGATACGGGACGATGTCCGCGGATACGCATTGATTCCGGTGTGCACGCACACCCGAATCAGCTTCCGCAAAATCCCACACGTCCGTATCAACGACGCGCACGTATCTGTGAAGACCGCATGCGACCAAGTTGTCCCGTTTGGCGGGGCGTACTCAGTTCCGGGGTGAGACATGGTCTGGTTTTTCCTATTTTTGGATCGCGGTGTGCGATCACCACGGGACGCGATGCCCCGAGCGGTTTGTCCGGACACCGAGAGGGTCATACAGGCTACACGTAGCAATTTACAGAATTAAAAACAGAGCTACGAGCAAAAAGTTACGGGTACCTGAACTGGGCCTGAAAAACCGAGATCTATGCGTGTCCGAGTGTCCTTCGTGTCCTGTGTCGACGAGTCCCGTGTCCGTTGTGTCCGCGGTGCGTCCAGCTAGGTTAGGGTTCTGTTCGCCGGAGGAGGGCGGTGCTGCGGCTAGGGCGGGGGTCGTCGGCTCGAGGCTGAGCGGGTTGCACGGCGGGGAGGACGGGCGGCTAGGGAGTCGGCCGGCGTCGGGTTCTGGAAGCGGCGGGAAAGGAGGAGGAGGAGGCGAGTGGCGGCTAGGGCGGAGGGGTCTGATCGGAGAAGGAGGAGGCGGGATTAGGTGGAGGTCGGCGCCGGGGAAGAGGATGGCCGGAGTAAGGTTCCGGCGGCTCTAGGGTGCTGGCTTGGGGGGAAAGAGGGAGGAGATGGGGGATTTTATAGGGGCTCGGGACGAGGGTGAGGCCGGGGAAGGCGGGTCGAGGAGGAGGACGTGGTCGCGGCTAGCGGAGGGGGAGGCGGTCGTGGCGGCCGGAAAACGCAGCGGCCGGCGGAGGATTCGGGCGAGTGGGTCGGGGGAGAGGAGAAAGAGATGCGGGTCGGGTCGGGCGCGGATCCGGGTTGGGCGGACCCGCCCGACCAGCTAGGTCCGGTTTGGGCTTGCTATAATGGGCTTGGCCCACTGGGCCGGTCCGGCCCCTAATACAAAATAATAACAGTAATAATAATAAAATAATAATAATAATAACTAATAATTAATTAATTTAATTAGAAAAATAGTGTTTAGGCTTTAAAAATAGGTCTGATGTCCAATAAAATCCCAGAAAATTAGCCTAAGTCCGGTTTTCTATTTTACACCATAAAATCATATTTTCATTTCATTTTAATGTTATTTATTGGTAATTAAAAATTACAAACTCACTACAGGGCCTATGTAAATTCCTGAAAAATTGCATATTAATTCCAAAAATTGATTTTTAAAAATCTAAAAAAATATAGGGTGTTTACAATCTACCCCCCTTAAGAGGATTGCGTCCTCGCAATCGAAGGGTAAACTATAAAGGCAAGATTTACAGAATTAAAGAATACTTAGGTTCTACCTGATTCTGCAAATAGGTGTGGATAACGCTGCCGCATAACATCTTCTCGCTCCCAGGTCGATTCGCCAGGAGATTGCTGCTTCCAAGCTACTCGAACCAGCCTGATTGTCTGCCCTCGCAGTGTCTTCTCGCTGGTGTCGAGTATACCCACTGGCTGCTCTTCGTATCTCAGGCTAGGTCCCACCAAAATCTCAGAATGATCAACTACATGGCTTGGGTCCGTCACATACCTCCTCAGTTGTGAGACGTGGAATACGTCATGCACTCCCTCTAAGGACGGAGGTAATATAAGACGGTAAGCCACCTCACCGATGCGCTCCAAGATATCAAATGGCCCAATGTACCTTGGGCTTAACTTGCCTCTGCTGCCAAATCTGATAGTACCTCTAGAGGGCGAGATCCTCAAAAATACATGCTCTCCTTCCTTGAACTCCAGGGGACGTCTGTGCGCATCGGCCCAATGCTTCTGTCTATCCTGGGCTGCACGAAGATGATTCTAAATCTGCCTTACTTTCTCCACTGTCTCCATTACCAACTCTGGACCCAGTATTTGACGTTTGCCAACGTCACTCCAGCATATCGGCGATCTGCACTTCCTTCCGTACAATGCCTCAAAAGGTGCCATCTGAATGCTTGCCTGATAGCTGTTGTTGTAGGAGAACTCCACTAAGTGCAAATGATCTTTCCAAGATCCTCCAAAGTCCAGTATACATGATCGCAGCATATCTTCCAGGATCTGAATTGTGCGCTCTGATTGGCCATCTGTCTGAGGATGATAGGCAGTACTGAACTTGAGCCTGGTGCCGAGACTCTCTTGCATGCTTCGCCAGAAGTGAGATGTAAATCTTGAGTCTCGATCTGATACAATACTAACCGGCACTCCATGTAATTTTACGATCTGACGCATATACATGTCGGCTAGTACTTCCGTGGATTGTCCGACTCTGAACGGCAAGAAGTGAGCCGACTTAGTGAGCCGATCCACGATGACCCATACTGCATCCTTACCACTAGGGCTTCTTGGAAATCCAGTGACGAAGTCCATGGTAATATGCTCCCACTTCCATTCAGGGATGGGAAGCGGCTGCAACATACCTGCAGTCCTTTGGTGCTCGGCCTTCACCTGCTGGCAGACTAAGCATTTTGCCATAAATCGGGCAATCTCCCTTTTCATTTCATGCCACCAGTAATATTGTCTTAGGTCCCGGTACATCTTGGTTCCTCCTGGATGAACCGAGTATATGGAGCTATGGGCTTCTGTCATCAACTCCTGCCTTAATTCTCTATTTGGAACACATAGGCGATTTTCGCACCTTAATGTTCTGTCTTCGTGGATGCGAAGTCCCGTCTGCAAGCCTGCTTCTGTTCTCTCTCTCAGCCTTCGGAATCTGGCATCATTAGGCAAAGCTTCTTTGATTCTCTCCACCAGCGATGACTTCACTTCGAGGTTAGCCAAAAAACTATTTTGTCCAGGTAGAACAACCTCTATCTGCAGATCTTGCAAGTCTTGTAATAGCTGAGGCTGCTCCGTTAAGAAATAAGCCGAGGGTTTTCTGCTGAGGGCGTCGGCTACAACATTTGCTTTCCCCGGGTGGTACTGCAGATCGATGTCAAAGTCCACCATCAACTCAAGCCAACACCTTTGCCTCATGTTGAGCTCCTTCTGTGTATAAACATACTTCAAGCTCTTATGATCAGTGAATATCTCGACCTTCTCTCCATACAGATAATGTCTCCAGATCTTCAATGCAAAAATCACTGCAGCTAGCTCCAGGTCGTGCGTTGGGTAGTTCTTCTCGTGGACCTTCAGCTGCCTCGATGCATAAGCGATAACCTTGCCATGTTGCATCAAGACACAACCTAGTCCACTACCAGACGCATCACTATATACAACAAAACCTCATGACCTTGAGGGAAGAGTCAAGACTGGTGCTGTTGTTAGACGCCTCTTCAATTCTTCAAAGGCATTCTGGCATTCTTCCGTCCATATGAACTCCTGATCCTTCCATGTCAGCTTAGTCATCGGCTCTGCGATCCTTGAAAAATTTTCTACGAACCGCCGGTAATACCCAGCAAGTCCAAGAAAACTTCTCACTTCTGCAACAGAGGTAGGGGTAGGCCAGGTTTCTATAGCAGTGACCTTTTCTGGGTCCACGGACAGTCCTTTACCCGAGATAATATGCCCTAAGAATGGCACCTTGTCCATACTGAACTCACATTTGCTGAGTTTGGCATATAGCTTCTCCCCTCTCAAGGTTTCTAGCACAATCCGGAGGTGTTCCTCGTGCTCTTCGTGGTTCTTGGAGTAGACTAGGATATCATCAATGAATATCACCACGAACTTATCCAAGTACTGATGGAAGACCCCGTTCATCAAACTCATAAATACGGCGGGTGCATTGGTTAAACCAAACGGCATAACTAGGAACTCATAATGTCCATACTTAGTTCTGAAGGCCGTCTTTGGGACATCTTCCTTCTTCACCCTAATCTGGTGATAACCGGATCTAAGGTCAATCTTTGAGAATACCTTAGCACCACTCAATTGGTCAAATAAATCATCAATGCGTGGTAATGGGTACCGGTTCTTAATAGTTACAGCATTAAGGGCTCTGTAATCAATGCACAGCCGTACAGATCCGTCCTTCTTGGGTACAAAAAGTATAGGTGCTCCCCATGGTGAAACACTGGACCGGATAAATCCTTTCTCCAGAAGGTCGTCAACTTGTGTTTTCAGCTCCACTAACTCCTTAGGTGCTAGCCGATATACCGATGAAGTGATAGGTTCGGCTCCTGGAGTTAGGTCTATTGTGAATTCTATCTCCCGATCAGGTGGTAAACCTGGAAGATCGTCGGGAAACACATCCACAAATTCCGTTATGACTCTTGGGTAACTTGAATCTTCTTCTACAGTCAATACCCTAAGAGTTGGCTGGACCCCTTGTTCTACAGCTCCTCGTAGAAATTCAAACTCAGGAAGGCTAGGGGGTCTAAATATTACTTTTCCAAGCCGGCAATCCAGTGTCGGATGGTACTGACTTAACCAGTCCATACCAAGTACAATATCGTAATCAGGCATAGAAAAGATCAGGAATTGGGCTCGCATCTCTCGGCCACAGACTACTACCGAACATGATCTACAAGTATCACTAACAGGGATAATTCCACCTCCCGTTAGAATTCTCTTCATCTTCGAGAGAGGTGCGGTAGCTATTCTATGTGTGGCTACGAAGCTAGCAGCAATAAATGAATGCGAAGCTCCAGAATCAAATAATGCTACAGCAGGAATTAAAGCTACTAATATGGTACCTGCTATCACTTCGCCTGCAGTAGCTTCCTCAGTGACTGCTAGTGCATATGCCTGACCTCGTCCCTGAGCGGGACCCCTTTGCTGACGAGCTTGCTGGAACAATGCCGCCTGAGGTGGTAGAGGTGGCCTGGCTCCTCCAGGCCCTGTCTGCGTTGCTCCCCCAGCTGGAAGAGCTGTAGGTGGAGCTGGTCGATTCGGAACTCCCTCTCGACGTTCCGAGTAGTCCTTTGAGAAGTGTTGTCCAGATCCGCAAACCAGGTAGAGTCCCAGCTTGCGTTGACATTCTTTTTCAATATATCCTACCTTGCTGCAGTAATGGCAAGTAGGCAGGTTCTTAGTTGCTGCTCTTGGAGGCGGGCTCTTCTGGGGTCGTTTAGCAGATTCCCCTGGTGATGACTTAGACGGTGCGGAGGAAAAGGGACGTTTCAGGCTTGATTCCCTCCGAGTAACGCGCTCCAGCCGACGTGCTGCAGCTAGGACGTCGGTGTAAGAGGTGGGCGCGACCAATCCGATTAACTTCTGAAGCTCGAACCTGAGCCCATCAAAGAACTTTTCCGCCTTCTCTTCTTCAGTAGGAATTAGGGAAGGTGCGAAGCGGCTCAGGCGAATGAATTCGGCGTTATATTCCTCCACCGTCATGTTGCCCTGGATCAGGCGGTTGAATCTGTCTCGGAGTTCTGAACGAGCCACAGCAGGGATGTACATTTCCTGGAAGAGTCTGGAGAACTCCTCCCAGGTAACCTGATCATGTCCGAGCTTTCTTTCTTCGGACAGCCACCAATGATGCGCGTTGTCCGTCAGTTGCATCCTGACGGCAGTCATCCATTTATCCCTTGGTAGTTCGGCGGCCTCCAACTGATGCTGTGTGTTCGTAAGCCATTCATGCACTTCAGTTGGTCCTTCCTTGCCCGAGAAGGTACGGGGCTTGATCTGGCGGAAATCTGTAATAGATCCCGTCGTTGGCCGCCTATTTGGTGGATTTGCATGCTCCAATGCTGCGACTAGGCTGTTCCTTAGGTTCTCGGCCTCTCGGCGTTGGGTCTCCTGTTGAATCTGTTGTTGTGCCTGCATCATGGCGTAGAACATCTGGAACATTTGCTGGCCATCCATTGCCTGTCCTGGGGGAAATTCAGGCATCGCAGGAGGGAACTGGGGAGGAGGCGGGATGTCATCACGCCTGAACCTGGAACTTGGCTGGCCAGTTTGATTGCTCTGAGAGGATTGTCCTCTGGTATCTGGCGTCGTTCCAGCTTCGCAGGTAAACCCTGCTTCAGTCGGTGTACCCAAGGGGGTCTCGTCACCACTTCTGGAATCCATAACTCTGCACCAAAAGGAAACAATGAGAACGCACAGAGGAATCAAAACAGGATGCAATTCAAGCAACTAAATTGAATTTGACATAGAGTTCAAAAATGATTCAATCAATGGATGAGATCCTATAACCTATCTTAGTGCAGGCATGTCCGGTCCCTAAGTTGAAACCGAACTATTTAGATCTGACCTGCATGGGCCACCACAAAAACCATGTCACGCCCCAGTCCCAAAATGGCGAGGGACTGGAGATGCGTGGCAATGGCCAGCAGCACGCACCGATGGATAACCCAATTTAATGGAATCATCAGGGCGTACTTAAGCTGTAAATAAGGTCTACTACAACAAGTCACACTAATCTCATCCATAAAGATAAAGAAATAAACTGCATAATCAAATGGAAATAAGTAGCAACAATATCACAGCAAGTCAGTCGGAGGAACAATCCGACTATAGTCTGAATAAGCTGGCTCTATAGGCCAAGAACAAAAGATATAAACATGAAATAAATAAATGAGTACTGGGACAGGCACTCAGGAGAAGTCCTCGGCAGTCACCTCGTCTTCAGTGTTCGGTTCAGCTCCAGCAATAGCTTCAGCTCCGGTCCCGTATACCTCGGGATACTGCTCCTCAGCTAAACCTGGGGACATAATCTATTCCAGGTCCTTAGTGGACATAGCAAGGCACAAAATAAAATAAGCCAAATGAATAAGCAGTGCAATAAATAAATGAACAGCAAGGTAAACTAAGTAACCCTCTATGTGATATGCAAATGAGAGCAACACTAGTACTCAGGCTGAGACCGCTACAAGCTCTGTGTCGGGGAGCCAGTAGCAGTAATAACACGTAAAGGGTCTAGCTCTGCTGGAGAGTCTACAACCTCACAATAATAGTAGATATATATGTAGAACAGCCTGTAGTCTGTGTGTCTCTCCCCACCCAATGTAATCACGCAAGCCATGACCATAACGTCTCATGTCCATGTCAGCGGGATTATAACTAATACAACAAGTCATACTGTCTATAATAAATGTCTCTATCAAGTCCTGTATCCTATACAGAATCACCACGAATATCTCAGGAGGATTCTGTCCATGATAGTGTCAAGTGTCCTGGGTTGTAGGGTACTTGATAGGTCAAGTACAAAGTAAGGGGATCGTAAATCCATCTCTAAATGACGAACCCAACACCGCGTACGGTGTCGGCACCCGACTATGATCGGACACTAGGTACGTCATACGTTCCTTAGGTTAAGCAGTTTAAATCAGTTTATATGAATTTGCATAAGAAATCCAGCAGAGTATTTTTACAGAAAATATGAAAATAATGACTGCAAGTTTGGCAAGGTGCACTTGCCTGATATTTGGATTCCACTTAGGTCCTGGTTTCGAAAATTTCCAGAGATGTCTCCGAAAGCTGAAATAAATAGTACCATCATGATCAAAAGGTGTCAAATAGCTAGGAACGCCTGTCCTTGGGTCCAATTTGGAGACAAGGGCAAAAACGACAATTTTGACCCAAACGGGGTCCACCGTGGGCCCGCTTTGCACCGAAAAATGTGTCAGGGTCAATGATCTCCAAATTCACCAAACTTAGTGTCAACAGGTCAGAAACGCTGATATGAACCCAACGGAACTTTCAGATTTGAATTCCGATGAGCCGATCACGAAATCGCCCGTCGAGCGGGGCCTGTGGGGCCCACGACACGCGATTTCGTCAACGTTCTCAGAATCGAACCAAACTTGACCCACAGGACCAGTGTATTGCTACGAGTCCGATGGTGCAAGTTTTGTCTCAATCTGACGTGTGTGCACGAAGTTAGGGTGAATTACAGAAAAGTCGGATACGGGACGATGTCCGCGGATACGCGTTGATTCCGGTGTGCACGCACACCCGAATCAGCTTTCGCGAAATCCCACACGTCCGTATCAACGACGCGCACGTATCTGTGAAGACCGCACGCGACCAAGTCGTCCCGTTTGGCGGGGCGTACTCAGTTCCGGGGTGAGACAGGGTCTAGTTTTTCCTGTTTTTGGATCGCGGTGTGCTATCACCACAGGACGCGATGCCCCGAGCGGTTTATCCGGACACTGAGAGGGTCATACAGGCTACGCGTAGCAATTTACAGAATCGAAAACGGAGCTACGAGCAAAAAGTTACGGGTACCTGAACTGGGCCTGAAAAACCGAGATCTACGCGTGTCCGAGTGTCCTTCGTGTCCTGTGTCGACGAGTCCCGTGTCCGCTGTGTCCGTGGTGCGTCCAGCTTGGTTAGGGTTCTGTTCGCCGGAGGAGGGCGGTGCTGCGGCTAGGGCGGGGGTCGTCGGCTCGAGGTTGAGCGGGCTGCACGGCGGGGAGGACGGGCGGCTAGGGAGTCGGCCGGCGTCGGGTTCTGGAAGCGGCGGGAAAGGAGGAGGAGGAGGCGAGTGGCGGCTCGGGCGGAGGGGTCTGATCGGAGAAGGAGGAGGCAGGATTAGGTGGAGGTCGGCGCCGGGGAAGAGGATGGCCGGAGTAAGGTTCCGGCGGCTCTAGGGTGCTGGCTTGGGGGAAAAGAGGGAGGAGATGGGGGATTTTATAGGGGCTCGAGGCGAGGGTGAGGCCGGGGAAGGCGGGTCGAGGAGGAGGACGTGGACGCGGCTAGCGGAGGGGGAGGCGGTCGTGGCGGCCGGAAAACGCGGCGGCCGACGGAGGATTCGGGCGAGTGGGTCGGGGGAGAGGAGAAAGAGATGCGGGTCGGGTCGGGCGCGGATCTGGGTTGGGCGGACCCGCCCGACCCGCTAGGTCCGGTTTGGGCTTGCTATAATGGGCTTGGCCCACTGGGCCGGGCCGGCCCCTAATACAAAATAATAACAGTAATAATAATAAAATAATAATAATAATAAAATAATAACTAATAATTAATTAATTTAATTAGAAAAATAGTGTTTAGGCTTTTAAAAATAGGTCTGAGGCCCAATAAAATCCCAAAAAATTATCCTAAGTCCGGTTTTCTATTTTACACCATAAAATCATATTTTCATTTTATTTTAATGTTATTTATTGGCAATTAAAAATTACAAACTCACTACAGGGCCTATGTAAATTCCTGAAAAATTGCATATTAATTCCAAAATTTGATTTTTAAAAATCTAAAAAAATATAGGGTGTTTACAGAGGGAGAGGACGCTGAGTTTGCTGCGGGGCCCTCTGCTGTTGCTGTTGTTGAAAAGGGCGTTTGTTGGGTCCCGCATTTCCGGTATCTTTCTCTCGTTTTAGTTTATGCCCCATGTCTCTCTCAACGCCTTGTGCCACGCTCAGGATTTTCTCATAGGTGCGAGCTCGGCTGGTGGTGACAGCAAGGCGAATGTCCGGAGACAGCCCCTTCTTGAATCTACGGGCTCTGTCCTCCGGGGTACGAACCATGTACTCCACAAAGTGGCTCAACCTGCTAAATTCAGCAGTATACTCATCAACGGATAGGTTACCTTGTTCCAGTCTCTCGAATTGGCTTTCGAGAGTTTCCCGAGTCACTTCGGGGTAGAATTTCTCCTTGAATAGCCTTTTGAAGTCCTCCCAGGTGAGGTCAGGAGCAGATAGTTGGGGTTCATCTCTGAACCAGGTTCGAGCAATGTCGAAAAGTTGCAGGCTTGCGGACTCCACTTTGAGATCATCAGGAACCCGAGCAGTCTTCAGGAGTCTCTCGACATTCTCTATCCACTCATCGGCATAGAGAATGCCCTCAGTTCCGTAGAATTCCAGGGGTCTAAGGTTCTTGAAGTCTTTGGCACTCCCTGGCCTCTTGAGTGGCGACTCCTGGGACCTAAGAGCTTCTGAGAGGCTGGTCCGCAGAAGTGTAGTCTGTTCTTTTTGGGATTCCACTAGTCCCTGGAACACTCCAAGTAGCTGTGTCCCGTCCAGAGTAACTGCCGGAACAGATGGAGGCGGCGGGAGTGCAAGAGTCTCGGGCACATTTTGCTCGGATGGTTCTGATGTGCCTCCTACTGTGTTCCTTGTCTGGACCATTCTGAAAGATTAAGGGATAGGAAGATCAGAATAGATTACTTGGAAATCAAAGGCGATAGGAAAAATTGAGCAGAAATGATATCAAGAATTGAAATAAGGACCCTATACTGTGAATGAGCTTTTCCTAGAATCCTCAATCTTATTCCATACCCTGTCCTAGGGTATTACCCTTTTTTAGGATAGGACCTGCATGGGCCACCAAAAAAACGTGTCACGACCCGCACCCGGAAATTTGGGCACGAGTGCGTGGGTACGTCCAGCCTACGCCGCAGAGTCGGCGGTAGTACGCTGTCTAGGTCAAATCCACACTTAACTAAACTAGCTCATTCACAAATAGCATAGGCAAGATAATAAAGGGAAACAGATACTTAAGATTGCAATTGAAATAAATGCGACAACAGATTCAAATGTTTAGTACAGAAATCAGAATGAAATCGGGGACAAGCCCGACTACTAAGATAAAGAGCAAATAAATGAAAGTAGCTACTGCTATCTACTCTGCAGCAGGGGTCTCCTGGGTGGGTTCTGGCTCCTCATAGGTATCATCTGTACTCTCATAGGGACCATAATATGTAGGGGCAAGGTCCTCATCATCGCCTAAATCAACAGATCCAGTCAGAAAAGGAGCAAAGTACACAGTGCACAACAAGATTAAACTAAATATTTATGACAATTAAATTGAGTATCATGTTGAGAAACTGCATAAAAGAACATCAATATCTCCGAGTTAATGCTGTAAACAGGAATATGAGAAAACAGGAATAAATGAGACAGGAAATGAAACTACAACAGTCAGCAAGAAATATAACAAGACCAGAAACTATCTGTGTAAACTTGTGTTTGTTTTAGAATACATAGTTGGCATGTAGGGGTTTATAAGGATAATTCGGCCGTCATAAACGGCTATTAAACAGGGAAAATCGAGATCCGGCTGAGGTACAGTCACGTACCAACAGCTATTAAACATGACAAGGGGAAGGGTAAACTACATGCCTTCTAGTATTCTCCCACCCAACATGAAAAATAAGACATGAACTCCAAATATTCAAGACATGAATTCTAGTATTCCTAATACTAGGTGTAATCATCAAGGGTACTAGTAAAGCAGGGAATTAATTATCATAATATAAAGATTTAACTTGAAGTGCAGGTACTTGCCTGTTGTTTGGATCCAATTAATTATACTCGGGGAAATTTCCAGATATGAGTCCAAAAGCTGAAATAGACATTACCATCACGCTCAGAAGATGTCAAATAGCTAAAAACGCCTGTCCTTGGATCCAATTTGGAGACAAGAACAAAAACGGCAGTTTTGGGTCAAAACGGGGTCCGTCGGTGGGCCCGCTTTGCACCGAAAAATATGTCCGGGTCAATGGTCTCCAAATTCACCAAACTTAGTGTCAACAGGTCAGGAACGCTGATACGAACCCAACGGAACTTCCAGATTTGGATTTCGATGAGCCGATCATAAAATCGCCCGTCGAACGGGGCCTGTGGGGCCCACGACACGCAATTTTGTCAACGTTCTCAGAATCGAACCAAACTTGACCCACAGGACCAGCGTATCGCTATGAGTCCGATGGCGCAAGTTTCGTCTCGATCTGACGAGTGTACAAGAAGTTAGGGCGAATTGCAGAAAAGTCAGATACAGGGCGATGTCCGCGGATACGCGTTGATTCCGGTGTGCACGCACACCCGAATCAGCTTCCGTGAAATCTCACACGTCCGTATCGACGACGCGCACGTATCTGTGAAGACCGTACGCGACCAAGTCGTCCCGTTTGGCGGGGCGTACTCAGTTCCGGGGTGAAACAGGGTCTGGTTTTTCCTGTTTTTGGATCGCGGTGTGCGATCACCACAGGACGCGATGCCCCGAGCGGTTTGTCCGGGCATCGAGAGGGTCATACAGGCTTCGCAACGCAATTTACGAAATTAAAAACGGAGATACAGGGTGCAAGATACGAGTACCTGAACGAGGCTCGAGAAACAGGGACTTTTCGTGACCGTGTCGTGTCCGACACGACACAAAGAAATTGAGGATTTAGGGTTAGGTTTTGTTCTCGCCGGACTCAGACGACAGCCGGCCGGAGGAGGGCTGAACGGCGCTGTGCTGGCCGGGGCGACCGGGGACGCCGAGGCGGGGCCGGGCGGAGGCACTGCGGAGCGGGGTGGCGCCGGGGACGGCGGCTGCTGCTCGCTGTCCTCCGCTGCTGCTGGACGCCGGAGGCGGAGGGACGAGGAGGAGAGGGCCGGAGGTCGTCGGGGCAGTGGAGGGCCGTGCTGGGCGGCCGGAGCAGGTGGGTGGTGGTTCGCCGGCGGGAGGGTTCCGATCGGGAGGATGGAAGTGAGGGAGGAAGAAGAAGAAGAGGGGGCTTTTATAGGAGGGAGGAGGCCGGCCAAGGCGGGGCGAGGGAGAGGTCGTGGCCGCGGAGGGCGGGGCGAGCCGGGCGGAGCGGCGGGTGGCGCGGAGCTCGCCGAAAAATGCGCGGGGACGGGGGAGATGGAGGAACCGGTCTCCGGGTCGGGTAGGCGGCGGGTCGGGTCTGACTGACCCGACCCGACCCGGTAGGAAGGGTTGGGCTGGGCTGGGCTGCTGCTGGGCCGGTCCACTGGGCCGGGCCGGCCCAAGGAGAAAATAAAAAATAAAATAAAAAAATATATTAATAATAATAATAAATATTAATAAAATCATTTAATTAAATAATTAATTAATAAAAATAGTTTTTAGGTATTTAAAAATAGGTCTGAGGCCCAAAAAAATCCAAAAAAATTACCCTAAGTCCAGTTTTTCATTTTACACCCAAAAATGTTATTTTCATGATATTTTAATATTATTTATTAACAAATAAAAATTATTTAATAATTAAGAATCTTGATTTTAATTTCAGAAAATTCCCAGAAATTCCCAGAAAATTGGGAAAAATCCAAGTTTTAATAATTTTAAAAATTCAGGGGGTTACAGAATGCTTGCATGCGTAAACTGCTTTACTGCTTTCCTTAACATGTCATTCATATGCCATGAAATGAATCTAGGATTCAACTAGAAAGATCACCATTTAACTGTGTGCATTCACTATTTTACTTAGTGTCGGTTTAGGCGAGTGGGTTACCCCGCTCACCAGTACGGTTGTGTACTGACCCACGTTTGTGGGCATTATTTCAGGTACACAGGCGTAGTGGCGCTGCTTGGATATACGGGACAAGATGTATGAACTGTAAGTACCTTTGTGGGCTAGAGAAAAGAGCAAGAGTATTTCATCGTCTTTGTGGCATCGCCTTTGTGGCATTGCCTCGGGGCATTTCATTTGGACCCTATCGTGAGCTTCGCTGCGTATACTCTATTTGTGTGCTTGGTACACTAAACGACTTCCGCTGTAACTTGGTTGTTTCGATGATAACATTGGTGTTTGAAAACATCGCCTTGTACGAGCGCAACTCCAGGCTCGTACGGCATCACGTCCCGATGGGAACGATTGTCCTGCGGGAGAGCTGCAACGTGGTGATTCACGTTCAGTAGGGACTATCGAGCTTGCGGAAGATTGTGGCGTGACAGTCAGTTTATCTACTTTTGTGGTTAAATATGTATATTCATATTTTTTCTGATTTTACGTCGCAATTTGCGATCGACACAGGACACGATACCCCGAACGAGGTGCACGGGGTTCGAGAGGGTCACGCAGGGTACGCGCACGATTCGACAGAACGAAAAATGAGGCGGCGAGGAGAGTGAAAAACTCACCAGAACGATGGCTCGGTAACGACTGAAATTCGCATACACGGGGAGGCGCGATGGCCGATCGACGGCACTGTGCGGCTGCGGGTCGCTGTTGTGGCCGTCAGGTCGTCGGAGGTCGTCGCCGGCGGAGTCGGGGTGGCCGGAGGAGTTCGTGGTGATGGATCGATAGGCTGTGGTGGAGAAGCGGTGGCTGTGGGGTTCTTATAGGGGTGGCCGACGGTTGTGGGGACGGGAGAGGTCGGCGGAGGCGAAGGGGTTGGGGTGAACGGCGGAAGCCGGAGCGGCAGGCGAAAACGGCCATGAAAACATTCGAGGCGGTCGGGATGCGTTTTCAGTTACTGTAGATAGGATAATGGGTCGGGTTCTGTCACGACCCGCACCCGGTTATTCGGGCACGAGTGCGTGGGCACGTCCAGCCTACGCCGCAGTGTCGGCGGTAGTACGCTGTCTAGGTCATTTCTGGGGTCAAAAAGCATCTATCTCATCCACAATAATGAACATGTAAGAATAATCACAGGAAAAAGGAATGCTAAGATTTCATAATATTTAATCTGTGACAACTAAACCACAGTTAATACAAGCCAGAAGATAAATCGGGGACAAACCCGAGTATGTGCTGAAAGGAAATAAAATAATAACTAACTGGCTACTCCTCCTCAAAGGTAGTCTCCGGAGTGGGAGCCGGCTCCTCAATGTGTCACCTGCTAACTCATAGGGGCCATAATAGGTAGGGGCAAAGTCCTCATCATCGCCTAAAATAACGGATCCAGTCAGGAAAGGAGCAAAGTACACAATGCACAACAAGATTAAACTAAATATTCATGACAATTAAAAAGAACTGACAGGTATCATGTTGAGGATATGTATAAATAAATAGTAACAATAACTAAGAGTTAATTGCTGTAAGACAGGGACATGAATAAAACAGGAACAAGGTGACAGGAAAATGAATTACAACCAGGCAATAGGAACTGTAACAAGACAAGAAACTATGTGTGTGAACTTGTGTATTTAGAATACCTAGTTGGCATGTAGGGGTCTATAAGGTTAAACCGGCCGCCATAGACGGCTATTAAGCAGGAAAAATCGAGATCCGGCTGATGGACAGTCGTGTACCAACAGCTATTAGTCATGGCAAGGGTCAGGGTAAACTACATGCCTTTCAGTATTCTCCCACCCGACATGAAAAACAAGACATGAACTCCAATATTCAAGACATAAAATCCAGAATTCTAACACTACATGTAATCATCAAGGGTACTAGTAGAGCAGAAAATTAATTATCACAATATAAAGAATAAACTTGAAGTGCAGGTACTTGCCTGTTGTTTGGATCCGATTAATTGTTCTCGGGGAAAATTCCAGAGATGAGTCCAGAAGCTGAAATAAATATTACCATCACGCTCAGAAGACGTCAAATATCTAGAAACGCCTGTCCTTGGGTACAATTTGGAGACAAGGGCAAAAACGGCAATTTCGGGTCAAAATGGGGTCCGCCGGTGGGCCCGCTTTGCACCGAAAAACGTGTCCGGGTCAAAGGTCTCCAAATTCACCAAACTTAGTGTCAACAGGTCAGGAACGCTGATACGAACCCAACGGAACTTCCAGATTTGGATTCCGATGAGCCAAACACAAAATCGCCCGTCGAGCGGGGCCTGTGGGGCCCACGACACGCGATTTCGTCAACGTTCTCAGAATCGAACCAAACTTGACCCACAGGACCAGCGTATCGCTACGAGTCCGATGGCGCAAGTTTCGTCTCGATCTGACGAGTGTACAAGAAGTTAGGGTGAATTGCAGAAAAGGCGGATACGGGGCGATGTCCGCGGATACGCGTTGATTCCGGTGTGCACGCACACCCGAATCAGCTTCCACGAAGACTCACACGTCCGTATCGATGATGCACACGTATCTGTGAAGACCACACGCGACCAAGTCGTCCCGTTTGGCGGGGCGGACTCAGTTCAGGGGTGAAACAGGGTCTGGTTTTTCCTGTTTTTGGATCGCGGTGTGCGATCACCACAGGACGCGATGCCCCGATCAGTTTGTCCGGACACCGAGAGGGTCATACAGGCTTCACAACGCAATTTACGAAATCGAAAACAGAGCTACGAATAAAAAGTTACACGCACCTGAAGGGGACCCGAAAAACTGGGGAAAACTGTGTCCGTGTCGTGTCCGACACGGTTCGTCGTGTCCGAGTCCAAAATTAGGGCTAGGGTTAGGGTTTCACTCCGGTGGCCGGGGCTCAGGCTGGCCAGGGCGGCGGAGAGGTCGCCGGGGCTCGGGGGCTCTGCGGGAAGGGCGGCGCGGCGGGGTGGCGGTGCTGGCCGGCCGGACGGAGGCGCCGGCGCTGCTGCTCGAGCTACTGCTGTCGAGCGGCGGTGCTCAACGGAGGAGGAGGGGAACCGGCACTGCAGCGGGGAGGCGGGCTGCGGTGGCGTGCGGTGGCGGCGAGGGGAGGATAGCCGCGGTTTAAATAGGCGGAGCGGCTGGGAGTCGGGCCGAGCAAGGCGGGGTCGAGGCGGGGAAGGCGGAGGCGAGCCGGGTGGAGCGGGGACGTGGCGCGGCGGGCGCGGGCCGCGGCGGCGGACGCGGGGGCGACCGCGTCGTGCGGGGAGGGGGCTGGGTCACGGGTGAGGGGGAAGCGGGTCCGGGCGGGTCGGGTTCAGGCGGACCCGACCCGACCCGTTAGGGTGACGGGCCGCGGGTTGGGCCGCAGGCCGGGCTGCGGGCGGATGGGCCGGAAAAATAATGAAATAATAATGAAATAATAACAATAATAATAATAATAATAATAATAATTAAATAAATAAATAAATAAATAATTATATAGTTTTTAGGTGTTTTAAATTAGGTCCGAGGTCCGATAAATTCCAGAAAAATTACCCTAAGTCCAGTTTTTCATTTTACACCCAAAAATATTATTTCCATGATATTTTAATATTATTTATTAACAATTAAAAATTATTTATTAATTAAAAACCTTGATTTTAATTACAGAAAATTTTCAGAAAATTCCAGAAAATTGGAGAAAATCCAAGATTTAAAATTCTTACAAAATCTGGGGGTTTACAGGTTCTGGGTTCGGGTCCGGATCCGACCCGCTAGTGTTGGTTTGAGTCAGGGTTCGGTTCAGGATTGGTCCGGTTCAGGGTTAAACCGGTTGGTTCAAACCGGTTTATTTTGGTTTAATTAAAACAATAATGTTTAGGTCTTTAAAAATAGTTCTAGGGTACAATAAATTCCAAAAAAATTGCCCTATGTCTAATATTTTATTTTACACCAAAAAATATTATTTTCATAATATTTTAATATTTAATAAAATCACAAAATTTATTTAATTTCAAAAATTATTTATTTTAATTAGTTAAAAATCTCAGAAAATTCAGTTTTAAATTCTAAAAAATTTGGGGGTTTACAGCCACAGTGATGACTGCCCTCCTTGCGGTCCACAGTCGCAAGATCCAAAGAACTCTCCCATGTCCTTGCTTGTGACTTGGGTCTTTCCTTTTCGTAGGAAGTCACCAAAGCGGACTCCTGCGACGATTCCACTTGCTTACGCCAGATCTCCTCATTCAACAGGCTGCTTTTGACTTCCTCCATCGTGACAACTCCACCAGGCGCGGAGTTGCTCACCGACACCACCAACGTCTCCCAGCTTTCCGGCAGAGAACTCAAAAGCAAAAGGGCCTGAAGCTCATCACCAATCACCATCTTCATCGCAGACAGCTGATTGATAATACCTTGAACCTTGTTCAGATGTTGTGTCACTGGGGCACCCTCCGTGTACTTCGAGTTGACGAGTTGGCGAATCAAAAACGCCTTGTTGCCAGCCGTCTTCCTTTCGTACAGTGAATGTAGCTTCTCCTACAATGCTTTTTCCGAACTCTCCATGGACACGTGGTGAAACACCGAGTCGTCCAGCCATTGGCGGATGAATTCAACGACCTTCTGATCCAGTCATTTTTAGTCTTCAACAACTTTGTCCGATGGCTTAGCTTTGTCGCCCTCCAACGGACCATGCAAGTCCTTACACCAGAGTAGATCCTCCATCATTGGCTTCCAAATCGTCCAATCCCCCCCCCCCTGTGAGGGTGATCATACGAGTGTTCATATCTGCTCCGTAGACATAGTTGCCAGAACCAAAATCAGTAGCTCTGACCCCAACAAATAATTCTATTACTATTGTCAAAGGCTTTAGTAACCTTCTAAATTAGGGGTGTGCACATTTGGCCCAAATCGACCAAATCGAATCGAATCGAATCGGACCGAACCGAATCGATTTATTTTTTAGCCGTACCGATGGTCCGGTTGGATTGGTTCTGCTGAACCTTTTAAATAATCGATCGATTTAGTTCGACTGCGATTTGATAATTCCAAAAATCGTTTAAAACCGAATCAAACCGAATACTCTACTAACAGTTTTAATTATGACCGGTCCATCCATATTCAAGGGGGAGAGGGAGGCGACTTTCTTGTGTGCTTTGATTTTTCTGTTATTTTGGTTGACTGTTCTTGTGTGCTTTGACCTTGTACTTCCATCCATATTTTCAAGCATAGGAATGGAATAGAGTTTCGTCGACATAAAATCTAAAACTGTTTTTGTGAATTTATGTTTTTTATATTTTTTTTTAAACTGTATGGTTGAAAGTATAAGGTCTATTTACAAGAAAGCTTTCCTTCTTGATTACGACAAATCCTTCTTTTGTTTTATAGCTACTTTGGCCAGAAATTGAGCACCGGTGAAGTTTGACCTCAAAGTTGATAGCTGGTTATAAGAACTTTTTAAGGCTCTCTTGTTCTATAGCAAAGCCCCTATTTTGATGGGCGAAGGCTACAAGATGATGGGGTCCTATGCTTGAAAATATGAAAGGAATTGATAAATTACTTACAAGATTCATGTGGAAACTATCTACATTTATATGACTACTATGGCCCTTTTTACAAAGCTTCCTTACAGACCGTCCGAAGGACCGAGAACACGTGTCGCCCTCCCATTAATCGGATTGTGTGCAGCGGTGAATACAGGAGGGTTCAGTTTTATGGAATCCACAGTCCGACCAATGGTGAGCCGCCACGTACGTGTCCTCGGTTCGCGTGTTGGCGGTCCTCTCTCGGTCTGTTAAGCAATTTTTTTTTTTTTACAACACTGCTACGTTGTCCACCACTGGGGATGACCGCGCCGGCCCGCAGCCACGTGATGGCCAGCCATTGGCCGAGTCCGGATGGACCCGAGCTAGCAGGAGATCAATGGCTGTCAGCCACGTGGGCGCGGATCAGCACGGGCACCCCATGTGGGCTCCGTTTTTTTTTTTTATCCTTAAACTACACTCTATATGTGGCGGTTGTCTTAGTCCTTTCTCTGTCCTGTGGCACCCTTCCCACTCCAAAATGATGGAAGAGGAAAGAAAAAAAGAAAAAAAAAAGCTCTCCTTTTCAAAAGGAGAAAAAGAAAGAATGATTCCATCCAATCAAGGCTCACCCTTTCCAACCATGAAAAATACCTTTTGTCCAATGGGATGGCAACCTCATGTTGCTGAGTTTGCATGCTGGGTCTCCCCATAAACCTTTCCATTCCCAATTTAGGGTTCCTAGATCTCTATGAAGATTTGGAGATTGCTTTTGCTCTTTTAAATAATACTCAGACCTTTGATATACAATCTACACATCCATCTAGTTGTATCTTTGAGCTTGAAGATATTAATATTATTCCTCCTAACTAGTGTTAGGCACATCTGTCAATGAAATGTATATTTATTCTGGAGTTGTTTCTTTTATTTGTATAGCAATCATATTTTGCACTATCGATCGATACCGATTCGATACGATCGATATCGATACAGTTTGGCATATTCCGATCCGATACCGACCTATACAGACATTTTGGATCTCTTTTTCAGTCAATTCGACAAAAAAAATTGAAGGAAGAAGATCAATCAACAAGATTGAAAAGCATAGTAAGATTTTAAAAGCATGTAAAAAAAAAGAGAGAAAAATATCTATCGGATGTAACCAATCGATAAAGGTGACTATTATTTCATTCAATTTTAAAACTATTAAGAACCAACACATAAAATTATGCGTAAACGTATAAAATATTCTTTCTAAAATTTAATAGTTTATTAATAATTATTTATTTTTCGATACTAAATATTCGATATTTCGATCCGAAATCACCGATACTATTTATACCGCGGATCTCGATACTCATAGTAAGGGCTCGATATCGATTCTGATACTGATATCGGACATAACTGATATTTTCTGATATATTGGCCAGAGTTCTCAAAGGAAACAAAAGAATATTGCGTTGTTCGGAATTTAAAGGAATTTACATAATGCCACCACTGACGGCCAGGATATTTGTTTCTATGTACTATACATGTGTTGTTTTCATGTGGTTTCTGCAATTTATCCATTTATTACCAATTTGAATCACAGTAGACATTATCCCTATGATTAAATGAAGGTTTTATTTTAGTGTTTGGTTTTGATTTTTGCAAACTTTTGCTAATGTTTTAGTGGAGTGAAGATGATGCGTATTACAATCACTTCACATGGAAATTGATTTATTTATAATAGTATATAGTTGGAGTTGATTTATAATTTTCTCTTATTTTTTACAAAAAAATAAATAAATAAATAACTGAAGATATAGATAGCCCTCACCACCCAACAGATTTAATCGGGAAAAAAAAACGAGTCTCAACAAAAACCTGAATAATTAAAATTCTGATCAGCATTCGACATACATATCTGTACGTCTTACGTGCAAGAGATCAAATTGAACTGAAACGGATGATCGTGCGCACGTGTAGCCCATAAGTCTAGTCCATAACGACGCACAAATGTGAAAGAGAAAAGAACTAATTTAAAGTTAAGACGGCCGAAAAGAAAAAATTAAATTTTTTTCACTATAGAATACAACAAATAGCACCCGTGGCATGATATTAGTGTCCAAACACATGCTTTAAAGTGTGTGGCTAGTTGTGAAACCAAAATTTCCATGGGACCTAGGTGTTAATCTACGCTATATCATCATGAAGACCTGTTTATTGTTTGGGATTATTAAAGTTCATTAAACAAGTTTGGTATCACATGAGAGAGGAGTGCCCCCCATGAATAAACAATGAGAGACCTTTGTATCATCTTGGAGACCGAGTTTGAGAATATTCTTTAGCCCTAACAAATTTGATCTTAGGTCAGCCAGATCTGTATCTTGTGAATTGTTATTATAAATAAATACAATTGGCTATAGCTTATGCTTCATATTCTACACTTCTTATTCATCTATTCTCTTATTTTTAAAATCTTGAGGTGATCTAGAAAATGGTCTCTCTCACATGCTCTAGTCACTAATCTACTGTAGGGAATGCTATTTTGGAGAAATTATTAAGTCTCTTATAAGAGCATAAGCTACACTTTTAAAATGGCTACATGTGCTTTTGTACTTACTTTATTTTTGGGATATTTAAACTTTGGGTCTCAGATAAGTTTCGATATTTGTGTTTGGGCCTCCATAATATAAATAATTAGTGTTTAGATCTCAAAAGTGTCATATCTCAAAAGTGTCACTAATTATTTTTGGTGACACTTTTGAGATTCAAACACTAATTAGATATATTATTGAGATTCAGACACATTTCGAAACTTATTCGAGATCCAAAGTCTAAATATTCCTTATTTTTCTTACATAACATTTGTAGTAAATTTAACAATGTAGGTGTGATCCATGTGTAGTCATCCTTTTACGACGGTCAAGTTTGTTATTTGTGTTTAGAAACAACTTCTAATTCATTTGAATATCTCATACAAACAACTTCTTCATTTACATATTGGAAAGTAAGATTGCGTGCATCTTGAATCTTTTTTGACCCTTTAAAAACGGAAACCTTGGGGCACTATGGCATCCTTTGTTAAATTCTTGAAGTGTCAACCCTTCTTTTGTGATCCACATCCTTACGTTTACTTTTGCAATTTAACATAACTGGTTCTACTGTTAAATTCACTTATGTTTGTGTCTAGGGCCCCATATATTTGGTGCATAAAGATTTTTTTTTTTTTTTAAAGTACATGTTGCTCATTCTATACATTCAAATCTCGGAAACAATAATCATCTCCTTAATTATTTAACTGACCGATTTCTATTTTATAATTATTTATTAAAAAATATTTAAATAATCTGTCTAAGACCCTCAAATATCTTGAGACCAGCTAAAATGGGTTTCACATTAAATTATTTGACTTAACTTAGGACCCACTTAGTGAAATAAAAGAGAAAATCTGCCACTACTAAAAATGTCACTATTTTTGTTTATAGTGTCGCTAAATGTCCATAATAACGTAACAAGTCCTCTAAACTATAGTACAAATTTAGCACGCCGTTACACGTCACAATATAGATGACAGACGTGAGTCGTCAAATGCATCATTATGACGACTCTGTTGGCAATGTCACTAGGAAAATTTTTGACGTACATGTCATACATATTATGACACGATCGTGACACCTAGGGACATTACTTGTGTTATACGACAATAAATTCGGCATTTTTTTACAACTTTTGCAACACAAGGACGATAGATTTATTTGGCAATTTACATTCTATATTTGACTGCTAGTGAAAGACTCGTGATGATTAACGACGTTTTGATACCAGTTAGTGACATATAATTTTGTGTCGCTAGAATAAAATTGGCAAACATTGCTTAAATAGTGATTTGGCATTGGAGTAGAGTGTTTCATTGGAAGACGATACGATGTTTGTTAGGTCAAGTTATTAGGGGTGCAACTCAGACATGCTAAACTCGAGTCCGGTCGATTAAATCCATTAATAAATTGGGTTTGGGTTAAAGATACTCGAACTTGGGTTCGGATTCGAGTTAAAATATTTGAATCCGATTAAAAATCGAGTTTGACTCGAATTCATGTGTCAGATTACCCAAAGAGTCTGAAATCCGATATATATATATATATATATATATATATATATATATATATATACTTCGTAAATAAAAAAATTTAAATTCTAAATTTTTCTATAAAAATTCTTCAATTCCTTATCCGAAATCTTCTTTTAGTTTGTATTTTATAATGATTGAGACTTAATTGCTATTTGATTATATGTTTAATATTAATTTTTTTAAAATTATTTTAAATATTATATTAGAGTCCGATAAACTTGATGGATCTGATCCAACCCGAGGAACCTGGGATGACTGGGTCACTTTTAATTTCTCCGGACTCGTATTGGATTTCATATGTTGAACTCAAGGTCGGTTTGAACTCGGACTCGGACGAGGTTTATGATTTATCGGATTGGACTCGAATTGAGCTCAAGTCCGACCTAACCTGTCGGAGTTGCACTCCCCTACCGGCTATCACTGGAACAATTCCAGGTGAGTACTCTTAAACTCACCAAGGTGAGCATAACCCGAGCAGGCATGTGACCACTTCAACGGTGGTAGGAAGAGGAAGTGAGGTCTCGTCACCGCCACAGACGACAACCGGGTCCGAGTTAGATACTAGGATAAGACCGGCGTAAGTTTCGTGCGCGTGGGCCCACCGCTCGTTGGGTGTGGGGCCCACTCCGGCAGCATGTGTATGTACCCTTTCCGAAGACGGTGGGGAAGAAGACATCATCATATCTATGTTGTCCATAGATGGTTACATCATATGCATGCATGGGCCCATCTTGTTTAACCGGATTCTAAACCAACCCAACCACTTGCTTAAAATAATTTATATTATTTACACAAAATTACGTATACAACATTGAAAGATTATAAAATTGTGTTCAGAGCATTAAACTTTGTAAAATTTAGATGAGAACATCAAAACGTCCTTAAATTAAATATTTTTGAACAATTATTAAAAAACACCATTTTAAGGACAGTTTTTAACAAACTGGGTAATAATACACCGCTTTTAAGTTGTTTTAATCCGTAGTTGAAAAATAATTAATACACAATCTGCTAAAAAAATGCTCTTAAAAAGGACAATTTTGGACAATTGTACAAAAATGCTCTTTTTAAAGACGTTTGGATGCTCTTTTCGAAAATTTACAAACTTTAATATTCTGAACGCAATTTTATAAACTTTTAATATCTTGTATTCAATTTTCTGTATTTACCAGGTTTCAAAACGGCTCAAACGGACTGTTTAACCTATATTTATATAATTGTGTGATTAAGAAAAAAACCTAATTAATTTTTAAACTTTAACAAATGTGTATAAAATTCTAAAATCCTGATATTATCTAACTAAAAATATATCCAAAAGTTCCAGGGCGATGCTATGGGAAATGAAAATTCGAAATTGTTTTTTAGCATGTACAAATTATTTGCCTGTTCATGGCCTAAAAAATCAAAAAAACAGTTCCAAAATTTAACCATCTTATATATGAAATATCAATTTTTAGATTTATGTCGCCTTATATTTTTTTTTTAGAAACTGTAGTACCTTCTTTTAAAGTGGTTAAAAAATTAGTATTTTTTATTTGTTTACTTTTTCGGCATAACGTATGGGATCCGACGTAACGTTTATGACTTTTGTGCATACTATATTATTTGCATGCATTTTGACCCACTGTCTTCCAACTTCCACTATTTATAAATGGAAGAAATAATACGTGTCCGTGACTCGATCCACTGACCTTCTGACATCCAACTAAAATCTTATACCTCTTTCCGGTAACCACAAGACTCACTCGGTGAAAAATTTAGTATTTATAAAGAGTCCTTAGCCATGTCAAAATCTAACTATATTTTGTTGATAAAATGATGTATGAGTCTGTGCGTTGATCATATATATCTGCCGCATGAATTTTATCAGCATATAACTTATCATTGCAGGGTCAATGAAATATGATCAAATTTTGATGTCTAACATTATTATTAATCAAAACAAATGGAAGCTCAAACTTCTAAAATTATATGCATGTTATGTTAAAACTATATATCAATTTTTTAACTTTACATTTGCCTGGAATTATTTTAGTTAGATCCATTCAGCTAGTCGGCCGTGACTTTGAGTTCTCGTGTCCGGATTGAATTTTGTATCCAACCCAATAATTTAATAAGGAGTTATCTGTAAAAAAAAAAACACACACACACATACACTCACTCTCCCGCATTTAAAAAAAAAAAATCACTGCTAGCCCCTCTGACAAATAACCTTTTTTTTTATGGTAAATATAATTACAAACAACAAGTTATGAAAGAATAGAAAGATGATAATAGTAATTGAAGGTAAATACAAATAATTCTTTAATAAATTGTATATTCAATTCAACCTTTCTTATAAAATAGATTGAAGGTGTTGTATGGTCGTTATGTGGTTATTTAGTTTGCTGACATTAACAATTCCAATTCATGTTTCCAAAGACAAATTCCATCTTCTATTATTTATTTATTTTCCATTTTTCATGTATGGAATTTCGAATTAACAATGCAAATGTACTAATAAGGTTGAAGTATGTGTTTATTCAGAATGAGATGAATATGAGACAACAAAGATGGCTAGAGCTGATGAATGACTACAATATTACTCTACAGTTTTATCCAGAAAAGTCAATGTGATTGCAAATGCTTTTAGTAGATATCCAGTGGCTATGTTTCTGACGATGAACATACATTTACTAGAGGACTTGGAGAGTTTTGATATCGAGATTATTATTCCTTGAGCTTATGGATAAATGATGGGTATGCAGATTTAGTCTAACTTGATGGATAATATTCGAGAGACTCGGTATCAAAACGAGAGTGTGCGGCGTAGTAAAGCTCAAGGGCAAGCCGGATTATTGGCTGAATTCACTACTGCAGAGGATGACTCGTTGAGACTTGGGAATAGGCTATGTGTGCCTAGTAGAGATATGATAGAAGAAGCTATGCAGGAGGCCCATCAATCTCAGTATTCTATTCATCCTGGAGCTATAAAGAAGTACAAGGATATGAGAGACATGTTTGGTGGTATAGAATGAAAAGGGGAGTGACATGTTTTATTTCCTGATGTTTAGTGTGTCAGCAGGTCGTCCAGAGGCAGAGACCGGAAGAATTGCTTCAAACATTGTGATTTGGGTCATAATTTTTATACCATTCATGGTTAGTATAAAAGTGGAAGTGGGAGCACGTTACCATAAAAAAATGTCCTTGATAAAGACACTACAAAAAAACTCGGGACTAGTCCAGTATTGGTGCTAGCCCAGTTACAAAGAATTTTTACTCAGGCTAGCTCAAAATTTACTAGGGCTGCCCACCTCTCCTCCTCCCTCCTCCCGCTCCTCCACCACCCTCTCCGGCCTCCACGCCCGCGCCCCAACCACCGGACGTGCTCGAGCACAACACGGCTGTCGCAGCTGCTCTTGCCGCCGCCGCTTCTGCTGCTCGAGGAGGAGGAGGAGGAAGATGACGATGAGGAGGAGAAAGGAGGCGGGGCTGCTCGAGGAGGAGGAAGACGACGAGGTGGAGGAGAAAGATGGTCGTCGCAGCCGCTGCTCTTGCCTCCTCCTCCTCCTCCTCCTCCTCTCTTGTCTCGTCTCGCGCAGACACCCTCTCCCTCTAGACTGTCAAAATTTTGACAGTCGTACCAATTTGAAGGACTGTCAAAATTTTGATAGTCTTTCCAATTGGTAGGACTGTCAAAATTTTGAGTCTTTCCTATTGCTTTGACTGTCAAAATTTTGACAGTCATAAAAAAAAATTTGGGCTTCCCTAATAAAGTTTGGAGAGTGGTAAACTTGTAATTATCTAAAAAAATTGAGCTGTTATGAGTCTTTTTTATAGTGCATTTATCAAGGGCCTAAAAAAATGGACTTACCGTTACTCCTAGAGGAAATAATGTTATTTGGGTCATCGTGGATAGGTTGACCAAATTGGTTCATTTTATACCATTCAAGGTTGGATTGTCCACAAAGAAGCAAGTTTTGTATGTGAGACAAATTGTCATATTGTATGAAGTTCCTGTAAGCATAGTCTCTGATTGAGATAGTAGATTAACATCTCATTTTTTGAGGAGTTTGCAAAGTAGTTTGGACATTCAACTCAATTTTAGCACTGCCTATCATCCACAGACAGACGAATAATCCTATAGGACTATTTAGAGGCTCGAGGATATGCTTCAGACTTGTGTATTATATTTCAGAGGCTTATGGGAGGGCCATTTTCGTTTGGTAGAATTCTCATACAACAATAGTTACCACGCCAGGATTGGAATGTCACCTTTTGAAGCTCTATACGGACGAAGTTGTTGTACACCATTATCTCATGATCACATTGGTGAGAGGACCTTTATTGGGTCCGGAGAGGGTAGTGGATGCCACAGAATATAAAGCAGATCAGAAAAAGACTCTGTGATGCAGGACAAATAGAAACATTGGACCGATATAATCAAATATAGAAATGACAACATGGCACGACATTAATAACAATGGTTATTTAGTAATATAGTCTCACATATATATGAAAATTAAGATTTGGGTCTCCAAAGTATCCGGTAGTAGACTTTATGTCTCAAAATCATCTCGAATTAGTTCTACTATATAAGCTTTCATCGTACACCCGGGGACAAATCTTTCACACTGTTCACGTAGGCTAATGAACAATAATTTTAAGATCCAAAATCTAATGCCGGACATTTTGGAGACAAAAATTCTAATTTTCATATATATGTGAGACCATATTACTAAATAACCCTAATAACAATAATCAAGGACTCGCTTTGCGAAAATCCATCATCCTCGATTACAATACTGAAATTACAAAAATCGAAAAATATAGTATACAATAAATATACATGTATCCGAATACAAATACCTATATGGTGAGGCAAACCTTACAGACGAGTTCGTAGACACGAAGTACGTCTCAATAGAATATCGATAGTGCAAACGACACACGAAATATGATTTAACCCAAATAGAGATGGAAGAAAAAATCTAAATTTGACTGAAGTTGAAAATAAAAAATAATAATAATTTTTTTAAAGATATGGGTGCCAACATCATCAAAATGGGAGTTTATAAGCGCAATCGTCGTAAAAACACACACATAAATTGAGGAAATAAAATAATTAAATATGCGTGTCTAAGAGATGCTAAGATTAAAATCAAATATGTTTCAATTCATTTATAACCGCCTACGTGACGGTTGTCAATTGACTCCCATCTTCCTCCTATTCCACGTGGAAAAAAGGAGAACCAATTGACAAACGTCGTGTAGACAATTGTAAATAAATTATAACCCACTAGTAATTTGCACGTGTATTACACGTACGTAAAAAAAACTATTGTAAAAACTTAAACATAAATTTGTTATAAAAAATGTCATTTCTAGAAATTTAACTCAAACAAGGAAAATATCTTTTACTTTAACCATTTGAGTTAGAATTATTTAGTTATAAATATATTATATTAGATAATTAAATGCTTGGTTAAATTTTTTTTAATAATTGGTAAAATATTTAGATAGTTATTTAAAATTTTTTATTAATTTTTTAATTTATTTAAATAACAATATATATACAATTTAGACGATTTATTTTTGAACAATTACTCAGTCGCACATTATAATAGTAAAAATTTTGTTGTAATATTAGCAATAGCTCTCTCTTTTTCGTTCAAAGAAAATGCGCCCACCAGCAGCTAAAATTATTGACAACTTTGTTACCACACTTCTTTTGTCTCGAGGGGGTAGATTCGTCATGTTATCCAGTACATTTTATGCTAATAAATAAAGCGGAATAAAAACACGTCGGAAAAAAAAAATAGAAAATGCCTCAAAGTGGAAGAGGCCGTACCAATTTTCCCAAAATGTAAATATCTGGAAAAAGAAAACACGACAGCGAATAAATCAAGATAAAAGCAGGTGGCCGAATGTGAAATGATCCAAATCCAAATCCAAAATAGTAGAAAATAAGGAAAGGAGGGAAGAAGAAAACCAAAAAGCTGAAGACCCCCCCCCCCACCCCCCCCCCCCCCAACCCACATGAGAAAAAATTATTCCCGATTTCTCAATTCGGAAACCCCTAGGTTCGGCGAGCTTTTGATCTCGATCTCCATGGCGCGCAGTCCGATGCTCCGGAGGGGAGCGGCGGTGGTTTAGAGAGAGTGAGAGGGAGAAGGATGGACGACAGCAGCGGGACGTTCGTGGCGGTGAGAAGACTCTCCCAGGGGCTCGATCGGAGCAACGGCTACCAATCCTCTTCCGGTACTCCATCTCTCTCTTTGATTTTGAATTCTCTATATTTTGTGATTTTGTTCAATTTTTTTATTTTTTTGTAATTTGTTCGATTTCATCAATATAATGGCTTGTGGAGAAGAAATATTTTGAATTTGAACGGGGAAGGAGTGAGTTTGGAGAGGAATAGCTGAAGAAGTCCTTTGAAGAGTATATGTTTCGATGCGAGTTAATTATATGGTGATTTAATTGATGAGAAGAGGGATTCAGCAGGAGTCGCTTCTGAAAATTTTCGTAATTATGAAGAGAAAGTAAGTATTACAAAATGTACATGTGGAAATGTTGTGAGGGTGCATGCGTGCTAGAAAGATCGGAGCTTTTGTATGTGATTAGCGATATAACTTTTTGGGAGGAAGTTTATCATATGGATCGGAGTATAGCTGCTAAGAGGTCATACTGAAATTTGTAAATAAGCTCAGTTATGCAACCGTGACCTACCATTTTTTGTCACTCATTATATTTCTTGTAAACATAATTTCCCTAGTATTTGGATATTTATTATTCCTAAAGAAGCAATCTTTGTCTCATGCTTAATTGCGGAAGTTTTGTTTAGTGCACTTACCAAAAGGGATAAGCCAAGCCGTACACATGAGATTCAAGGAACTTCTATGTACTATGTAAGCCTCTCCCACAGTTCCTATATGATGTAGAATTGTCTTTTTTGGGTTTCTCAATAGGCTCGGGGTCACTACGGTCGGATCCGCCGATGTTGATCTCATGGATAAACACTACACCAAATTGTCGTAAAAACCTCTGCACTGTTTGACACAATTTGACACTCCGTTTCGATGCCCCAAAACTGAGTTTTGAGGCGAAACTCGGTTTAATTTGGGTGAGCATTGTTTGGGATTTGGTTTTGTTTTGGCCAAACCAAACCAAGATTTTAGAGCTCCATTCACGAAACTTAACACTAATAAATTGAGACAAAATTATCCCTATTCTTTCCTTTTTTATTTTATTTTCTTGTGCGTACTGTATCTCTGATGTTTGTATCTTTAAGATAAGATTACACTAGACTAAGTTATATTCAATTAGATTAAACTTTAAATTTGATTAACTTTTAAACATATTAAATTAAATTAAAATAATGGATTTAATTAGTTTGCAGTAAAATCTAATTTTGATTAGATTTTAAAATATAAATTGGATTGGGATTAGATTATAAGTTCTAAATTAGATTATATTTATTGTATTTAAGGTTTGATAGATTGTATTTAAATGAAATTTTAAACATAGGAGATGGAATAATACCATCATAATTTAACCATAATATTGTTTGGTAATTTCCACATACAAAACATTGTTTTAATTTTACATTCCCAAACACTTTTCAGTTTCCAAAACCAAATCCCAAACTGATCCTTAGTGTCCCAAAAGTGGCTATTTATGAAGATCTGATGGAAGTTGACTTGTTGTGTATGCATTAATGAAGAAAGTGGAGATGCAACCAAGAATTGTTGGATATGTATTTCTAGCATTTAGTGGAGGTCATGATCAACAAACAAGTCCTTTGTGGCATGCTCACTTTCTAAAATGTCAATACTAATTTATGTAACTAGTGTATTAAAATATGTGAATGTAACATGAAAGTATTCGAAGCTATAGAGCTGTTGACATGAGCACATTTTATGTACCCCCATTTGGTTTTTTTTTGATAGTCTTCTCCTTATTTAGTTTATTCAATTATTAGGCTCTGAATATTCTGCAGACGACATTAGCATGTTTTAGTTGTACTCCCATTGAATTAAAGGGAGTCTTCTCTTGTTTGTTTATTTAATTGGTATGATATAATAGATGTAGAACTGTAAGCTAGCCTCTACCTCGTTATTCTACAGCTGAAGTCGCAGGATCAAGTGCATGGATTGGGAGAGGTCTCTCTTGTGTCTGTGCTCAGAGAAGAGAAAGCGATGCTCGTTTATCATTTGATCTGACTCCTTACCAGGTAATTCAGTGTTCACAGGTGGTATAAAAGTTTAAGATACATAATCTTTACTCCTCACCTTATTCAGCATTTTCCAGATTTCATCGTGTTTTTGTTCAATAATTTACTTCAATTTCTATGTGATAGATATATAAGATAGTTCAAGTGTTTCTTATTCTATAATTTACTTGGTAGTCACATATTTTGATCTTGTATGCATGCTTATGTTGTTTTGATCGTGACGTTTTCACTAACCAATTGTAACTTTTGTCTTTATGTGACACAACATTCTGATTTATAAACAGTCCCTTGGTCATAACAGGTGGAGTGAGGTCCATCTTTATACAAACTTTCAGAAAAATGCATGACCGATGTCATCAATCGTCATTATCGGTGGAAGATTTTAGATAAGGCATGCATTTTTGCAATTGGATTTTCAGTAAACGTATTGCAACCGACCTTAGTCAGTGTAATGATCGTTGTCTCTCTCTTTGACTGTTTAAAGATGGATGACTCATTTTCAATACAATTGGAGAAGGAGCACTTGAAGGCAGTATTGAAGGCCTTAGGAGTTAGGACAATCATGGAGCTTTTAATGTCAAGCCCGGCCTGTCATGACTTGTGCACGGGCCTCATGTGCATCAACAGTTGCCCACTTCCCAAAATAGTTAACCCGGCAAATGAGACACACACACATTTATATAAAAACCCAATTAAACTCTCATGCCATATCTGATGTGGGATTGAATCTTGGGGTATAACAATCTCCGCAATCAAGGACGCAACTTCCTTGTCACAACCTTTGCAAATTGTATAGTCTCACCTCAGTGTAAATCAAATCCACCAGGTATTGATACCATTTGTTATGCCCAAGCCCACAGTTCTGTTGGAACATGATCATGCATGGGCCTCATGTGTATCATCACTTGAGGCACTTGCTAAAATGGTTAGCTTGGATGTACATATGAGACTCGAGCATTCATATATGAACTGATCAAACTCTCATGTCATATTCTACGGGGGACTAAACCTTGGGGCAACACATGTAATTGCTCCGGTGGCACCAAAATACCAACCAAATCTTGGGGCATCACATGTAACTCCTGTTGCACTACAGTACTTTCTTTTAGACTAAGCCACTAGGATGAGTTTATGTCATGGCATCTTTACTGATGATGAGATCAGAAGCTTACCTCATTTATTATTTATTTATTTATTCCTCTCTTCTTTTTCTTTTTCTTTTTTTTTTGTGTTGGGGGGTGGGGGGTGGGGGTGGGGGGGGGGGGGGGGGGGGGGGGGTTGGGGGTTGCAATTATAAGTGTAGGTACATGGATATGACTAATAATTTCCTATTTTTCTGCTTCAGGAGGATTGTTTACTAAGGCTACAAAGCCGCATTGATGTTACTTATGAAAGTTCGAAGATTGAGCATCAGGTAATGAATGTGATTATGCATGAATCATTGCTGCTCCTTATTATCATGCCAAAAGTAGATATTTGTTATGAATTTACATGCTGAAGAAAAGTAGATGGATTTGTTATATGTTACGTCTCTTGAACTTTTGGTTTTTCTATGTTGCATGTTTTGCATCAAGAATATCACTCATATATATATTTTTGGCTAATTTATTCCTATCATTTCATTTTCATTTTAGTATACCATGCATACAGGTCGTTGAACAGTTTAGTTGTATTTGTATAGACTTTGCTTTTGATATTTTGTTACCGCAGTATGTGAAATTTACAGTTGCAGTAATGATTAGTACAATCATATGGAAGGGAATAAGCCTCATAAAGAAAGTTTTGGAGGGGAAGGAACAACTTTATTGTAAAGCATCACATGTTTCAGGGTGTACCACAGTCATCCCCTTCAAGTAGAGGCAATTAATCAGACGTAAAGACTACAATCTTAGATGTTGTTTTTTATGACTTCATGCTCAACTTTGACAATCATGTGTTATTGCCCTCTAGAAGTAGTAGATATAGAGGCAAATAGGAGAGCTTTCCACTAAAGCCAAGTGCATGAACGTAGAAGTTGGGAAATGAACTCGACAAGAAGGCATCATACCAGTCTAGAATAGGCTCAGAGAATATAGTTAGCTTTATCTCTCTATTTTCCTATTTCAAGGTTGTTCAAAGTGAGTTGTCAGAGAGAGCTACAAATGGATTATGGATATTATGAGGATTACTGATAATTTTCTTCAGTAATCACTCATAATTTGCCAAAATAACCCTTTGGTTTCCTTCAACAAATTTCTAGCTTTGTCACATCAACACTCTCTGAACGTAACCAAGTATCTCATGGTGTTTGAACAGTTTGCTTAATAATTTCCTACAGACAGTCTTCATGAACATACATGAAAAATAACAACAACAACACAATGAAAAATCTGGAACACTGTTATATTAGGAATATTGCCTCAGTTTTGTTACTTGTAAGACTAGTACACTATTATATAAGCCTTATGCATATCTCACCCACAATTATTCAATGGTTCATTTTTAGTTATGATACCCAAATTTGAGATGAAGTTTCTAAGTTCCTTGTGGCATAGATTTGACTGTTCTCCTCCCCCTTCTCTTGTACAATACCCACGCACGGTCACATACGCACCAAATGTTACTGCTTTGTAAGAATGAACATAATAAATTGGACACTAGCTGATAATGGTTTTTGTAAGTCTTCGAGGAAAAGCTAACAAACTACGGCTGTTCAGCTCATAGTTCAACGGGATTATTTTCCTTTTAATGTGCGATCCCTCCTATCAATGTGTTTAATATTCTTGCTAGCGAAAGAAGTTGATGTAACACTTGGCTTTGAAGTAGGGAGATTTTGGTATGACAATGTACGATGGGTACTAATCCTTTTGGTTACTTCTAGAAAAAAAATGCTTTTATTTGCGAGTTTCACATGACCTTTTCAACAAAATGGATTTTTCACAATTGCAACCTGATAAGATGATATGATAAACATCCTTTTTGCTCTCTTTGTACCTCTAAGATGATTGTGATTCCATATGGCTAGCCTGACTGTCTTACCTCTTCATCAAGACTCTTTCCTTGTTTAAGGAAACTTGGAGGGCTACTTCTTGGTTGCACGAGTTTACCTTTCATGACCAGAAAAGTAGTCTATGTGGCTGCAAACTCACCTCCAAGCTTACTAACTTAACCAGACCTCGACTTTAATAGCCTTTGGAGTTTGGATCTACAATTTTGGCCCTAATTCACTCATTCTCTAAGTGGGTCAGGTTCTCAATGGGTCCTTTTTCTGCCTGGTATTGGGTTTCCTGCATTTCACAAGCTAAACTTCAACTCAGAAACCTTTTTTTATTAGGTCAATCAAGTATATTTGTTTTTTGTTTTTGGCTTATTAATGTCTGGGTTTGTAATTTGGATTCAGTACCTAACCTTTGATTTTGATTTAGGACCCAACTCGGGTTGGGTTCCAATGAGATCTGGGTCTACCCAATTGTACCCTCTTATGGGGTTTTGAAATTACACCTCAAGAAGTTGGAGATTGGCTTTTCCTTTTAGTCTTTTTACAAGAAGTGCAATTTAAAAAACCCAAACTTCTGACACAACTGAATTATGGGAATCCTCTACCAGTGACAAATATTTGATTTGCACATCTTTGAAACCGCTCACTTCAGCCTTGCTTTGAAGCAAGTGGATTACTTCTATTGTAAATGTAAATGTACATATTAGTATACAATCTACATACTATAAGCATGTCTGCATCTCAGGCACTGGGAAGGTTTCTGTGTTGTCCAGAACAATAGATTCCCATATTAACTGTCAAGTATTATTGCCATTGGTAACAGCCTTTAGTAAAAACATGATCAGTTCTCTTGTTGACGGACCTTATTCTGGCATGTAAATACCATTCTGAGGACTGATATCCTTTCCCACATACACAGTTTTGAGATGCTTTTAATGACTTCACTAGTATCGTCTGACATTTTCTCCTACATTAACCTGTAGGAAGCCTTAAGGGCCTTGTGGGATGCTGCTTTTCCTGAAGTCGAGTTCCGGGGTTTGATATCTGAACACTGGAAAGAAATGGGTTGGCAAGGAAAAGACCCATCTACAGATTTCAGGTTTCCTTCTTCCTTTTTCCTTGTAATAAAAGCTCGTCTTTTTTAGGCCTCATTTGAAATCGTTAAAATGTATGTATTGCAGGGGAGGTGGTTTCATATCATTGGAGAATCTGTTGTTCTTTGCGAAAACCTATCCGGTTAGTCCTATACTTTTCAATCAAAGTATTTCAGTCAGGATTAGGTTAGAGTGAAATAAGAAACTCCCCCCATTCACATGTTCCCTATCACTATTAGCTGGTGCCTTACCAAGAAATTGGTGATGTTACTCTACTTTTATGATATGGTGTTGTTACTCTGCTTGTACCTTTCGGAAATGTTTACAAAAGTAAAGCAAATTCATAGATTCATGGAACTGACAATTAAATTGGTTATCGTTGGAATTGTTCTCTTTTAATAAGCTCCCAGAGCCTCCCTCCGTGGGTGGAATGAACATGGACCAATTCTTCTTTGATTTGAACTTTTGATATTAACATGGCCCATGGGTAATACCTGAGAAGGGCACTATCTGCCAGACTAATTATGGATACAGGTTGTAAGAACAATATGAGCAAGAGGCCACTTTGCTGGGAAAGTTGCAACTTGTGATGCCTTAGGTTATCTATGTGCAATCGACGTGCTCAATCTTAATTCTTTGACTAATGAGGCACACAAGCTTAGTTCCAGTTATGCAGTTTCTCAAGTGGGTTACTAAAACATAAATTATACATTTTCGTGATGAAACTTACCATTAGCAATATTTCTTAGCCACTTAAATCCTACTCGATCTACTAGCTACTCATATTTTAAAAGCCTCTTGGGATTAAGTACACGAAATTAGTTTTGGCCTATTGTGATCTTATAGCCTACTCGATCTAGCAGGTAGAAAAAAGATCATCTGTTGAAATGGAATTTCTTAGTAGTCACTACACGAGCTCTTTCATTCAAGCAATTTCAGGGGTTAACTGGCGGTACGCTAAATCTGCAGTGTGTTCAACGTCCTGTAATCTAGTGCACTTGATTGAAGGATATGAACACTATTGATGTCACAACTCATGATCAATAACTAGTTTTTTTTTTTTCCCTGAAAGAGCATGCCACCTTTATCCCACCCTCAGAAGTGGTTGAATTTGAACCCCAAAAAATCATCTTGATTTGATTCTTCTTTTCCTTGCAGAAATCCTTCCAGGATCTTCTCCGAAAGCAAGAGGGTAATAGAGCCATGTGGGAGTATCCATTCGCTGTAGCTGGGGTGAACATAACATTCATGCTTATACAGATGCTTGATCTTCAAGCTGGTTAGTCATTTCTTTTTAACTAAACATTATATGTCGTATTTCAAGTAACTTTAGACTTTTCCATCTTGGCCCTTTGTCAGATGTGGAGGGTTTATTGAAGCCTGCTTAATTCTCTAGCAATTTGATTTCTGCTGATTCTTTGGTTTTTTTGTGTCCCTGACAATAAGCTGGCTAACTTGCAGTTAAACCTAGGACAATGATGGGAACAATTTTCCTAAAGTTACTCTCAGGTACATCAAAGCATCACCTTGTCTTGGTATTGTTTCTTGCCATGTCTGTTATATATGCCATGAAGTTGACAAAATGAATGTACTAGCTAGTTTAGGGAGCATCTCTTCTCAGAAATACATGACTTATTTTCAACTAATACATGATTATGGCTAGCCACTATCATCTTGTCCTTTCAATCCTTAAGTATGCATCACCTTCATAAGTGAAATTCTTAAGTTCCAATTAGTTCTTTTATGGTCGAAATTACTTGCAAACAACTTGGCAGTTACTAAACTTTGAGACTAATGTAATCTAGGAGGCTAGGATAGGACTGCTAGGTCACAAACCATAGTATGAAAGGTATTAATGAACTTGTGTGGGATGACATCATCTTTTTTACTATTATTGATCAAATAGGGCTTTATGATGAAGTTTGGTCTGCTCACTGGTGTTAAATTGAAGAGGGAAATTTTGGTGAAGCTGTATAACTTCGACATGGATCGACTATGTCCCTCACTATTATAGCCTCAATTCCTAGGTCGAAGTCAAAAAAATGGTAGGAATAACTTGGTTATGAAGTAGAAGAGAAAATAATATAAAAATACATGTCAAAGAGAATAAACAACCAAAGAGAAGGAATTTGAGAAAAGCAAGGGATATGGTAGCCAGTCTAAGAACAAAACTCAGTGAAGTACATTACTGATCCAGGATTCCAGATAATAACTTAATATGCTTTGGTGTTTTCTGACCTTTTTAATTAGGATTAGAGCATAATCAAGAAAACCAAAAATGTTTATAAATTATGACATGAACAACAAACATCCCCAGCCCCCGACACCCCTGTTGAGTTTCAATTAAACATAACTCCAAAAATAAATAATAACAATATAAGGATACTAAAAGTTAAAGCTCAGAAGGCTCAATCTCGTGGCTCAAGTTAACCGTAATAATGCTTTTCTTCTCTTTTTTACTATTAATCAGATCAAATATATATTATTCCATAATTATTTTGTGAAAACTGGTACACCTTCTTATTGCTCCTTCCAGATTTATTTAAATGACGAGCACTATTGTTTAAAAAAGGAACTTGTATACCTTGGCAAGATTGCAACTATCAGGACCTTCTAGAAGCTAAGAGTATGAGATTTCCTCTGGATACAGAATTTTCTTGAAAACAACAATGCAATGAGCAGACATCATCTTCATGTTCAAAGACCTCATTTCAACAACGGCACTACCTATTCATTATATGTTTAAAGTTGTTTAACCTCAACCTGCAATGTAGTCTCAGATTGGCATTGGGATCAGTTCCTGAATGACGATATGCTTGATCACTGGACTGAAATTAGTTATGATTGAATAGCTAAACAACGTTGGTTTGCTTTGCTTAAAATTCTTTTTGGTGGAAAATGCTTTAAGAACATCTAGTACTTGCATCAGACTATTGAGATATTGATTGGATTTAAGTGCCAGTTTGTTTTGTAGGATAATGATCTTATAGGTATTTAAACGAGGCAAATTGGCACTACTTCAACTGTTTCTTTCTTTTATAGTTACTACTTCTTGATTGTCTTAAGATGCCTTCATACCCAAACACTTGGCTGGTAGCTAATGCCGGTCATTCAATGCTTTTGATTTTATGGACACTAAGTATGATTTTGCACTGTATAAAGCTTTATCTGACTTCTTAAGCCATTTCTACCACCCAACTTCAAGAACCTTATGTTATTTAAATTGTGATTTTGTTTACAGAGAATGAGCGAGCCTTTGACCTTCTGTACTGCATAACTTTCCAGCTAATGGATCATCAATGGCTTGAGATGCATGCCTCATACATGGACTTCAATGTATGTCCTTTTTTCCATTTTGGTTCATGCTTTCTGCAGAATGTTTGTCAAGATAACTTACCTGCTGCATTTCCCCCCCTTCTATTCCTACTTAGTTGGTGATGAAAGCAACACGACGGCAGCTGGAAAGAGAGCTTTTGTTAGAAGACATTCAACATGTGGAAGACATGCCATCCTATAGGCTTCTTCTTCGGTAGTGATTGTAGTTAAGCTTGTATTTTTTTGGTTAATGATTGTTGGGCTGTTTCCTGTGTTTCATATTGTGTTATCATCTCGTCATTTTGCGAGGAAATGATCTTGTTTTTGATTGAGATTTGAATGGACAAGAATTTACTGGATCAAATTAGGCCAGTGTGTTGTATTTCCACTGTTGTATTTTGTAATCTCCACTAAAGTAACATGGGAAAAATAACTCGAAGCAGCTTACTTGAATGTGAAAAGAATCTGAGATGACCAGGTTTGATCAACTCATTTTTCTGAGTGGTTTGCTGTTGCAGGAATTTCATTAGAAGGAGAAATCACTGCCAACTGTCACCAAAACAGCTTGAAAATAGAAAGCAGAAGTGTATCCAGAGAACCATTACATCTGGCCTGCATCTCTCTAGTACATTTTTGAAACTGTTGGCAATACTTGGACAAGCTGACTGTAAAAGATTGGGAAATGGAAAAGGAAGGAAGAAAAAAGCAGTTTATTTCTCTACTTTTGGACTAGTCATTGACCCTTGCGATGGGTATATGCTTTGGAGTTCTTTTTTTATTTACAGCTACCCACCCATGCTACAATGACAATTCTTTTTCTTCAAAACGTTCTCTTGTGCATATGAGCTGCTGCTTTTTTCCTTTGGAACAAAAAAAAAAAGGCCAGACCATCTGGAAAAGAGTTTTGACTACAGAAACTCAAATAAGAACTCATAAAAAGAACTTGCAATATGGGTATAACAGGTGGGTTTATTTTTCTGCTTATGCCCATGGAAATTTTCTATTTAGGTCCTTAAAAAAGGGATGAGATGTTTCTAGTCCAATGGTTATTCGTTGTCAAGTTTTAAAAATTAGTAACTCATGAGTTACTCTAGGATTTTTGATCTGGAAATTGTATGATGAGTTACTCTAGGATTTTTGATCTGGAAATTGTATGATGAGTTACTCTAGATTTTTGATCTGGAAAATTGTATCGCTATCATCAGTATTGAGTAGAGGTCAGACTGTTTCCACAGCCATTTGAGTTCTGTAAACATGTAGTCAGCACATTATTATGTTTTTCCTAACAGACAAATGTGTCTTCCTCGCAACAAATGGCTCTTGATAATGCTCACCATATCGCTGCACGTAACAACGAGCTTAGCTCGTCTCCTTCCTGGCTTGAATCTGCTACCTACCGGGTGCGCAACATCGAGTAAAAAAGCATATGCTATCAATGAACCTCGAAAAACATACTTCAAGGATACACAATAAAACCAAATGCTGGTGGAAATCTGGAAAAGTACCCTTTTAATCAACACAAGTTTCAAAAAATTCATATTTTCGTTATACAAGTGAATACAGTGATTATCAACCAAGTTAAAGTTTATATGCTTGACAACAAAGTTTCATAATATAGGAAACTAAGGTTAGTTAACATCACTAAAAAATAAAAAAATTAGCCCACTGGCTACAACAATTGATACACTGGAGCGCATGCGGCAATCAATGATATGCAGTGCTGAACTTGAGACGAGTTCCTAGACTCTCCTGCATACTCCGCCAAAAATGTGACGTGAATCTGGAATCACGATCCGATACAATGCTGACAGGCACTCCATGTAGTCGTACTATCTGCCTCATATACATGTCAGCTAATATCTCCGTGTACTGCCCAACTCTGAAGGGCAAGAAATGTGCAGACTTGGTGAGTCTGTCTACGACAACCCATACTGCATCCTTCCCGCTAGGGCTCCTCGGAAATCCTGTGACGAAGTCCATGGTAATGTGTTCCCACTTCCACTCGGGAATGGGAAGCGGCTGCAATAGTCCTGCAGTCCTCTGATGTTCAGCCTTGACTTGCTGATAGACCAAACATCTCGCCACGAATCTTGCAATATCTTTCTTCATCCCATGCCACCAGTAATGTTGTCTCAAATCTTGGTACATCTTCGTACCCCCGGGATGAATAGAATAAATCGACCTATGAGCCTAGGTTATCAACTCTTGGCGTAGCTCGTCACTCGGAACGTATAGGCGATCTCCACGCCTTAATGTTCAGTCTTCATGAATCCTGAGTCCCATCTGCATTCCGTCCTCTGGCCTCTCTCGCAGTCGTCGATATCTCGCATCTGTAGGCAGGGCTGTCTTGATCCTCTCAATCAATGTAGACTGAACCTCGAGACTGGCCATCTGTCCATCCATGCCTGGCAATACAATCTCAATCCCGAGCTCCTGAAGATCCTCTAACAATTTGTGCTGAGTCGTCAAAAAGTATGCCATAGGCTTCCTGCTTAAGGCATCTGCTACTACATTCGCCTTGTCAGGGTGGTACTACAACTCTATATCATAGTCTATCATCAACTCTAGCCATCGCCTCTGTCTTATGTTGAGCTCCTTCTGAGTGTAGACATACTTCAGACTCTTGTGATATGTGTAAATCTCAACACGCTCTATATAAAGGTAGTGTCGCCATAGCTTTAGTGCAAATATCACTACAGCTAGCTCTAGGTCGTGCGTCAGATAGTTCTTCTCATGAACTCTCAGCTGTGTCGATGCGTAGGCTATCACTTTGCCGTGTTGCATCAGTACACATCCTAATCCGCTCCCAGACGCATCACTGTACACTACAGATCCTCCCGATCCTGAAAAAAGTGTCAAAATTGGTGCTGATGTCAGACGCTTCTTCAGCTCATCGAAAGTCGTCTGACACTCCTTGGTCTAGATAAACTCCTCGCCTTTACGCGTCAGTCGCGTCATAGGCGCAGCGATCCTCGAGAAATTTTTCACGAACCTCCGATAATATCCGACAAGTCCGAGAAAACTCCTAATCTCTGTAACTGATGTAGGGGGTAGGCCATGTCTCAACTGCAGCTATCTTCTCCGGGTCAACTGATAGTCCATCTCCGGTGATTATGTGTCCCAGAAAGGGTACTCTATCCAAACAGACCTCACATTTGCTGAGCTTGGCGTACAGCCTCTCCTGCCTCAGCGTCTCCAACACGATCCTGAGATGTCTCTCGTGCTCCTCCTGACTCTTGGAATATACCAAGATGTCATCGATAAATACCACCACAAACTTATCTAGGTACTGGTGGAAAATATTGTTCATCAGGTTGATAAATACTGCTGGCGCGTTGGTTAAACCAAACGGCATGACTAGAAACTCATAGTGTCCATACTTCGTTCAAAAAGCCGTCTTCTGAATGTCCTCTCTCCGTATCTTGATCTGATCATAGCCTGATCTGAGATTGATCTTCGAGAATACACATTCGCCACTAAGCTGGTCAAATAAATCATCGATGCGCGGCAGTGGGTACTTGTTCTTTATCGTTGCATCATTTAACGCCCTGTAATCGATACGCAAACGTACCATCCCTGTAATCGATACGCAAATGTACCGTCCCGTCCTTCTTCGGCATAATAAGATGGGTACTCCCCATGGAGAAATACTAGCCCGACTGAAATCCTTGTCTAAGAGATCCTCTACTATGAACCTTCAACTCAACCAACTCTATCGGTGCTAGTCTATAGACGAAGAAAATAACTGGCTTGGCTCTGGGAGTCAACTCTATAGCAAACTCTATCTCTCTGTCAGGTGGCAGGCCTGAAAGAATATCTAGAAACACATCCTCAAACTCTGATATAATGCGGGGGGTACACTGGTTCACCTTTTGCAATGTGTGCCCATAAGGTAGATGGGTCCCATGCTCTTGGGCTCCCCAAAGAAACTCAAACTCAGAGTAATCTGGTGGTCTAAATATAGTGCAACCACGTCGACAATCTAGCGTCGCGTGGTATTGGCTCAACCAACTCATGCTAGGACGATGTCATAGTCTAGACTTAACCTCATAATAAATTCTCCCGTTCTGTTTACAACACTAATCCTCCAAAAGAAATTTTTTTCCTTGCCTAATGTATAATTTCTCTTCTCCTCAAAATTTTTCCTAAAATTTTATTCCTCAAATTTTTTCTTTCCGTTATTTATTGCTCCGGGTCACATAGTGCAATTATAATAATGATATCACCCAAGCACATACTAGAATTTCTGGTATCAGATCATCATCTTCTAGGTGAGAGCCTAAAATTTTATCTCCTCTAGTCCATAATATCGTTCCTGGTATCGCTATCATATACAACAACTAATTTCTAGCATCGGGCTATGCATTTCCATAAATTATTCTAGAGGGTTATGATCAACAATCTTTCTAGCTTCTAATCCTTCCCAAATCATCGTTATCTCAAGTAAGGTTTTACCAGTTCTAAGAACATACTACTGGGTCCAATTCTCTTGCTAACCTTTTACACTAGTTCCAGAATCTAAAAAGAACCTATCAACCTACCCTACTGAGGGTAACAATCTTCTCAGAGATTATTGCACAAAATACGTCTTCTGCCGTCTGAACTACGATCTTCTTCTGGAGGGAACCGTCAAGCACAAGCATTCGTCCTTCCGAAATAAAAGGAGATGAAAAACAAGGATAACGATAGTTGTAAAATAAACGAATACATTTAGGAAATCCAAGGGCGATAATCAATTACAAAGGGAGTTTTAAAAATCGATTATGGATTGAGATCATATTCAACAATAAATCCTAAACTGCAGGCTCGTTTGGTACAGTAACGTAACCAAAACTATAAGCATGGACCTGCATGGGCCACCACAAAAATATGTCATGCTCCAGTCCCAAAATACGTAGGACCAGGAATACGCGACACGCCAGCTACGCATTCGACCAGACTCTGGTCCGACTCGAATACGTATAAGCTGTAATAAAAATGGTCACTATCTAAATAATCCAGTAAATATAAACATCTATGTCTCAATCCACAATGAACAAAAATATACAAGAAAGAGCTACATGTGCTAAAGTCGGCCGTCCAATAACACACAAACTCGAATAAACTCGAGAAAAATATGAGTCTATAAAAACTAGGCTACAACAACAGATGAATAACAATATGAATAAAATAACCATAATGTCGGTAGAAATGATATGAGAACCTGGTACAAATGCCCGCAAGACATGCAACTCCATCAGCAACTCCAAGGGCTCCGTAATCGAACAGTGTCTTCAAAACTATGTCTCACTTAGGTGGTTATGCTAGACTACACCGTCGTTATACTTGTTTCTTTATGTTATACTATGGCTTGCTGTATTTTTGTACCTTGTTACGTCCCTCTGAGGACCTGGTCCCCTGCCAGTTTTACAGCATAGACGATTACGGAGCCCTTGGAGTTGCTGATGGAGTTGCATGTCTTGCGGGCATTTGTACCAGGTACTCATATCATTTCTACCGGTATTATGGTTGTTTTATTCATATTGTTATTCATCTGCTGTTGTAGCCTAGTTTTTATAGACTCATATTTCTTCTCGAGGCTATTCGAGTTTGTGTGTTATTGGGCGGCCGACTTTAGCATATGTAGCTCTTTCTTGTATATTTCTGTTCATTATGGATTGAGACATAGATGTTTATATTTACTGGATTATTTAGATAGTTACCATTTTTATTACAGCTTATACGTATTCGAGTCGGACCAGAGTCTGGTCGAATGCGTAGCTGGCGTATCGCGTATTCCTGGTCCTATGTATTTTGGGACTGGGACGTGACATCAAAGCTGATAAGGCCAAAGACAAGGATGATCAGGAGGATCTAACGGCTATGAGAGATCTCATCATCGCATCAACCGACGCAGAGGAACTTTATGGCATGTGTCATGATGGCGATTGGGTCATAGATACGGGGGCATCGTATCACGCCACTACATATAGGAGGATCTTTACGTAATACCATGGCGACAGGTTTGGACATGTGAATATGGGCAACAAGGGGACGACTGCAGTTGTAGGCATCGATGATATGCACTTTGACAATGGAGCTTGGTGAGAAGCTCGTTCTCAAGGATGTAGAACATATACCGAGTTTGCGCTATAACTTGGTTTCGGCAGGGAGGCTGGCGGATGATGACTGTCACAGTTTATTTAGGGACAAAGATTTGATGCTTACGAAGGGTTCCTAATAGCTGGCTCGAAGAGATTTATCTTGTGGCATGTACAGGCTCAAGTTGCTGAGTTGTACAGGCAAGCTACAGACATCGGATGGAGGCTCGAGGGGTATTTGACAGGAGTTGGATTGTCGAAAACTTGCTGAGGAGAGGCTTCGAGATACTTTAAGGATTACGGAGGATTCGGTTCGTCGAGACAAAGCGACAAATGGTGATGAGCCAAAGATTGAGGATTAATATGTCGGTTCCATGATAGTTGGTCGATCTCCAGGTGGGGATTGCTTCACGAATCCGATTTTGGTGACGAGTGGTTTGCCAAAGCTTCACGGAGCAACATTGGTTTCAGCAGTTCGAGGCCATGAAGGAGATCAAGATTTGCAGCAAACTCAATCTGAGGTGGGAGTGTCACCATTCACATAGTTTCAGGGGAGCTTTGGGTTATCAATGACATGTACAGTGCTGATATTCTTGTAACGACCCGCTCCGCATCAATGCGGATAGCCGATTCAAACGGCACAAGTGCGATGATCCGACCCGCTTTGCTCAGCGAGAAGACTTGCCTGAGGCAAAGAATTTCCAGACCTTGCCCTTATATGTTCTTTAAAGTACATTGCTCCATATGTCTTGAAATGCTCATCACATAGATACGGCCTCAGTACAGAAGCACAACATAGATTCTGGTAAACTTACCTGTGGCAGAAGACAATCAAAATAGTTGTTCCAAGCCAAATAATAGAAACATAGAAAGTCTTCGGGACCGTTGGGTCGCCAAGGCAATGCCCAAAATGGGAGCTGCAATAAGTAGTAAATCGTTAGCATAAACGGTTAATGTAAATAGAAACACACCAGATCATGAGATCTCTGAACGAGTAAAATGCATAATCACTGTGTCAAGTAGTTATGTTCATTTAAGGTCTTAAGATGTTGCATATAATAAAAGTTTAGTGTTAATGGTCAATGGTTATGGACAACATGTGCACAGGCTTATGGTTCCTGCGGATGGTACGCTGGTCGCGCCGGGGCCGATCCGAACCGGTCAGGAACATTCAGATAGCCGTTTGCTTCGGACGGGAAGGCGTATAGCGAGGCTCGCTACCTGCGTTGCATTCCATTCCTGTGCGGAGACTATATCTTGTTCATGGCGGCTTGTCAGGTCATAAGATCAAGTTTGTATCATTAGTATAATGCATACATGGTGGCAACCCGCGTATGGGCTCGTAGGAACTTATGGCAAGTAACGGATATACGGCGTACTATGCGTGCAGATCATTAGTTGGACCAAGTAACCTGAAACTTGAAACACATTTGAGTAGTCTGAGTAAAATATGCCTATACAAGTATAACATGTCGGTGTAAAATGAGTATAAGACATCTAAGTAATCTGCACAACCTGAGTCAAAAAATGATATGAGTATTGTAAACTGTGTATATCATGCATCTGATTTAAAAATACGCTCGTAGAATACATGTGTTCGTTATGCGACCATTGAGATTTCTATATTTATATATATATATATATATATATATATATATATATATATATATATATATATATATATATATATATATATATATATGTTCGTGCTTGGCTTAACTTGGTTTTATACTTGGACAGAGAAGGACAAATGGTAAGTTGGTAAGTATCGCCGTGTTTCTTGTATATCGTATGGCGCACTGCCACACGGGATAGGCTTTGTATCTTATGCATAAAATTGATCCTAAGGCAAGAATAGCAAGATAACTTAATAGTTGGTGCACAGAACTAATATAACGTGTTGGATTTGTCGAGCGGGCGAAAAGCCTCCCCACAAGTGCATTCATGTACTGATAACCCACCAGATTGCTTGCAGGGTGCGGAAAAACCTCGTTCGGTGCGGATTGTCCCCTCTTGCGTGCTAAGGCGTAAAGTTCGCTCTAGAGCCTTGGAGTATTTCGTCCGGAGCTGAAGCACATATACAAGATATAATGTTGGAATATCGCCTATCTATCATCCCAAGTTGTAAGCCGCTTGGCACACCTTTATTCTTAGAGAGAGAGAGAGACCTTAAGCGACTTATAATCTCGGTCTAACGCCGCTTGTAACCTTATTCATTATCAATAAAGAACTGTTATGTATTCATACTTGTGTTTATTCTATGTTTTTGCTATATCGACTTGGTGAAGTAGTTATCAACGGCCGTTTCGGTATTTGCCTTACGCGAACGTAACTCCAGGTTCGCGCGGCATTTCCGATGGAAACGATCGTCCCGCGGGAGCGCTGGCACAGTGATTCGTGACTAGCGGGGACTGACAATTCTAGCGGAAGATCGGGGCATGACATATTGGTATCAGAGCAATGGTTGTACGTCCTTGGGCTTCTTATCGATTCTCTCAATTTTGAAAGCTTGTTCGTGGGTTATGTTACAGACGCTCTATCTCAATGTTCCAACGGAATATTCCATACAATGAGTCTAAATATTTTTGAAAAGTGCATGTGAATGATATAATTTCTTATACGAAATTGTGAAGCGATGGCCTTTGTGCCAACCTGTGTCAGACTTCGTGGGAATAGACTCGTTTAAGAATCTGCAAGTTATATATGAACCCGAATACCTATACGTGAACACCAAGCGGGTTAAGGTACGAGATAGAATAACGTTCAGACAGTTTTCTATGCACACAGCCTTCCGGCTAAGTTGTGTTGAGTATCGTGCACCTAGATCTTTTGGTACGAGCAAGTTGTAACCGAGAGTTGGGTATCGTTCGGATAAAAATAAATTCAGACTTAGAATGGAAATCAATAGAGACGTTATCGGAGCACCGCTACGACGAATAATGGAAATCGTGTAAACCCCCTCACAAAAAATTAGGCCTACTTGGCTTAGATAGTGAAACTAGGGCTAGTTTATATCCAATTAGAAATAGAACACGGTATTTTATTTAATTATGAAATATTTATATCACTTAGCACGCCTTACCGTTGCTTCGATAATTGGAGCACTACACCAGCCAATGCCCTCCTACAAATTTTATAACCTTGTCCTAGACAGGCCCGCCTACTATTCTGACCTTCGTGTAACTTATAAATATGCTTTCTTGTGCTATATTTTAGTCGCACAACATTCGTCACAGACGTTTGCAATTATTCTAAATAAAATATGACTTTGTATCCTTGTGCGTTCCAATCGAAATTGGAGACACAATTTTGACCCGCTTCGTGCAACCTAAATTTTAATAATATTCTGCACTGAATCCTCTATGTCCATGACACTTGTGTCCCACCTAATTTTATTTCCATATACTTCTAATTAATTCCAGAACATCTTGCGCACTCATTTTAATTAATTTAATCCAATTTTTGTCTTTGTGCAATTTTTCCAATTGTTGGGCATTTTTATGCAAAAATGCATAGAGGTGTCCACACCATTGAACAATACGTAAAGAAACCCAATTTTCCCTTCACATGAATTTTCCTTTAATTTTCGGAATGTACAACGCGCGACATCGCCCCCTTTATTTTAAACCTATCCTTGCATTTAAACAATATAATTTATAGCCCACCCAAACATCCCCATGTGAGCCCAAGGCCCAACCCAAGAGGATGTTGACCAAAGTCAACTTGTCCTAGGTCAAACCAATCCCCTCCCATGTGTATATAATACATTTTCCTTACTTTTTTTTTTCCTTTTTCTATTTTTTTCTAAACCCAAATAACTCAGCCGACCCGCCCCCCCAAGTCCTGTACTTCTTCTTCTCCTTCACCCCTCGTCTCTCTCCTGAGCCGTCCCTGCCTACACCGCCGCCGGAGAACTCACCGGCGTAGCCCCGCCTCACCGTACCTCAACCACCCAGACATCTTCCACCGCAGGATCCACGCAACAGCCACCACTCCCATCACCCCCTCGAGCATCACCACCCTCGTCGACGACCCCACAGCGCCGAGCAGTCCCCAACCGCCCGGAGCACCTCCGCCTGGCCGACGAGCTCGACCACGAGCAGCCCCCACCTCTCCCCGATCTCCTCCTCTCCCTCCGTTCACCTGAGCCCCTCCTCCTCTTCCCTCTTCCATGAGCAGCCACCACGCCGGAGACCCGCCTCCCCATCGACGACCAACCCGAACGCCTCGCCATCACTGCATGTACTTGACCGGATCCACCCGCCTGGGGCCGGAGAGCGCTGTCGACGACCCACCAGACCAGCTGAACGCCCCTCCTTCTCCACGATGAACCGCCTGAACCGCCATCATCTTCCCCGTTCTTCTTCCCTCGACTGAACCACAGCCGGACCTCCCTCTCCTCCCTCCTGTCAACCCGAGTTCACCACCACCACCATCCCGACTCCGGCCACAACTAGACCTCCTTCCCCGACTCGACATGATCTCGTTCTCCCCTCGACGAACTCACCACCAACCTTGCCTCCTCCTCTTCTCCTCCGGCAGCCTCGCCATGATCATCACCTTCACCATCATCGTAGTTATCATCATCGTCATCATCGTCGTTTACCATCGTCCACATCATCGTCCTAGTCATCACCATCCTCCACATCATCATCCTAGTCATCACCATTATCGTCATCATCATCCTCTCATCATCGTTGTCATCATCATTATCGTCGTCGTCCTCACCCTCGTCGTCCTCGTCATCATCGTCATCAACCTCACTGTCGTCTCCGTACACGTACCCCGAGGTACGAACTTGTTTCCCACCTTTCATATTATTATGTGTGTGCTTGTGTCAGTAGGACATTAGTATTGCTCTATGACTCTTTGCTGACTGCAAACCTTGAGTCGGTGAACCCAATGACTTGTACACGTACACATACGCGTATTAGAAATTAAGTGATATATATATATATATATATATAGATAGATGACTGTATTATATAAGTAATTATATGCTTATGACTATATGTGTATTTATATTGTACGACCCTAGGACACTGTGGATTATCCCGTGGTTACCTTGACCATGTTGACCCTAAGAACATGCTAGATGACTGCCTTGTTTACATTTACGTACTGGCCTAGACACATGATATATGACTGACTGATTTTGATACAACACTTAATATAGGACACCCGCGTAAGTAGTCGCGCAATAGACCGTGTTAGTTGACCAGTGTTACCCCTAGCGTACCCCGAGTCCAGTGTATTTTTGGTTGTGTATGTGTTAGTGTAGTGACTAATGTGTACTGTATTATATTATATGTATATAGGACTGTTGGATTTATCTGCATGACTTCTGGAGCAGGTTATTGGTACTACGCAGCTTCTTGCCAGGCAAGTATACCTTGCCTTGTTGTACTGTTTAAATTATGTATTATTAGTTGCATATTTATATTATATAACTGTGCGCGTCCGAGAGAGACCCGGGTGCAGTCAACGAATGCGTTGATGTTAGGAATTGTGTCTGACCTAGTGTTTAGTAGACCCACCTAAAGTTGTGGAGTTATCGGTATGACTCCCCAGGCCTTGACACGTATCATTACACGTCACAGAGTGAGTTCATGTAGGGACGCGTACCTCATTCTCGACTGGCCATCGGTGTGAGCAACACGTGTAACGGTATTTAGCTTAGTTATTTATTTTTATAGAGACTTGCATTATAGTACGAGATATCCATGTCGTGTTCACGACTTGTATATCTACATTGGGCGGGGAGGACGACTTGTAGGCGTATGGGACACCCACTTCCTTTACACTGCTGCCATACTCGACAGTGATATGGACGATATATATTATATTGCTGCCATGTTCTTTGGAGCGATATGGACGATATATACTATACTGTTGCCACATTCTTCGGAGCGGTATGGACGATATATTATACAGATGTCATGCTCTTTGGAGATGGACGTTATTATACAGCGCCCTTGTATAGGGGCATATGTGGCATATACTAGCCAGTCATGCCGATTGGTGAATTACGTCAGCATATGTCTAGCCTACACTTTTCCATACACTCAAAGTTGTCCTCAAAATTGCATTTCACTTAGATGGTTAGCGTACCCCTTTATTTATTCAATATTTACTTTATGGCATGCTTCTATGTATCTTGTTATGTCCCTCTGAGGACCTGGTCCCTTTCCAGGTGTAGATGTTCATGAGTATTCGCAGGAACGCAGATCCGGACTGGTTACTTATATTCCGTGCAGGTCTTCTCTTCGAGTCTCAGTGGTTGATAGTTGTGGTACTTACTTTGTATTTGTCTTGTTTATTCTTCATTCTAGTTTGGCAGTAGATTTGTTTCCATCCGACTGTCATCTTTAGATACTTCATTTGGGATCTAGTTATAGATATTAGTTATTCATTATATGTGATTTTCTGTGGATGAGATTAGATTATACACTGTGATTTGTGATTAGTTATACCACTAGTGAATTGCTATTCATATTACAGCGTGCGCATGTGCTGTGGTTTCCATATATTGGAGTTGCCATATATATGCGGCTGGCATGCTTACGTGTCCTAGTCCTACGTATTTTGGGACTGGGATGTGACATGTTTTTAGTGGTGGTCCATACAGGTCGAGAGCATATTGTCTCGGTTACGTTACGGTACCGAGCAAGCCTGCACCTAGGAATCGAGTATAGGATCTCATCCACAATTGACTATGATTCACTTTTCTCCCGATATGTTCTATCTAAATAATCACATCCTGCTTGATTCATACGCTTTCCTATTAGTTCCTTGAGTATAGTCTTCTCTTAGAATATGGAAGTCCCTGTTGTTAGATAATAAGTAGGGTAACCTTCCTATTAAGAGTGCAACTAGGATAATGACACATCACTGAGTTAGAATACTTAATAAAACCTAGCCTTCCTTACTACCTAACGAACCCTTGCGTCCTTGACCTATAGATTAATTTATTATTGTCCCTTGATGTGCTTATGTATGACTTGAGAGTAGTATAAACACTACTAAAATTAGTTTGAATTTTAACCACATTGTTTGACCCTAGCATCGAGGAAACAATAGAAATCCAAGGTTGAATATTAGGACTAAGCCTAGCTTTTCATGGTGAGATAGTACTAGAGAACTACAACTTTAGCTCCTTGTCTTATAGTAGTCGAACAATATCTTAGGAAGCCAAGAGGAATGGATATAACATTATCCTCGAATCATACCTCGAACATAGAGACTAGCATGCCACATTTCCCTTAGAAAATCTATGATATTATCTAAAGACTTTCTATTTAAATTCAATCTTGTTCCTCTGAAAACTTAGCGCTCGCTATTGTGCGACGACTAATTATGTTTTCTTCTCTTTATCTTTCAACTCGTGCCACCTGACACTTTTGATTGTAGGCCAAGTAATTTTATTTTATGTCAGGATATATAGTTTGCTAGGGTTATAGTTTGTTAATTTGAACTTTAAATTATATGATTGGTAGTTAGGACTTGATAGTTAAGTATTCTTTTAGATTATAATTTTATGGTTATACCATAGTTTTAAATTACGTGATTGTACCCCCACCTCGATACGAGTTATATCCTATTTCCCTTGAAGGCCAGTAACTTTTCTATTCTTACTATTGACACATGTTATATGAGCACTATGATTAAGACTTAAGGTGACCATTACCTATATAATTCAATAGGAGACCCTAATAAGTACCAAGATCTTTCCCTTGTATGCCCTAACAATAGTTTCTACTTTAACTACAAGGACCAAATTATTTTGTAGATTTCCCTTAAGACAGTCACAGTATTAGTTTATTATTTTTAAGTTGGGTAGTATGCCTCACAACCTAGTAACACATAGTCCTCTTGACTCATTAATGTAGTGTAATGGAATGACATTAACTATATGCTTGCATAAGAAGATAGTGATTATTAAGACTGTAGAACTTAGAGGCCCATACCCCTATTTGGTCGACTAGCGACTTAGACAAGGAGTTAGTATGACAACTGTAGAGATTGTAGAGTCTTATTTTTGTATATTGTTTTGTTTTTGTGAACTTAAATTATTTTTGTACCTCCTTTCATCATAATCCAGCGTATTTATATTTCTAAAACTACCGTGACTTATGCTGCAATTATAGCCTAGTTTTGCAAGCTTATTCCTTATCGAGCTTGTTCATGACACATGTATTATTGGAGTAATACACTAATACATTTCAGAATTAGTGTATTACGGTCTGATCAACCATAGTGCGCTTGGTTCGCCCTTTGTATAACTACTTTACGTGGATTAAGATATATAGTGATTAGTAGACGAATGTACCTGCCCTCTAGATATGCCTGAGCATATCGCATCAGTTACGTAACTGTACTGATATGAGCATGTGAATAGGAATTACCAAAATAGGACTTCAATCCACAACTGCCTTGACAATTTCCATTGGAATTCTTTAAACGCCTTGATCCCCACACTTCTATTCTATTACCTCCCCTGGAACTCTTATTATTGTTTTCCGTCTTCCCTTGTTTCAGAAAGACGAAACCTCATGCCTAGCATACGTTGATATACAGAGAGTACTAGATATACACCATATGCCAATCATATTACTAGATGACTGCCTTTTATAACTGATTAAGGGTATATCATAGGTAAAATATTTGGTGTTTAATTTTTTGAGGATTGAGTAACATGATTAAGTAAATTTGAGGAATAAGAATTCTTAAATGTAAGAGCCTTATGTGATAGGTGGGTAAACTCTAAGTTGGGTAGCAGTTGTATTGTCAACTTGAGAGGAACTTCTTTTATATTGTGATCGAGAAAAATTAGACTTAGAGGTTCAAGTTATTTTAAATTTGAGAATTTTAGAAGAATGATTAATATGCTGAGGATTAATGAATTTTTAAAAACCGTGATATAGCGAACCAAATATTTATACTTGAGCATATGATTTAAATTTTGAAATTTTGAAGAGTGAATCACCGATATAAACTTTGAGGATAAATATAGAAATCTAGATTGGTGAATTAGATTTCAAATTTCATAAATTGAGGCCTTAAATTAAAAGTTAAATGTTGATTGCGGAATTACCTATTTGAAATATCGATGTTGTAAATTGAATTTAAAAGTTGAGGAGTACGAAAATTCCTAAGTTGAAGATAGGAGTAATGTTCGATTGGAAGTGCTTTCTAAAGAAGATTGTGATAGCTGGAGCTCATGGTATATAATTGATGTGCGTTATTTAATTCTTGAAGATGTTATATGGATTCAATTTAAATTTGGATGTTGATGATTTACAAAAGAGAAAGGAGATTACAACAGGTTGAATTTTGAATTGAATAGTAATTATCAAAACATTTGAAGGAATTGCGATAGGTTTGATTAGAAATTTAATTATCACAAAGGGATTGTGATTGACTTACCTTATGTACGTGAAGGTATAACAGACCATGCCTTATTCTAATTTCGAGGACAAAAATATTTTGTAAGTTGGGTAGATTGTAAACCCCCTCACCCAAAATTAGGCATACTTGGCTTAGATAGTGAAACTAGGGCTAGTTTGTATCCAATTAGAAATAGAATACGTTATTTTATTTAATTATGAAATAGTTATATCACTTAGCACGCCTTACCGTTGCTTCGATAATTGGAGCACTACACCAGCCAATGCCCTCCTACAAATTTCACAACCTTGTCCTAGACAGGCCCGCCTACTATTCTGACCTTCGTGTAACTTATAAATATGCTTTTTATGCTATATTTTAGTCACACAACATTCGTCGCAGACGGTTTCAATTATTCTAAATAAAATATGACTTTGTATCCTTGTGCGTTCAAATCAAAATTGGAGACACAATCTTGACCCGTTTCGTGCAACATAAATTTTATTAATATTCTGCACTGAATCCTCTATGTCCATGACACTCGTGTCCTACCTAATTTTATTCCCTTATACTTCTAATTAATTCCAGAACATCGTGCACACTCATTTTAATTAATTTAATCCAATTTCCGTCTTTGTGCAAATTTCCCAATTGTTGGACATTTTTATGCAAAAATGCATAGAGGTGTACACACCATTGAACAATACGTAAAGAAATCCAATTTTCCCTTCATATGAATTTTTTTCTTAATTTTTGGAATGTGCAACGCGCGACATCGTCCTCTTTATTTTTGTAAACCCCCAGATTTTGCAAGAATTTTAAATTGGGATTTTTCACAATTTTCTAGAAATTTCGGGGAATTTTCTGTAATTAAAACCAGGGTTTTTAATTATTAAATGATTTTTAATTGTTAATAAACAGTATTAAAATATTATGAAAATAATATTTTTGGGTGTAAAATGAAAAACTGGACTTAGGGTAATTTTCTGAAATTTATTGGACCCCGGACCTATTTTTAATTACCTACAAACTAATTAATTTTAATTATTATTATTATTATTATTATTATTATTATTATTATTATTCCGGCCCATTTCCAGCCAAGCCCGGCCTGCGGCCCAGCCCGCGGCCCAGCCCGCGGCCCATTAACCCTAACGGGTCGGGTCGGGTCCGCCCGACCGAACCCGACCCGCCGCACCCGAACCCAAACCCCCAGTGACCCGGTCGTCTCCCTCCCCGCGTCCGGCCGCGTCCGGCCGCTTCCGCCGCCTGCGCCGCGCGCCACGCCCGGCCACGCGGCGCCCCGCCCGGCCACGACCCAGCTTCCTCCTCCGCCCCTCCGCCTTGGCCGGCCTCCTCCCTCCTATAAAAAGCCCCCTCCCCTTCTCCCCGTCGACCACCGCAACTCCCCTCCGGCCCTCGCCACCGCCAGCCCCGCCGTGCTCCGCCCTCGCCTCGCAGCGCCGCCCGTCCACCGCCTTTCCTCGCCCCCGGCCCTCTCCTCCTCCCCCAGCAGACCCTCCGGCTCCCCGACGAACGACAGCCGCAGCAGCAGCTGTTCGAGCTCACTCCGGCGCTGCCGCCGTCAGCCTGAGCCGCCGCCGCCTGCTCCAGCGAGCGCCGTGCTGCCCTGCCCTAGCTCGGCCGGCCTCCTCCGCCGTCCAAGCCGCCGTTCTCGCCGGAACCCTAACCCTAACCCTAAATTTCAGATTCGTGTCGGCGTGTCGGACACGACTCGGACACGAAAAATCTCGGTTTCTGAGCCCTGTTCAGGTACTCATATCTTTCTCCTCGCTGCCCCGTTTTCAATTCCGTAAATTGTGTTGCGAAGCCTGTATGACCCTCTCGGTGCCCGGACAAACCGCTCGGGGCATCGCGTCCTGTGGTGATCGCACACCGCGATCCAAAAACAGGAAAAATATTGACCCGTTTTACCCCGGAACTGGGTACGCCCCGCCAAACGGGACGACTTGGTCGCGCGCGGTCTTCACAGATACGTGCGCAGCATTGATACGGACGTGTGGGATTTCGCAAAAGTCGATTCGGGTGTGCGTGCACACCGGGATCAACGCGTATCCGCGGACACCGTCCCGTATCCGCATTTTCTGAATCAAGCCCTAACTTCCTGTACACACGTCGGATCGAAACAAAACTTGCGCCATCAGACTCGTAGCGATACGCTGGTCCTGTGACCCAAGTTTGGTTCGATTCTGAGAACGTTGACGAAATTGCGTGTCGTGGGCCCCACAGGCCCCGCTCGACGGGCGATTTTGTGATCGGCTCATCGGAATCCAATTATGGAAGTTCTGTTAGGTTCGTATCATCGTTCCTGACCTCTTGACACTTAGTTTGGTGAATTTGGAGACCTTTGACCCTGACACATTTTTTCGGTGCAAAGCGGGCCCACATGCGGACCCCGTTTTGACCCGAAATTACCGTTTTTGTCCTTGTCTCCAAATTGGACCCAAGGACAGGCGTTTCTAGCTATTTGATATCTTCTGAGCATGATGGTAATGTTTATTTCAGCATCCGGAGTCATTTCTGGAAATTTCCCCGAGACACAGAACTGTAATTGGATCCAAACATCAGGCAAGTACCTGCACTTCAAGTTTAATCTTTATATTGTGATAATTAATTCCCTGCTTTACTAGTACCATTGATGATTACATGTAGTGTTAGAATACTGAATTTCATGTCTTGAATACTGGATTTCATGTCTTGTTTTCGTGTCGGGTGGGAGAATACTAGGAGGCATGTAGTTACCCTTCCCCCTGTCGTGACTGCTAGCTGTTGGTACGCGACTGTACCATCAGCCTTATTCCTGATTGTTCCTGACTGCTAGTCGTCTATGACGGCCTTATTAGCCTTATAAACCCCTACATGCCAACTATGTATTCTAAATACACAAGTTCACGCACAAAGTTCTTGTCGTGTTACAGTTCTTGTTGTCTTGTTGCAGTTATATTTCCTGTCACATTTATTCCTGTTTTACTCATATTTCTGGTTATAGAAATTAATCATATTTTACTTCTAGTCCTGATGTATAGCATTATTTTTCAGTTAATTTCACTATTTACTTATGCATATTCTCAACATGATGCTTAGTCAGTTATTTTCTACCTGTCACAAATATTTAGTTTAAATCTTGTTGTGCATTGTGTGCTTTGCTCCTTTCCTGACTGGATCCGTTGATTTAGGCGATGATGAGAACCTTGCCCCCACCTATTATGGCCCCTATGAGGCAGCAGGTGATACAGTTGAGAAGCCGGTTCCCACTCAGGAGACTACCTTTGAGGAGTAGTCAACCAGTTAGCTAGTATTTTCCTTTCAGCATAATACTCGGGTTTGTCCCCGATTTATCTTCTGGCTTTGTATTAACTGTGAATTTGGTTGACACAGATTAAATATTATGAAATCTTAACATTCTTATTCCTGTGATTATTCTTGCCTGTTTATTATTGTGGATGAGATAGATATTTAGTGATCCCAGAAAATGACCTAGACAGCGTACTACCGCCGATACTGCGGCGTAGGCTGGACGTACCCACGTACTCGTGTCCGAATATCCGGGTGCGGGTCGTGACACGTTTTTGTGGTGGCCCATGCAGGTCAACGACTAAATTGTTCGGTTTTAACTCAGGGACCGAACAGGCCTGCAATAAGATTGAGAATTTTAGGAAAAGCTCATCCACTTGATTGAATCGTTCTTGATATTCATATCGGCTTCAAATCATTTTATTGACTTGCATCCTGCCTTGATTCCTGTGCGCCTTTATCGTTTATATTTGGATGCAGAGTAAAGGGTCTACCAGCAAGCGACGAGGTTCCTACAAGATCACCACGAGATGCTCTACCAGCATGACCGTGGAGAACGCGCAGACTCTTGGAGCAGCTAATGCGCGTAAGTGATTTGTAGATACCGTTCCTAGTATTGTTTAGCTTGTGCCTATTGGTTCGTGACCTCAGCCCCAACCTAGAAATTTTAAACTTGCTAATAACCTGGAATGCTTTTATAATTGATAACTGTAGAGATTGTAGAATCTTTTATTATTATGCTTATTGTAGGTTGTTTTGTGAACTTAAATAATTTGTACCTCCTTTCATCACCATCTAGCGCACTTAATTTTGCTGTACTTGACTTATGCTGCTATTTTATAGCCTAGTTTTGCAAGCTTATCCTTTTATCAAGCTTGTTCATGACATATGTATTAGTGGGTCGACACACTAATACAATTGTCTATTCAGAATCAGTGTATTACGGTCTGATCAACCTTAGTGCATTTTGATTCGCCCTTCGCACTACTTTACGTGGATTGAGATATACAGTTGACTAGTATACCTGCCCTAGACATGTCTGAGCATAACTGTATTAATACGAGCATGTGAATAGGAATTACCAAGATAGGATTCAATCCACAACTACTTGACAAGTCCCACTTGAATTCCTCAAACGCCTTGATCCCGATACTTCTGTTCTATCACCTCACCCTTGAACTCTTTATTATTGATCTTCGCCTTCCCTTATTTCGGAAAGACGAAATCTCGTGCTTGGTATAAGTTGATAATACTAGATATGTCCCATAGGTCGATCACATACTTGAGGATTATTCTTTCGAAATTAAGGACATATCATGATCGGCGCTGAAGTTTCGAGGATTGAATGACATGAGTAACCATATTAAGGAATATTTTCTTAAAGTATATAGTCTTTTGTAATGAATGGGTAAACTCTAAGTTGGGTAGCAATGCATTTGTCAACTCGAGAGGAATGTCTTTTGGATTGTGACCGAGTAAGGTTAGATTGGAAGAAGCAAGCCATTCTAATTTTGAAAATTTAGAGGGGTGACTAAGATGATTAATGAATTGATATCGAGGACCCAATAGTTGTATCTTAGGTACATGATAATGCAAGTAAAATCATCAATTTGAATTTAGAGGATAGAATTATAGAATTTCAGACTTGAACATTGGTGGACTACATTTAAATTATTTTTCAATTTGGTGATTTGATTTAAGAATTAAAATTTGAGGGTTGGACTACCTAGTTAGAATATTGAGGATGTGAATGGAATTTAAAAGGTTGGAGCATACAAATGGGAATACTGTTTGTCACGACCCGCACCCGGAAATTCGGGCACGAGTGCGTGGGTACGTCCAGCCTACGCCGCAGAATCGGCGGTAGTAAGCTGTCTAGGTCAAATCCAAATTTACTAACTAGCTCATTCACAAATAACATAGGCGAGATAATAATGAGAATTGAAACTTTAAGATTGCAACTGAAAATAAATGTGACAACAGATTCAAATGTTTTAGTACAGCAATTCAGAATGAAATCGGGGACAAACCCGATTACTAAGATAAAGAGCAAAAACTAAGATAACTACTGCTAACTACTCAGCAGGAGTAGCTTCCTGTGCGGGAACTGGCTCTGCAACTGTGTCACCTGCTGCCTCATAGGGGCCATAAAAGGTGGGGGCAAGATTCTCATCATCGCCTAAACAACAGATCCAGTCAGGAAAGGAGCAAAGTACACAGTGCACAACAAGGTTAAACTAAATATTTATGACAATTAAATATTAAATAACAGGTTGAGAAACTGCATAACAGAACATCATTATCTCAAAGTTAAAGCTGTAAACAGGGATATGAGAAAACAGAAATAAATAAAACAGGAAATGAAACTACAACAGCCAGCAAGAAATATAACATGACCAGAAACTATCTGTGTGAACTTGTGTTTTTTTTTTTTGAATACATAGTTGGCATGTAGGGGTTTATATGGCTAATCCGGCCATCATAAACGGCTATTAGACAATATAATCGAGATCCGGCTGATGGACAGTCGTGTACCAACAGTTATTAGACAATACAGGGGAAAGGGTAAACTCCATGCCTCCTTAGTATTCTCCCACCCGACACGAAAAACAAGACATGAACTCCAGTATTCAAGACATAAAAATCCAGTGTTCTAACACTACGTGTAATCATCCAATGGTGCTAGTAGAGCAAGGAATTAATTATCACAATATAAAGAATAAACTTGAAGTGCAGGTACTTGCCTGTTGTTTGGATCTGATTAATATTGGCTCTCGAGAAAAAATTCCAGAGATGAGTCCAAAAGCTGAAATAGACATTACCATCATGCTCAGAAGATGTCAAATAGCTAGAAATGCCTGTCCTTGGGTCCAATTTGGAGACAAGGGCAAAAACGACAGTTTCGGGTCAAAACGGGGTCCGCCGATGGGCCCACTTTGCACCGAAAAACGTATCCGGGTCAAAGGTCTCCAAATTCACCAAACTTAGTGTCAACAGGTCAGGAACGCTGATACGAACCCAACGGAACTTCCAGATTTGGATTCCGATGAGCCGAACACAAAATCGCCCGTCGAGCGGGGCCTGGGGGCCCACGACACGCGATTTCGTCAACGTTCTCAGAATCGAACCAAACTTGACCCACAGGACCAGCGTATCGCTACGAGTCCGATGGCGCAGTTTTGTCTCGATCCGACGTGTGTGCACGAAGTTAGGGTGAATTACAGAAAAGGCGGATACGGGGCGATGTCCGTGGATACGCGTTGATTCCGGTGTGCACGCACACCCGAATCAGCTTCCACAAAAACTCACACGTCCGTATCGACGATGCGCACGTATCTGTGAAGACCGCATGCGACCAAGTCGTCCCGTTTGGCGGGGCGTACTCAGTTCCGGGGTGAAACAGGGTCTGGTTTTTCCTGTTTTTGGATCGCGGTGTGCGATCACCACAGGACGCGATGCCCCGAACAGTTTGTCCGGACACCGAGAGGGTCATACAGGCTTCACAACGCAATTTGCGGAAACGAAAACAGAGCTACGAGGCGAAAGTTACATGCACCTGAAGGGGACCCGAAAATTCAGGGTCGAGTCGTGTCCGACTCGTGTCGGACACGGAAATTGGGAATTAGGGCTAGGGTTAGGGTTTCGTCGAAATTTTGGCCGTGGACGGCGGAGGGCGGCTGCTGGGCGGCCGGCGAGGGCGGGGGACTGTTCGCCGGAGCGAGGCGGAGCTGCTGGCGGTCGGCGGTGGCTCAGGGCGGCCGGCAGCGGCGGCTGCGGCTGCTGTTCGTGCTGTGCGGCTGGAGGAGCCGCCGGAGGAGCTGGAGGCCGGGGGCGGTGCGACGAGGCGAGGGCGGGTCACGGCGAGGGGAGACGGTGATGCGGCGAGGTCTAGGGCGGTGGAGGGGTGCGGTGTCGACGGGGGCTAGGGCGGAGGAAGGGGAAATAAATAGGGGAAGCGGGTGGCCGGGTGAGGCGGGGGACGCGGCGGCCGGTGCGGGGACGTGGCTGCGGGGGCGGAGATAGCGCGGAGCTGGCGAGGGTGCGCGGCCGGCGGCGGCGGCGCGGGAAGCGGGGGCCGACCGGGTTCGTGGGGGAGAGGGGTTCTGAACGGGTCGGGCGGGTTCGGGTCCGGCAGACCCGACCCGACCCGATAGGCGGGTCGCGGGCTGGGCTGGGGTAGTGGGCCGGGCCGGATCAGGCCCAATGGGCCAGGGCTAAATCAGAAAATAATAATAAATAATAATAATAAAATTAATAAATAAATAAATTATTTAATAAATAAATAAATAGTTTTAGGTGATTTAAAAATAGGTCCGGGGCCCGATAAATTCCAGAAAAATTACCCTAAGTCCAGTTTTTCATTTTACACCCAAAAATATTATTTACATAATATTTTAATGTTGTTTATTATCAATTAAAAAATCATGTAATATTTGAAAACCCTGATTTTAATTTCAGAAAATTCCCAGAAAATTCCAGAAAATTGTTAAAAATCCTAATTTTAATATTTTTGAAAAATCAGGGGCTTACAATCTACCCAACTTATAAAATTTTGTCCTCGAAATTTAAATTATGGCAGGGTTCTCTCTGTCTAAACTCACTTGATTACGGGTTTCTCTCAGGTGGACATTGCGGTCGCTACCCAACTTAGAATTTTACCCATATATCCTCTAAGGCTGTACAACTAGTAAAGCTAGGTCTCAACTTAATAAATTATGGTATTGAATCTAAATACAAGTACACTACCTATGGTATTCCCTTAGTCAGAGAGGTTATCATCAATTCGACCGTCTGAGGGGTACATCTAGCACTCCAAATCAAACTTATACCAAACACAGGACTTTGTCTTTCCGAAATAAGGGAAGACGAGGCTCAATAACAAAGATTTTAAGGGCGAGGTGGTAGAACAGAGGTATAGGGATCAAGGCGTTTAAGGAATTCTAATGGGAATTGTCAGGCGGTTTATGGATTGAGATTCTATTCTGGTAATCATTTTATTCGCATGCTCGTATTAGTACAGTTATGTAACTGATACGATATGCTCGGACGTATTTAGGGGCAAGCATACTAGTCAACTATATATCTCAATCCACATAAAGTAGTCGTGCGAAATGCGAATCAAAATGCACTAAGGTTGATCAGACCGTAGTACACTGATTCTGAGTAGACACTTGTATTAGTGGGGTTGATCAGGCCTCAATAATACAGGTGTCATAAACAAGCCTGATAAAGAGTAAGCTTGCAAAACTAGGCTATAAAATAGCAGCATCAGTTGAGTTCAGCAAAATTAAGTGCGCTAGATGATGATGAAAAGAGGTACAAATTTATTGAAGTTCACAAGACACAAAATAAGCACAATAGCAAAAGCCTCCAAAAATCTCTACATTTATCAAATTTAAAAGCATACTAGGATATTTAGCAAGTTCAAAAATTACTAGGTTGGGGCTGAGGTCACGAACCAATAGGCACGAGCTAAACAATACTAGAAAAGGTATCTACGAATCACTTACGCGCATTAGCTGTTCCAAGAGTCTGCGCGTTCTCCACGGTCATTACGTAAGCCTGTCCGCGTCCTTGAGCAGCGGGACAGTCCCTCACTTGATGTGCTGCTGAGCCACAAAGTAGACAAACACCTAGCCTCTTTCTGCAAACTTGCCAAGTATGGCCTGGTCTATGACAATAGTTACAAGGGAGAGCTTGCTGGTTCTGTCCTTGAGCCTGGTGTTGGGGTGCTGGAGCTCGAGGGAGAGGACGCTGAGTTTGCTGCGGGGCCCTCTGTTGTTGTTATTGTTGAAAAGGGCGTTTGTTGGGTCCCGCATTTCCGGTATCTCTTTCTCGCTTTAGCTTATGCCCCATGTCTCTCTCAACGCCTTGTGCCACGCTCAAGATTTCCTCATAGGTGCGAGCTCGGCTGGTGGTGACAGCAAGGCGAATATCCGGAGACAGCCCCTTCTTGAATCTACGGGCTCTGTCCTCCGGGGTACGAACCATGTACTCCGCAAAGTGGCTTAACCTGCTAAATTCAGCAGTATACTCATCAACAGTCAGGTTACCTTGTTCCAGTCTCTCGAATTGGCTTTCGAGAGCTTCCCGAGCCACTTCGGGGTAAAATTTCTCCTTGAATAGCCTCTTAAAATCTTCCCAGGTGAGGTCAGGAGCAGATAGTTGGGGTTCATCTCTGAACCAGGTTCGAGCTATGTCGAACAGTTGCAGGCTTGCGGACTCCACTTTGAGATCATCAGGAACTCGAGCAGTCTTCAGGAGTCTCTCGATATTCTCAATCCACTCATCGTCATAGAGAATGCCCTCAGTTCCGTAGAATTTCAGGGGTCTAAGGTTCTTAAAGTCCTTGGCACTTCCTGGCCTCTTTTCTGGTGACTCCCGGGTCCGAAGAGCTTCTGAAAGGCTGGTCCGTAGCAGGGCAGTTTGTTCCTTCTGGGATTCCACTAGTCCCTGGAACACTCCAAGTAGATGTGCCCCATCCAGAGTAACTGCTGGAATAGATGGAGGAGGCGGGAGTGCAAGAGTCTCGGGCACATTCTGCTCAGCTGGTTCTGATGTGCCTCCTACTGTGTTCCTGGTCTGGACCATTCTGTAAGATTAAGGGATCAGAATAGAATACTTGGAAATCAAAGGCGATGGGAAAATTGAGCAGCGAAGATATCAAGAATTGAAATAAGGACCCTATACAGTGAATGAGCTTTTCCTAGAATCCTCAAATTTTATTCCATACCCTGTCCTAGGGTATTACCCTATTTAAGGATAGGACCTGCATGGGCCACCATAAAAACGTGTCACGACCCGCACCCGGAAATTCGGGCACGAGTGCGTGGGTACGTCCAGCCTACGCCGCAGAATCGGCGGTAGTAAGCTGTCTAGGTCAAATCCAAATTTACTAACTAGCTCATTCACAAATAACATAGGCGAGATAATAATGAGAATTGAAACTTTAAGATTGCAACTGAAAATAAATGTGACAACAGATTCAAATGTTTTAGTACAGCAATTCAGAATGAAATCGGGGACAAACCCGATTACTAAGATAAAGAGCAAAAACTAAGATAACTACTGCTAACTACTCAGCAGGAGTAGCTTCCTGTGCGGGAACTGGCTCTGCAACTGTGTCACCTGCTGCCTCATAGGGGCCATAAAAGGTGGGGGCAAGATTCTCATCATCGCCTAAACAACAGATCCAGTCAGGAAAGGAGCAAAGTACACAGTGCACAACAAGGTTAAACTAAATATTTATGACAATTAAATATTGAATATCAGGTTGAGAAACTGCATAACAGAACATCATTATCTCAAAGTTAAAGCTGTAAACAGGGATATGAGAAAACAGAAATAAATGAAACAGGAAATGAAACTACAACAGCCAGCAAAAAATATAACATGACCAGAAACTATCTGTGTGAACTTGTGTTTGTTTTTTTTGAATACATAGTTGGCATGTAGGGGTTTATAAGGCTAATCCGGCCGTCATAAACGGCTATTAGACAATATAATCGAGATCCGGCTGATGGACAGTCGTGTACCAACAGCTATTAGACAATACATGGGAAAGGGTAAACTCCATGCCTCCTTAGTATTCTCCCACCCGACACGAAAAACAAGACATGAACTCCAGTATTCAAGACATGAAAATCCAGTGTTCTAACACTACGTGTAATCATCCAATGGTGCTAGTAGAGCAAGGAATTAATTATCACAATATAAAGAATAAACTTGAAGTGCAGGTACTTGCCTGTTGTTTGGATCTGATTAATATTGGCTCTCGAGGAAAAATTCCAGAGATGAGTCCAAAAGCTAAAATAGATATTACCATCATGCTCAGAAGATGTCAAATAGCTAGAAACGCCTGTCCTTGGGTCCAATTTGAAGACAAGGGCAAAAACGGCAGTTTCGGGTCAAAACGGGGTCCGCCGGTGGGCCCACTTTGCACCGAAAAACGTGTCCGGGTCAAAGGTCTCCAAATTTACCAAACTTAGTGTCAACAGGTCAGGAACGCTGATACGAACCCAACGGAACTTCCAGATTTGGATTCCGATGATCCGAACACAAAATCGCCCGTCGAGCGGGGCCTGGGGGGCCCACGACACGCGATTTCGTCAACGTTCTCAGAATCGAACCAAACTTGACCCACAGGACCAGCGTATCGCTACGAGTCCGATGGCATAAGTTTTGTCTCGATCCGACGTGTGTGCACGAAGTTAGGGTAAATTGCAGAAAAGGCAGATACGGGGCGATGTCCGTGGATACGCGTTGATTCCGGTGTGCACGCACACCCGAATCAGCTTCCACGAAAACTCACACGTCTGTATCGACGATGCGCACGTATCTGTGAAGACCGCACGCGACCAAGTCGTCCCGTTTGGCGGGGCGTACTCAGTTTCGGGGTGAAACAGGGTCTGGTTTTTTCTATTTTTGGATCGCGGTGTGCGATCACCACAGGACGCGATGCCCCGAACAGTTTGTCCGGACACCGAGAGGGTCATACAGGCTTCACAACGCAATTTGCGGAAACGAAAACAGAGCTACGAGGCGAAAGTTACACGCACCTGAAGGGGACCCGAAAATTCAGGGTCGAGTCGTGTCCGACTCGTGTCGGACACAGAAATTGGGAATTAGGGCTAGGGCGGCTGCTGGGCGGCCGGCGAGGGCGGGGGACTGTTCGCCGGAGCGAGGCGGAGCTGCTGGCGGTCGGCGGTGGCTCAGGACGGCCGGCAGCGGCGGCTGCGGCTGCTGTTCGTGCTGTGCGGTTGGGGGAGCCGCCGGAGGAGCTGGAGGCCGGGGGCGGTGCGGCGAGGCGAGGGCGGGTCACGGCGAGGGGAGACGGTGATGCGGCGAGGTCTAGGGCGGTGGAGGGGTGCGGTGTCGACGGGGGCTAGGGCGGAGGAAGGGGAAATAAATAGGGGAAGCGGGTGGCCGGGTGAGGCGGGGGACGCGGCGGCCGGTGCGGGGACGTGGCTGCGGGGGCGGAGATAGCGCGGAGCGGGCGAGGGTGCGCGGCCGGCGGCGGCGGCGCGGGAAGCGGGGGCCGATCGGGTTCGTGGGGGAGAGGGGTTCTGAACGGGTCGGGCGGGTTCGGGTCTGGCAGACCCGACCCGACCCGATAGGCGGGTCGCGGGCTGGGCTGGGGTAGTGGGCCGGGCCGGATCAGGCCCAATGGGCCAGGGCTAAATCAGAAAATAATAATAAATAATAATAATAAAATTAATAAATAAATAAATTATTTAATAAATAAATAAATAAATAGTTTTAGGTGATTTAAAAATAGGTCCGGGGCCCGATAAATTCCAGAAAAATTACCCTAAGTCCAGTTTTTTATTTTACACCCAAAAATATTATTTACATAATATTTTAATGTTGTTTATTATCAATTAAAAAATCATGTAATATTTGAAAACCCTGATTTTAATTTCAGAAAATTCCCAGAAAATTCCAGAAAATTGTTAAAAATCCTAATTTTAATATTTTTGAAAAATCAGGGGCTTACACTGTTGGACTCGAATCACTTCTAGAGGAATTATGATAGTTAGAATAGCGAGGCAGGGTCATAAGCATGTGCAATCCTTGAAGATGTTATAAGGGCTTACTCTAAAATTTGCCTGTGGGTAATTGGAGGAAGTAAGAAGTAATAACCATAGGTTAAAATTTTGATTGGAACAAGTAGTCACCTTAATCATGAAGTGATTGCAGTGGACATGATTAGGATTTAAATTATCGCAAGGAGATTGCGATTGATGTACATGAAGAATTAATAGATTATGGCTTAATTTTTAAATTTCGAGGACGAAATTTTTATAAGTTGGGTAGATTGTAAACCCCCAGATTTTGCAAGAATTTTAAATTGGGATTTTTCACAATTTTTTGGAAATTTCGGGGAATTTTCTGTAATTAAAACCAGGGTTTTTAATTATTAAATGATTTTTAATTGTTAATAAACAATATTAAAATATTATGGAAATAATATTTTTGGGTGTAAAATGGAAAACTGGACTTAGGATAATTTTTCTGAAATTTATTGGACCCCGGACCTATTTTTAATTACCTACAAACTAATTAATTTTAATTATTATTATTATTATTATTATTATTATTATTATTATTATTATTATTATTATTCCGGCCCATTTCCAGCCCAGCCCGGCCTGCGGCCCAGCCCGCAGCCCATTAACCCTAACGGGTCGGGTCGGGTCGGGTCGGGTCCGTCCGACCGAACCCGACCCGCCGCACCCGAACCCAAACCCCCAGTGACCCGGTCGTCTCCCTCCCCGCGTCCGGCCGCTTCCGCCGCCTGCGTCGCGCGCCACGCCCGGCCACGCGGCGCCCCGCCCGGCCACGACCCCGCTTCCTCCTCCGCCCCTCCGCCTTGGCCGGCCTCCTCCCTCCTATAAAAAGCCCCCTCCCCTTCTCCCCGTCGACCACCGCAGCTCTCCTTCGGCCCTCGCCACCGCCAGCCCCGCCGTGCTCCGCCCTCGCCTCGCAGCGCCGCCCGTCCACCGCCTTGCCTCGCCCCCGGCCCTCTCCTCCTCCCCCAGCAGACCCTCCGGCTCCCCGACGAACGACAGCCGCAGCAGCAGCTATTCGAGCTCACTCCGGCGCTGCCGCCGTCAGCCTGAGCCGCCGCCGCCTCCTCCAGCGAGCGCCGCGCTGCCCTACCCTAGCTCGGCCGGCCTCCTCCGCCGCCCAAGCCGCCGTTCTCGCCGGAACCCTAACCCTAACCCTAAATTTCAGATTCGTGTCGGCGTGTCGGACACGACTCGGACACGAAAAATCTCGGTTTCTGAGCCCTGTTCAGGTACTCATATCTTTCTCCTCGCTGCCCCGTTTTCAATTCCGTAAATTGTGTTACGAAGCCTGTATGACCCTCTCGGTGCCCGGACAAACCGCTCAGGGCATCGCGTCCTGTGGTGATCGCACACCGTGATCCAAAAACAGGAAAAATATCGACCCGTTTCACCCCGGAACTGGGTACGCCCCGCCAAACGGGACGACTTGGTCGCGTGCGGTCTTTACAGATACGTGCGCAGTGTTGATACGGACGTGTGGGATTTTGCGAAAGTCGATTCGGGTGTGCGTGCACACCGGGATCAACGCGTATCCGCGGACACCGCCCCGTATCCGCCTTTTCTGAATCAAGCCCTAACTTCCTGTACACACGTCGGATCGAAACGAAACTTGCGCCATCAGACTCGTAGCGATACGCTGGTCCTGTGACCCAAGTTTGGTTCGATTCTGAGAACATTGACAAAATCGCGTGTCGTGGGCCCCATAGGCCTCGCTCGACGGGCGATTTTGTGATCGGCTCATCGGAATCCAATTATGGAAGTTCCGTTGGGTTTGTATCATCGTTCCTGACCTGTTGACACTTAGTTTGGTGAATTTGGAGACTTTTGACCCTGACACATTTTTTCGGTGCAAAGCGGGCCCACATGCGGACCCCGTTTTGACCCGAAATTACCGTTTTTGCCCTTGTCTCCAAATTGGACCCAAGGACAGGCATTTCTAGCTATTTGATATCTTCTGAGCATGATGGTAATGTTTATTTCAGCATCCGGAGTCATTTCTGGAAATTTCCCCGAGACACAGAACTGTAATTGGATCCAAACATCAGGCAAGTACCTGCACTTCAAGTTTAATCTTTATATTGTGATAATTAATTTCCTGCTTTACTAGTACCATTGATGATTACACATAGTGTTAGAATACTGGATTTTATGTCTTGAATACTGGATTTCATGTCTTATTTTCGTGTCGGGTGGGAGAATACTAGGAGGCATGTAGTTACCCTTCCCCCTGTCGTGACTGCTAGCTGTTGGTACGCGACTATACCATCAGCCTTATTCCTGATTGTTTCTGACTGCTAGTCATCTATGACGGCCTTATTAGCCTTATAAACCCCTATATGCCAACTATGTATTCTAAATACACAAGTTCACGCACATAGTTCTTGTCGTGTTGCAGTTCTTGTTGTCTTGTTGCAGTTACATTTCCTGTCACATTTATTCCTGTTTTACTCATATTTCTGGTTATAGCAATTAATCATATTTTACTTCTAGTCCTGATGTATAGCATTATTTTTCAGTTAATTTCACTATTTACTTATGCATATTCTCAACATGATGCTTAGTCAGTTATTTTCTACCTGTCACAAATATTTAGTTTAAATCTTGTTGTGCATTGTGTGCTTTGCTCCTTTCCTGACTGGATCCGTTGATTTAGGCGATGATGAGAACCTTGCCCCCACCTATTATGGCCCCTATGAGGCAGCGGGTGATACAGTTGAGAAGCCGGTTCCCACTCAGGAGACTACCTTTGAGGAGTAGTCAACCAGTTAGCTAGTATTTTCTTTTCAGCATAATACTCGGGTTTGTCCCCGATTTATCTTCTGGCTTTGTATTAACTGTGAATTTGGTTGACACAGATTAAATATTATGAAATCTTAACATTCTTATTCCTGTGATTATTCTTGCCTGTTTATTATTGTGGATGAGATAGATATTTAGTGATCCCAGAAAATGACCTAGACAGCGTAATACCGCCGATACTGCGGCGTAGGCTGGACGTACCCACGTACTCGTGTCCGAATATCCGGGTGCGGGTCGTGACAATTTTAAACCTATCCTTGCATTTAAATAATATAATTTATAGTCCACCCAAACATCCCCATGCGAGCCCAAGGCCCAATCCAAGAGGATGTTGACCAAAGTCAACTTTTCCTAGGTCAAACCAATCCCCTCCCATGTGTATATAATACCTTTTCCTTACTTTTTTTTCCTTTTTCTATTTTTTTCTAAACCCAAATAACTCAGCCGACCCCCCCCCAAGTCCTGTACTTCTTCTTCTCCTTCATCCCTCGTCTCTTCCCCGAGCCGTCCCTGCCTACACCGTCGCCGGAGAACTCACCGGCGTAGCCCCAACTCACCGCACCTCAACCACCCAGACATCTCCCATCGTCGGATCCACGCAACAGCCACCACTCCCATCACCCCCCCCCCCCGAGCATCACCACCCTCGTCGACGACCCCACAACGCCGAGCAGTCCCCAACCGCCCGGAGCACCTCCTCCTGGCCGACGAGCTCGACCACGAGCAGCCCCAACCTCTCCCCGATCTCCTCCTCTCCCTCCGTTCACCTGAGCCCCTCCTCCTCTTCCCTCTTCCCTGAGCTGCCACCACGCCGGAGACCCGCCTCCCCGTCGACGACCAACCCGAATGCCTCGCCATCACTGCATGTACTCGACCGGATCCACCCGCCTGGGGCCGGAGAGCACTGTCGACGACCCACCGGACCCGTTGAACGCCCCTCCTTCTCTACGATGAACCGCCTGAACCGCCATCATCTTCCCCGTTCTCCTTCCCTCGACTGAACCACAGCTTGACCTCCCTCTCCTCCCTCCTGTCAACCCGAGTTTACCACCACCACCATCACGACTCCGGCCACAACCAGAACTCCTTCCCCGACTCGACATGATCTCGTTCTCTCGACGAACTCACCACCAACCCTGCCTCCTCCTCTTCTCCTCCGGCAGCCTCGCCATGATCATCACCTTCACCATCATCGTAGTTATCATCATCGTCGTTTACCATCGTCCACATCATCGTCCTAGTCATCACCATCCTCCACATCATTATCCTAGTCATCACCATCATCGTCATCATCATCCTCTCATCATCGTTGTCATCATCATCATCGTCATCGTCGTCGTCATCAACGTCGTCATCACCCTCGTCGTCCTCGTCATCATCGTCATCAACCTCACTGTCGTCTCCGTGCATGTACCCCGAGGTACGAACTTGTTTCCCATCTTTCATATTGTTATGTGTGTGCTTATGTCAGTAGGACATTAGTATTGCTCTATGATTGTTTGCTGACTGCAAACCCTGAGCCAGTGAACCCAATGACTTGTACGCGTACACATACGCGTATTAGAAATAGAGTGATATATATATATATATATAGATGATTATATTATATAAGTAATTATATGCTTATGACTATATGTGTATTTATATTGTACGACCCTAGGACACTGTGGATTATCCCATGGTTACCTTGACCATGTTGACCCTAAGAACATGCTAGATGACTGCCTTGTGTACATTTACGTACTGGCCTAGACACATGATATTTGACTGACTGATTTTGATACAACATTTAATATAGGACACCCGCGTAAGTAGTCGCACAATTGACCGTGTTAGTTGACCAGTGTTACCCCTAGCGTACCCCGAGTCTAGTGTATTTTTGGTTGTGTATGTGTTAGTGTAATGACTAATGTGTACTGTATTATATTATATGTATATAGGACTGTTGGATTTATCTGCACAACTTCTGGAGCAGGTTATTGGTACTACGCAGCTTCTTATCAGACAAGTATACCTTGCCTTGTTGTAATATTTAAATTATGTATTATTAGTTGCATGTTTATATTATATAACTGTGCGCGTCCGAGAGAGACTCGGGTGCAGTCAACGAATGCGTTGATGTTAGGAATTGTGTCTGACCTAGTGTCTAGTAGACCCACCTAAAGTTGTGGAGTTATCGGTATGACTCCCCAGGCCTTGACACGTATCATTACACGTCACAGAGTGAGTTCATGTAGGGACGCGTGCCTCATTCTCGACTGGCCATCGGTGTGAGCAACACGTGTAACGGTATTTAGCTTAGTTATTTATTTCTATAGAGACTTGCATTATAGTACGAGATGTCCACGTCGTGTTCATGACTTGTATATCTACATTGGGGGGGGAGGACGACTTGTAGGCGTATGGGACACCCACTTCCTTTACACTGCTGCCACACTCGACGGAGTGATATGGACGATATATACTATACTGCTGCCATGTTCTTTGGAGCGATATGGACGATATATACTATACTGCTGCCACGATCTTCGGAGCGGTATGGACGATATATTATACAAATGCCATGCTCTTTGGAGATGGACGTTATTATACAGTGCCCTTGTATGGGGGCATATGTGGCATATACTAGTCAGTCATGCCGATTGGTGAATTACGTCAGCATATGTCTAGCCTACACTTTTCCATACACTCAAAGTTGTCCTCAAAATTGCATTTCACTTAGATGGTTAGCGCACCCCTTTATTTATTCAGTATTTACTTTATGCATGCTTCTATGTATTTTGTTATGTCCCTCTGAGGACCTGGTCCCTTTCCAAGTGTAGATGTTCATGAGTATTCGCAAGAGCGCAGATCCGGACTGGTTACTTATATTTCGTGCAGGTCTTCTCTTCGAGTCTCAGTGGTTGATAGTTGTGGTACTTACTTTGTATTTGTCTTGTTTATTCTTCATTCTAGTTCGGCAGTAAATTTGTTTCCATCCGGCTGTCATCTTTAGATACTTTATTTGGGATCTAGTTATAGATATTGGTTATTCATTATATGTGATTTTCTGTGGATGAGATTAGATTATACACTGTGATTTATGATTAGTTATACCATTGGTAAATTGCTATTCATATTACAGCATGTGCATGTGCTATAGTTTCCATATATTGGAGTTGTCATATACATGCGGCTGGCATGCTTACGTGTCCTAGTCCTACATATTTTGGGACTGGGGCGTGACAAATCGTGTTTGGAATTTTGATATATAGTTGAACGGTTATTCGTAGCGATAAGTTACGATTAAGAACATAGTTTGTATAGAGGACAGACAATCGATAGAGGTACATAAGCGACTAAGATCGTTAAAGCAGCGAATAGGGACCGTGTTGGAGTTCTCATGAACGAATTGGATATACGAGTGGATGATGCGAATCCAATTCAGGAGTTAATCGGATGACTCAATTCCTAAGTGGTGTATACGATAGTCTCAGGATCGAGTAAACGAATTGAGAATAAAAATAAGCTATAAAGATTCATAAAGTATAGCTCGAATCATGAGTGGTGTATTGGTCGACTTAGAAATATTCAAATGAATCATGGGTTTCGGAGTATTAAACGGGTCTAGCAGCAAGCGACGTAATTGTGCGAAGCCTTAGTATAAATAATGCCTAGCAAGTAAGCGAATTCGATGGAATCGTGTATGATTTGATTCGAACAAGTTAGAATGAGTTGAACATGGGATAAGGATTACATCGAATAGGAATAAAGAGTACTTGGAATTGATATCATGGTCGGAAAAACTTAGTGGATCGTACGAGCAATTTTGAATTGAATCAAACGAATTAAAATTTGAGTTGAGATAGAATAATTGGGGATACGATCGGAGTTAGTGCAATTAGAATATGGCGCGAACGAATGATAGCGTGCGTGAAAATTTTGGATTTGAGTAGGATATCGCTCGATAGAGTTCGATCTGCGTACGAATGCTACAGTTTCAAATTTAGAAGACTTTATATCATATCAATGGTTGAAAGATAACATGGATTGATGCAAGTTAGAAAATCTTGGTTCAATGATTAAGGTAGGCGATAATGGATTTAATTTTGACTTGGACGAACAATCTTGAGTCGAGTTCAAAGGTAACACTCGACATCAGGCCCAGACGAGATCGATTATTTCGCGAGAGTGCTAGCTTGGTGATTTCACGTCCGGCGGGGATGATCGAACTCGCAGGAATATGTTCGAAGATTTTACAAACAAACTCGATAAAATAGAATGTATCGAAAGTGAATAGACTTGGGTTTAGGATTTAAAACTTAGTTGTTTAAGGAATGTTATAAGTAGATTATGGATTTATCAAACGGAAACGTTGAAGTTGGATGATTTTGCAAGACGAATTATAATCACGGCATGAACGGACATGACTTGATGGATAAGTAGATATAACTTGGATGGAGCAAGTGAAATGATAAGGTGTCTCGATCGTTTTGGTGATAACCATATTGTTCGACATTTTTGTCTTGTGTGAGCGTAACTCTATGCTTGTACATGCGTCACGCCCGGATTAGGACGGTTATCCCGCGGGAGCGTTGACATGGTAATTTTATGTCCAACGGGGATGATTAAACTTGCGGGAGACTGGAGCGTGATAATTAAATGATCGCCTTGACTTGTGGTTCGACACAATAAGATAAGTTTCAGGATACAAATGAATCTAAGTATTTTTGAGGAGGAGTTTGTATAGAACGTGAAGTACGATATGTTGGATAATTTCATGAACGGATACGTAGATCGTGTTGGACGACTTAGAGTTTATGATATACATCGATAATTTAGAATGGGATCGTGACTTGGTGGTCCAGGATTAGAAAAGAATGGATAGGTGGATTCTATAAAACATAATGGAGGAGATAGACTATGCAAATTGATGGATTTGACCTGCGACTGTAGAAGCATGAAATATGCTGGGGAATTATCCGCGTATTTTTTAGTCAAAACCCCCAACATATATGAAGTCCCTCCCTGCGTAAAACAGAGCTTCAAGGTTGTTTGGCGTAAAATAGGGCTTCAGAGATATCCGCGTAAAACAGAGCTTCAAGGTTATTTGGCGTAAAATAGGGCTTCAGAGCTGTCTGCATAAAACAGACATTCAAGGTTGTTTGGGGTAAAATAGGGCTTCAAAGCTGTCTGCGTAAAACAGAACTTCAAGGTTGTTTAGCGTAAAATAGGGCTTTAGAGCTGTCCGCGTAAAGCAGAGCTTCAAGGCTGTTCTACGTAAAAGGTTGTTATACCTTCCTGCGTAAAGTTTAAAATATGTTGTTTTTAATGCAGCGTAAAGTTGTACGAGAAACTCTTCGTATTCCTTGGATGAATTTGTCAGTCAAATCAGTGAACCTGATATTTGACAAAAGTACTACACGATGATCGAAAGAACGGCTGTGATGATAATTTTGCACAGAGACCCAGGTTGTCATTTTGTGACATATTTTTGATACAAGTCGTTTTTACGCATTCAAAGGAAGAAAAATGGAGTCTTCTGAATACGCTGCCTATTCTACATTGACAAAAATGAGTTTTTACGCTCAAGACAAGACAAAATCAGACGCCACGTCAAAAGCTGTTTCTTGTACAGAGCTCGAGGCATATCTCTGCATTTTATGCACGAGATTGAGGCATATCTCTGCATTTAATGCACGAGATTTTATTCTATTTTTTAAAATTTGTCTTGACTGGGAAAGCTAAGACTGTGACTAATACGCTCACATCACCATCCTTGCATTTTACGCCAACCAGGCTATTTTCAACTTTAGGAGTACGCCGTATGCTATCTTTTCGAAATATGCCAACTCGGCTATATTTGCAAAGGTACGTTGATAAGGCTACTTAGCCCAGAATACGCTCAAGACCTCAGTCGTGAAGGATAATTGGCTATTTTACGTTGGTTATCTATTATTCATGAATCATCAAGTTTTACGCAGGGGTAGTTACCTACGTGGCTTGCATGCCATGATCTTCGAGAAACAGTTATACGTGTTACCTTATAAAGGGATACGTGTCATACGCAGATTCAGAAGATTATTTAAACGTGGGTAGCAGTTGTCATAACCGCATCGTAAAGGAGGCAATCTTCTTCATAGTTTGGCCTTTTATGCCAACAAGATAGTTATTTGGCTTTTACGCCAACCAGGCAGTTATTTGATTGATCTCTATAAATAGAGACCCCTGGTCACAGGGTGTAAGGAGGGGGGAATTGGTTTTGGCTGACAACTTTGGCAACAAGAATTCGATCCTACTTGCAACTTTCTTTTGGCCGGCTTTTGCCTTCAGTTCAGAGAAAGTTGAAGCTTCTTCTACAACACTTCTTCATCATCGTATAGTCCAAGGAACAAAGTGGTCGACTGCAGATCAGACTTCCATAGCAATAATTCCCCAGAATCATTTTATTGTACTTAATATCCTCGTATAGGATTATTTGTACTTTTCTCTTTTCTCGTTTGTAAGCAAAAGTTTCGTATAAACTTTGATTATCCAAACAACGACGTGGATATATCGTAGATTTGATTGAACAAACGTGTCTTAGGAACAGTTTTGCTAACAAACCCGGATCCTGTGCAAATGAATGTGTTAATGCGGATAGAATAATCTATGCTCGATGTTTAAAAATTTGAGTGAAACGAGCTTGGGTAGAATATCCCGTACGAAAGAACAATGGTTTGACCTTAGGAATTTGGGGCGAGTATCGTGCAACGAATTTGCTCGATAAGAATCGTGAACTTAAAATATACCTATGACCTTTTAAGCTGACCAAGCGAATAGACAGACGATCCTATGCCGAGTAAAAGAATTTTGTGATCGACTTTAGAGTATTGCTTGAACAAGCCATAGAACAGGGACAGCAAGACTTAGAGTTAGGCTTGGGTCGATAAATGTACACTATGTTTAAACGTGAACGAAATAGATAATAAGACTTGGATGCTAGTCGGTTGATCGAATAGATCGTGCATAACAGTAGTGCAATACTTGGTTTGAGTGAGATTGGAAATGACTTAGATTTTGATTTACCCCATTAGAGGTATCGTTGTGATTCGTAAGACGAGAACCCTTAAAATTTTAGCGAGTAGCTTATCCAAATTCACTATCGTTAAGTTTGGTTGAATGCATATGTTTGAGAGATGCCTTGAACGTGTGCATGATCCAAGACTCAGTGATATATTAAACTCGAGAGCAAAGACTTCACTATTGCTAAATTGGTTAACATGCATATGTTAGAGGGGCACCTTAAATATGTGTAAGATTCAGACTCGCGATATGCTAATCTCGAATGCTAGTGTAAGTGAATATGTTAGATTCGCATGGACTAGTATAACAAAGTGAATAAGTTTGCCTCAGTCCTAGATCATCATTAAGATGGATTATAACATACTCTGTGTTAAGCGATATATGTTCCGCGTTAGGGCGCAGTAAAGACCGAGTCAGAACTTGGATTGAATGATAGAGGCATTCAATGAGGCAGACCCAGCACACGTGACACAAAATGAGAAGCGAGTAGAAAGTTATGTTCGAATGGATCTAATAATACGGATTGATATGCTTGAGTTAGATTCGATAGTGTGCGATAGAACGATTTGCGCTCAGGAAGTCTCGAGGACGAGACTTGTTTTGAGTGGTGTATAATGTAATGACCTGTAAACCCCCTCAAAAATATTTTAGGTAGACTGGATATGATAAAAAAATTTGTTTAGTTTCAGGTTGTCTAAAGGATTAGAAATTAGGGTTGTGTAGACTGATTCTTTAATTTAAACTCTTAGTGCACCTTACCGTTGCTACAATAATTGGAGCACAACAGTAGCCTTTACTTTCTAACAAATCTTTGCACTCTTGACCTGACAAGCCAACCTAGGCACTGGATATTTTTGTCACTCATAAACACACTCCCTTATGCTCTATTTTAATTGCACAACTTTCAGTCACAAAAATTAATTCTTTAATCCTATATCTTGTACCTATGTCGTTGCCATCGATTTGGAGACACAAACTCAACCTGTTTCTCCTAACCAATTAAAGGGTCCAAGACTGACACCAAGCCTACACCGTCTATGACCTTTGTGTCACTCCCATTTGAGACCCCATGTACTCCCATTTAATTTAAGTGCACCCATGACACTTTATTTAATTAAATTGGGGAAACCAACTTAACCTAACCCCAACTTAACCTAACACCCATTCATGAGGCTCATACAAAACATCCAACACCCTCTCATCCTACAAAGCACCAAACACAACTTTCCATATCAAATCCTCACCATTTTTCTTCATGTGTAAACACCCAGTTGTTAAGGGGCCTAAATGCAAAAAGGGTTCTAGGTGTCACCCTCATATTGATGCAAACCAATGAAGAACCCCCCCCCCCCATCCTCATGTGACCGATCACCTCACATTCTCTCTCCCCCTTGCATTATTTTACTTTCATGTTAAATCATAGCCATTGATTCAAATCATTCTCCCATCACAACCACTCATCTCCCTATATTAATACACACACACAACCCCCCATATGGCCAGCCCTAATCCCAAGAAGAAACCCAATCTTTCCCCCAACTCTCTCTCCTCTGCTTCTGTTTTCCCCAGGAAACCAAGAAACTGACGGTTCCATTGTCTTCTCCACTGAGCATGGCTTCGACGAGCTAGAGATTGGTCCTCTAGCGAGCTCAGGGCCTGATCCACCACCACATAAGCGGAGAACCACCGTGAGATGACCTCGACTTCCGGCGAGTCGGCGATCAACCTTCCCGCCATTCTCAACCACAGCTGCCATCTTATTCCTCCCGAGCTCGGAGCTATCGGCCATGGCGTCTCTGCATCGGAGGCTCTAGCGACGACCAAGCCGCGAGAAAGAGCGACGACGACTCCGCCTGTGACAAACAAACAGGTTAGCGGTTCGTCGATCGTCATTCTCGGCTCTGGCGATGATCATCATCGATCGTCAAGGTTGAAGCTCGAGCCATGGTGGAGATCCGGTAATTTCCCTTCCAATTATCCACTTCGATCGATCTCCTCCAGTGATCGTCAAGCGACGATTACTTTGACGGAGAGGTTCTCTTCTCCGACAACTAGTGCCACCGTGGGCTCCTTCGCACGAGTACAAGGCTCGCCAGAGGTCGACAGGGTCACCTCCTCCCCTGACTTGAACTCCGGTGTTGGCGCGATTGGATCGGAGGGTGCCAGTCTCAACAGTTCTCGGCGGGGTCTGAGCAGCGGTAGAACTCCGCTCGAGCGACGATTCTTCAGTGACATTTTACGAGCTCTGGTCATTGTCAACGATCGACGGGAACTCTGAGCACTCAGAATCAAGGAGCTCAAAGTTCTTGAATCGAGGAGATACAGTTCAGACCGGACATGAGGACACTCGTATCTGGCGTAGCTGAGTTCACGACTTTGACTGCAAGTCCAAAACTAAAATCGAATGAGGTGGACTTATAGCAACCACACCATTGGATAAGGTACTTTAGGATCTGTAACCTCCGATTTCCAAATTTCCAAAATATTTAGATTTTTAAATTATTTTAAAATATCAAGTTTATAAAATATTTTCTCCTTGAAATTTTTTATTAGACTTTGAACAATGTTTGATTTTAGAAGGTGATCTAAAATCTTTTATAAAAATCATTTTTCCTAAATGTCGTTTTATTATAAAATAAATAAATAATGATATATATATATAATACTCTAGCTTCGAATGTTTATTGACTTGAAATCATAAAATTATTTGTTTAATAAAATTATTGAAGGACTAGTTGTTTTCATAATAAATTTTCATATCCATTTTGGATTAGTAAATAAATAAATAACATATTTTCTAGGGTTTTGAAATATGGGTTTAATTAGTAGCTAATTTGGAAGCAGTTAGCCTTGGAAGCATCTTAAAACATTTTTCTTAAATTATATTTTTTCTATTAAATTACCAGTTACCGTCTTCCATTCACGCCCTCATATTTTCCCACATGAAAACTCATTTCATATCTAATCTGGGCCATTCATTTTTGGGCCAATCCTCACCCTTTATCCCACACCCTCTCTCCCTATTTAAGTCTCTCATCACCATTCCCAAGAAACCCTAGTTAGCCGTCACAAATCCCCACAAGCCAACAAGCCACCACCATTTTGTGTGCTCGTGTCCGTGTGTCCAGCATTACCGTGTCAGCCGTGTTGGCCTCGGGTCCGACCCCGGGTGTCCTATCGTATCCATTCATTTCCTGTGTCCGGTTACAACATTACAACCAGATTTTCGTGTCCGACACACCCGGACACATCCACCTCCACCACAGCAAACATCATCCTCGTGTCCACCATCGGGACACACCCTACCACAGTACATCGTTCGTGTCCAGTCTCGGACACGATCCACCTCCACCACAGTAAACCCTAACCTAGATCACGCTGCCGCCGGCGACTGAGACTTCCTCCTCGAACCGAGCACCGCCGCCTCGAGCAGATCCACCGCCGCCGCCTCAGATCCGGAGCCGACGCCGCCGCTCTTGAGTTTCCACCGCCGCCGCCTCAGATCCGTCGAGCCGTGGCCGCCTCCGTCGAGCCGAGCTTCGCCGTCGCTTTCCTCACCGGAGCCGACGTCGTCGCCGCCGATCTGGCTTAGATCCAGCCGTCGTCGAGCTCCGCTGCCGCCGCCGAGTTCGACCGCCGCCGCCCGAGACGATCGCTTCGACCGCCTTGCCCGCGTGACCCCGGCGGACTTCCTCGCACCGACGCCGGAAAAACCCCTCCCACAAACGTGAGTCCGACTTCTCTCCTCCCTTTCTTTTGTTCTGTGAAAGTTTAGTAATGTTAAAGTTAAGTTACGGTTTAGATTAGTTAATATAATTAGTTTAATTTATATTTAATTAGTTTAGTTATATAATTAGATCAGTTAATTAATTTATTAATCAGTAGTTATCAGTTAGTAATTTCTTAATCATTTAGTTAATTTCTAATTAGTTTAGTAAATAAAATATAATTAGTTTTATTGTTTTTAAATGTATGAATTTAGTTAATTATTATGTGTAAAATTTAGTTATGTAATAATTATAAGGGTTTTGATTTGTAAAATATAATAATTTGTTGGGATTATATTATTATTTAAGTAATAGTTTCAATAATTAAAATTAGTTCGAAATTGGTTATTTGGACTGGTAACTGAAATTACTAGAGATATGTAAATATGATAGCTTTTACATAAATTCTAGATTTTTTATAAATAAACTTTTATTTGAAATTATTGTTCAAAATAAATTCTAAATAATTTTCATTAAATTAAGATGTTACCTTAATTACAAACAAACGACCATTTCCCCTATTAGCCTGGTACCCTTATCTCGATTTTCGTGCCGAACTCCGATCTTGAACTTCTTTATATAGTTTCTAGCTATTTGGACTGCTCCGGACCCATTGGAACTAACTGCTATTTCATTTGGGATCACCTTGAGGAGAGAGGCATTATATATATTCTTTGATTAGTTATATATATATAAAATGTGTGATTGATATATATACAAATATGTATTTTGGTATAAAAATATATATTTATATACATCTATTAGTGTATATACACAAATACGTATTTTGTACAATTACTAAGAGACACTTATATATATTATATATGTTTTTATTGGTATATACTCTGAGAGTAAATGTGTATTTATATACGTATCCCTACTAGATGACCCTAGTTGACTAGAGCCATGCCTGGCATAGCCCTGAGGCCAGGGTATTTCTATTGTGTGTTAGTGTAGCATCTGATACAAGTGATATTATTATATGTTATAGGACTGTCGGATTCTCCAGACGATACTCTGGGACAGGACATTGATATTGACAGCTAAGGACCCAAGGCGAGTACATTCTCTGATTAGTTTCTAATTCATGATATCTCCTATGTTTCATTGTATCTAGTGTAAATATCTACATTTTGATACGTTGGTTACACGGATTGGTATACACGGATCTCGTCATGAGATGTTATTCCTTATTTTATGGTGTAGCTTGTACAAGACTTGTTTTTTTGTTATCTTGTGCATGTACAGACACTGATTTCCGGGGAGACTTGCTACCTCCCTAGGGAATCCCGTGCCATAGCTTACCATGATTGGATCTACTATACCAGTCGGGGGTGGGGAGTATTTTAGTGTAGATATGTGATCATACCCAACTCTACATGCATCATAGCTCACCCCGCATCTCACGTCGGGTGCGGCCTGACCATTTACATGCTTCATAGCTGTTACGTGTGATTAGCCTGACCTCTACATGCATCATAACTAACCAACGGTTAGCCTGACCTTACATGAATCATAGCGAATCACATGTAACCAGCCTGATCAAGTTCCCAAGCCGATCACATGTTAAAGCTAGTACTCATACACTTAGTCATAGGTTCTTGCTCATGTATATATTGTTTCTTCTCCTGTATTTACTTACAGTATTTCTAGTATTTCCTTTATTCTCGTACCTATACATGCTCCTCGTATATTTCCATCTAGAACTGCTACATAGTTTATGTCATTAATATAGAACTGCTATTTAGAGATGTACTTTGCTCCTTCCTGACTGGAAATATTTTTCCAGACTGTGACCTTAGTAGACTGGTCTCTGACACGCTTGAGGATTGGAAGTTAATGATTGCAGGTATAATTTTTTGTCGTTAGACTTGTCTTGTATTTCTTGCTTGCCTTGATATCTCATCGTGCTTTAGTTTATGTGATTGAGTATTTCTAACATTATTTTATGATATCCACGTCTCCTTATGGAGTTGGGTATTCACGTGAGTTTGATTAGATAGTTACATGACCTAGACAGCGTTCTACCGTCGATGCTGCGGCGTAGGCTGGACGTACCCACGCACTCGTGCCCCTAAACCGGGTGCGGGTCGTGACAGGATCCTCGGGCTTAGACGTTGTACCGGAGCCCCACTTTCAGCATCCAAATCCAGGCAAGTGTACCTTGCCACTCTGTATCTCAGTTACAGATTTACTATTTATTTTATCTATACATTGTGTGCACTTAGGATCAGAATTGTTACTTCACATCCGGGTCATATCCGGGTGCAGATGTTCATCGGTAATGTCTAGTATCGATTGTTAGTGATTTCCTAATACCTTGATGTACCTACTTGGTTACATCGGAACCCTAGGACACATTCAGACACTATCATCGTGCCAGACTTCTTGTATCCTGATAGTGTCAGCATGACGAGAATCTATGATGACTTTAGGATCGTGATTGTTGATAGTTACTTCAGTATGACAAGACTGTTAGATAGAGGTTCAGGTTTAGCGAGCACTCGTTGACCGCATTGGAAGGGAAAGACAATTACTAGACACTTGGACTACTTTGCACTATATATATATATATATATATATATATATATATATATATATATATATATATATATATATATATATTCTTATTTATATAGAGATCCTGTATCCGGATTCGTAATATCATCCATGTGACTCTGTGCTCGAAGCTATGGTACGTCATGTGTGTCTTTGTGCCTCGGAGCTATGGTTTTATATTTGGAAAGCCCATACGTCGAACATTGTTTTCAAAGTTGCGTCTCACTTAGGTGGTTATGCTAGATTAAATCGACGTATCACATATTTCCTTTCTATTTTACTATGGCATAGTATTTTTGTACCATGTTACGTCCCTTGAGGGCCTGGTTTCCTGTCAGATTGTAGGTTCGATTGTTGACGGAAGGCTGGAGCTGCGGATGAGTATTATACCGGTATGCAGGTATTGTTACTCGATATTTGTATTCACTTCTTCATTGTTCAGCTATATTGATCTTTGCTTATTTTTTGCTAGTATAGTCCAGTATTTGTAGACTCATATTATTTTCTTCGAGTCTATTCGGACGAGTGTAGTATGGGGTGCACACCATGATACATATTGTCCCTTCTTTATTATATATCATTGTGGTTTGAGACATAGACATGTATACTGTGTTATCTAGATAGTGACCCTCATTTACAGCTTATACGTATTCAGAGTCGGACTGGAGTCCCCTTGGTATGTAGCTGGCCATTGCCACGTAGCCTAGTCCCGTGTATTCTGGGACTGGGGCATGACACGACCCGCTCCGCATCAATGCGGATAGATGATTCAAATGGCACAAGTGCGATGACCCGACCCGCTTTGCTCAGCAAGAAGACTTGCTTGAGGCAAAGGATTTCAGACTTGGCCCTTCAGGAGTTAATACTTAGACTTTCAAGGCTCGCTCGGAGTGTCGCTCGACCGATGCAAATCATCGCTAAGGTGGGTGGCTACGATAAACTTGTCTTTGCTTAGCCAGTGCACTTAAAAATATGGTTGATATATGCTAGTCGCTAGACGAATCATCCCTTGCATGCTAATAAAGAGTATAACACATCTAGCTAAAGAAATAATCCCATCTTAAATCTTTTGCATAGAACATGAAAGTAGATCGGTTGAACGGAATGGTATGATCACTTTACAGTTCTTATAATTTTACCTCGTAGCGTTACTTTTGTTCCTTATATGTTCTTTCAAGTATATTGATCCGTATGTCTTGAAATGCTCGTCACATAGATATGGCCTCGGTATAGAAGCACAACATAGATTCTAGTTAACTTACCTGTGGCAGAAGACTATCAAAATAGTCGTTCTAAGCCAAATAATAGAAATATGGAAAGTCTTCGGGACCGTTGGGTCGCCAAGGCAACTCCCAAAACAGGAACTGCAATAAGTAGTAAGACGACAGCGTAAATAATGCATGGAATGGAAAATACCAGATCATGAGATCTCTGAACGAGTAAAATGCATAATCACTACGTCAAGTAGCTATGTTCATTCAAGGTCTTAAAGTGTTGCATATAATAAAAGTTTAGTGTTGATGGTCAATGATCATGGACAACCTGTGCACAGGCTTATGGTTCCTACGGACGGTACGCTGGTCGCACCGGGGCCGATCCGAACCGGTCAAGAACATTCAGATAGTCGTTTTCTTCGGACGGAAAGGCGTGCAGTGAGTTGGTTTAACTTGGTTATGCGACCGTAGTATAGTAAGATAACTTAATAGTTGGCTTAACTTGGTTTTGAAATACGCTCGTAGAATACATATGCTCGTTATGCGACCGTTGGAATATATATATATATATATATATATATATATATATATATATATATATATATATGTTTGTGCTTGGCTTAACTTGGTTTTATACTTGGACAGGGAAGGGCAAATGGTAAGTATCGTCGTATTTCTTGTATATCGTACGGCGCACTGCCATACGAGATAGGATTTGTATCTTATGCATTAAATTGATCCTAAGGCAAGAATAGCAAAATAACTTAATAGTTTGTGCACGGAACTAATATAACATGCTGGATTTGTCGAACGGACGAGAAGCCTCCCCAAAAATGCATTCATGTACTGATAACCCACCAGATTGCTTGCAGGGTGCGGAAAAATCTCGTTCGGTACGGATTGTCCCCACGTGCGCGCTAAGGCGTAAAGTTTTCTCTAGAGCCTTGGAGTGTTTCGTCCGGAGCTGAAGCACATATACAGGACATAATATTGGAACATCGTCTATCTATCATCCCAAGTTGTAAGCCGCTTGGCACGCCTTTATTCTTCGAGAGAGAGAGCTTGAGCGACTTGTAATCTCGGCCTAGTGCCGCTTGTAACCTTATTCATTATAAATAAAGAGTTGTTTTGTATTCATACTTATGTTTATTCTATGTTTTCGCTATATTGACTTGGTGAACTAGTTATCAACGGCCGTTTCGGTATTTGTCTTGCGCGGGCGCAACTCCAGACTCGCGCGACATTACGTCCCGATGGAAACGATCGTCCCGCGGGAGCGCTGGCGCGATGATTCGCGCCTAGCGAAAGATCAGTGCATGACAGTTCTGCTCGAGGACACATGTGTATGGGGGAGCTTCAAGTTCGGACACGAAGGAGGGCAGATTCAGGAGTTTGAATCTCGGAAGAATCGTACCGTCCGCTTGGTTGGGCCAGCCAAGGGTGAAGAAGCTCGTCGGAATGTTAATACGTTTCGGTGGAAGACAAAAGTCGGGGACATGAAGCCAATACTCACGGTGAGGCTGATAGTCAGGGACTTTGGTCTCAGCCGTGCCATTGATATCGGCAGGATCCCAGTGGAACAGAATGTGCTACACATGGCAGCTAGCGTCGACGTGACGGTCGAGGAGCTGGAGACAAAGGAAGATGCAAAGTAACTCGGGGGATCAGAGATAAGTGGTATGGGGGAGCAGAAACTCTGTCGCGGGGTGACATACATTAAGTCCAGTTGAGAAGCCATGAGGTCAACACCCTCTCATCAGACTGGAAGGTGAGATTGTTGGGGTCCAGTCTGAATTTTTTGAATTTTGGAGCCCAAATATGGTCAAAGATTTAATATAATATAATATAGAAATCTACATTAAATGTAAGATTTGATTAGATTTTAAATTTGTATCAAATATTTAATTTGACCATATTTGGACGTCGATAATTGGTGTTAGGCTATTTTAGGTAGAATATGATTCTTATTTTAAGGTTTTCTATTTAAAAAATCCTATTATGACCTAAAATAGGATTTTGCATCCTATAAATATAGGAGGAGGGTGGAGACACAAAGAATAGCACAAGTTGGAGATTCGGGGTGCTCGTCCACAGAAAATCTAAGACAAAGTCCATGCTTTGCTCTTAGGACTTCGACATCCAAGAAAGAAGGAAGAAGAGATCTAATCGATGAGTCATCAACTTCGGTTAGAGAAATTGCTACGGGTTGGTGAGCGATTTTAATTATAATCTCTTTTTTTTCTTCTTGAGTGTGGTGAGGGGGTTGAATCTATTAGGGCAAAGGGTTCAACATTTATTTTTCTCAATCTTGTAATTTTACTTGAGTTATAAAGGTTAAAATTTGTCCAGGTGATGTAGTCATCGCCATATACTTGTCTTTATCTGTGCTTGGTGTTCGTTAGACAGGAGTTGGTTATCTCAGGTGGGTTGGCCTAAAGTTTCTGCTGCGGGCACTCTCAAACACGGTGTCAGAACGCTTGTAGGGCGTATCCGATATTCCAACAAGTGTGGCGACCTTGGGCCCTGACATTCATGAGTGATTACCGGGAGGACTAGCCGGTGTCACTAGATACCTTAGTTTTATTTACGTAGCTTCTGTACTGGATATGTCTCCAGCTTAGATATTGAGTATGTTATATGTATTTGAGATTCATTGTGCTTTGTTGATAGGATATTTAGACTTGGATTTGGTTGTAGTTGTGACCTTGTGATTCCATTTTTCTATTTGACATCGTGTCATTATCTTCCTCTAGTTTTATTGTGATTGAGTATTTATTTTCATATCATTTTCATATTGTCCTCATTTTGGAGTTGAGATATCATTGACAGGTTTAACTTATATTATTATGTGAGATTGATTAGATGGTATTGTGACCTAGACAACGTTCTACCGCCGATGTTGCGGCATAGGCTAGACGTACACACATACTCGTTCCCTTATTCCGGGTGCGGTTCGTGACATTAAATCTAAGGTCTGAACTAATCACAGTTATCTACATTTTATGTTTCTTATTTTCTATTCTTGGTGGGACTAAACTACCTGTCACTCTTATTTTTCTTAGACTGTCAGGATAGACCTTAAGAATGATTTTTTTTTAAATGTATCAAAAAAGAATCGTGGGGGCAGTGGACCCCAAACTTGCCTATGTAGCTTCGTGCATGCTACCCACTCCATTATCACTAGATTTTGAGTGTTCAATCAAATACGAGATACAACCAAACAATTTTTACCTTAGCTCGTGTCCGGTGTCAAGAAGACATACTACTGGAAGACCCAATATATTGTCATCACAATCCATTTGACTAAAGAGATAAACTAACACAATCATCTGCATTACTACTTGGTGTTAATCATACTTCTTGTGATACCTGTATCCGGGCCACTTATTGGAGATGTTCCACCTTAGGAATTAACATGTATGGTCTCTCCAACATTAGGTCCATTGCCTAGACCACCTTATGAGGAGACAACTTTATCATTTGACTAAAAGAGTTAAATCGATACGTCGATCTACACCACTATTGGGTGTCAACCATAAGTCGGTTCAATGTCGAAAAGACTGACTACCAGGAGATTTATTATATTGTTACCTCGATCAATTTGACTAAAGAGCTAAACTGACATATTCATTTGTACGACTATTGGGTATTAAGCATATTTCTTACACTAGTTGTATTTGGACCGCCTTATGAAGATTCTCAACCGTAGGACTTAACCTATATAGTCCCTCCAACATTAGGTCCTTTTATATGCATCATGAACGACACAAATATGTCTCAAATCAAATAGAGCACCTCGCCTGGACTATATTATGGAGACAAGACATACTACCAGAGATTTAATATACTGTCTCGATCCATTTGACTAAAGAACTAAATCGACACGTGAACGACACAAATCTGTCTCAAATCAACTAGAGCACCCCTTGTCTGGACTACCTTATGGAGACAAGACAGACTGCCAGGAGATTTAATATATTCTCTCGATACATTTGACTAAAGAACTAAATCGACACGTTCTTTTGTACCACTACTGGGTATTAACCATACTTCTTGCACTATCCGTATCCCGACCACCTTATGGAGATGCTCCTTGGAAAGGGTTATACATATCATGAACATTCACCCGTTGTCGAATACCTTATGGATACAACTTTACCTTGTATTCGATTATACATATCATGAATGTTCAACATAAATCTGTCTTAAATCAACCAAATCGGAGTTGACCCATAAGGTATGATATTGGATTGGGTCCACATACCTTAAAAGAAAATAAAAAAATCTCATGCAACGCTTGGACCAATCCCAATTATCTACATCTCATGCTCCTCACTTCCTTTTCGATGTGCAACTATTTTACCAACTCTATTTTCACCACTTTTAAGCACCCAACCGGATACGATATACAACTTAACAATTTTTTCCCTCAACATAAAAACTTTTTTAGGAGTTTTCTCCTTTGGAGTTGGCACTCTAATCTCGTCCCTACAGTGTTGTGCATAATGTTTATACGAGCAGGCTGAAAATGAGTTTGGAACTCATAATAGGTCCGATCACATAAACCACGAGATACAAGACAAGTAAAGTAAGATACCATCATTTGTACTTTCACCGAATGCTTAGTTTAATGTCATAGTGAAAACTCTTTTCGTAAGTTTTTTAAATTCTAACTTTTTTGTAAGAAATTGTTGGAATTGAAAAGTTATTTTTTTTTAAATGGACTTCTAATTTTCTTGTTTCTTGTTTTATTTTTTTATTTTTCTGTAAGCTAAATCACAACTCATTTCCTTGGCAGTTAGCTCGTTTGAGTTGACAGATTGTTTGAGCCAATGTTTTAAAAATCACAGATCGAAAATCGACCCATCTGGACATTGAGTTGGGTCAAATCAGCCCATCTAAGTTGAACCAGTTATACAGACTTATAATTTTATATTGAATAATTATATAGTACACAACGTACACAACTATATATATATATATATATATATATATATATATATATATATATATATATATATATATATATATATATATATACTACTTAGAAGATTTGAATGTTACCATAGCAAAATTAGTCAAGAAATAAATATTTTTATTATATGTAAAGTTCAAAATAAAAGTTAAAGGTCATTATCGAATTGGTTCAAAACTCAACTTGATAAATCGGTTTGGTGGTCTAACCAATTAAGACGACCAGATTGACCAAGTTTTGAAAGAAAGAAAAAAACTTTAAATTAATATTAAACCAATCCGAAAAAAAATACTAGTTTATGGGTTAACCAATTTAACTGTTCGGTCATGTTCGGTTATGTCCCGTTTTTAAAACACTGGTTTGATCTAACTTTGCTTGAATGTTGTGCCAACCAATCTTTGGTTGCATAGCTCATAGGAGCTTGTGATATTTTGAGCTAATTTAAATCCTTCATTTTTTTTTTGGGCTGTTACACTACAAACTTCATAGTTTGTGCATGTTTACCAGTGTGCACCTGCTACTAGACGTTGGGACATTTTTTCCTCTCAAGCTTTTTGGCCCAATTTATTGAGATTTAATGGGACTTTTGTACTGTTTTAATGGGCCTTGACTGATTGTTTTAGACCATGGCCTATATAATGGTTTGGCATTTGATGGGAATAAAATACAAAAACAGTTCTCTCTCCTCTACATTCCTTCCTTTTGTGTTTGTAGCTGAATAGATTTATTATTTAATGGACGGGTTCAAAATTTGACATGTGATTAAATTATATCAAAATATGCAAATTGCACAGCGATGGATTTGTTGTTAAGTTGCCAAAAGTTGAGATATAAAAACAATTATTTAGTTTCAGGTATGGTATAATATTAAAAAATTAAGTTTATGTCTCCATATATTCAAAATAGAATTTTTGTCTCATCTTAACTGGTAGATTTGACTGACCGGTCCAAATGGATACCTAAATTCAAATCTTGAATATCATACGGGATCCTAAAACTAAACGAAAATATGAAAGACTTATTTAGTTTTGTATGGTGGAAGTTGTGTGACTCGTGTTGTTTAGTTTTGTCCCGACCAATTAAGAATGAGACTTACGACATTATTGTTTGCTTCTATCATGATCTCAACAGCCTCATAACTCTAATTGGGACAAATTCGATTGAGACAACTTCATGGACACCGTATATCATCAGATTATCTTGTCTCGGTTTAATTATTGAATGCTTGCAACTCGAGAGTTTTCAAGAAGTGCGTTACTACTGAGATCGGGATAGAAACAAATAATAGTATCACAAGTCTCATTCTCGATTGATCGTGACAAAACTAAACAAACCGAGTCAAATAATCTCCGCCATACAAAACTAGATAACCCTAGTATATTTTGATTTAGTTTTAGGGCCTCATATAATATTAAAATTTTGAGTTTTGATCTACATTTTTTTAGACCATCCGAAATTTAACGTTAGGACAAGACCCAAAACCTCTTATGGACAATATAGAGATCTAAATGCAAATAACTAGTATTATACGAAATCCTAAAACTAAATAAAACGTAGTATTGTTGTTTCAAAATATACATACAAATATACACATTTATTCTCTCCACAATATCAATATATATATATATATATATATATATATATATATATATATATATATATATATATATATAATGCGGCTTTTAGACGGATCAAAATTGAGTTGTCTAAGCCGTTTAAAATTCCTCATCTTTATCAAATTAATTAAAAAAAATAACTTACGGAAGATACAAATTATCAAACCAACTTTATTTCAGTTTGTAAATATTCATCCTTATCAAATTAATTAAAAAACTAACGAAATATACAAATTATCAAACTAACTTCATCTTCTTTTGTAAATTCTTATTCTCATCAAATTAATAAAATTAAATTAAAACTTACAAAAGATACAAATTAATCCTTTTTTAAAATAATGTATTCAACATATTGTTCAGCACTAGAACAAAAAAATTTTAAATTATGAAATAAACAAGTCCGATATAAATTATTCTTGACGAATAAACGTACAACGCACGTGTACGTTACTAGTATATATAATTGAGAATATTTACATAATTTTATAATTATGATTCAGTTTTAGATTTTGAACTTAAATTAAAATCCAAAATGAAAATTGAAACTGAAACTGAAACTGAAACTGAAACTGAATATATTTTTTCTTAATATTTTTCAAAATTGAATCCAAACAAAGAATGCACGAAAAAAAGAAAATGAATTTATTTAAGAACACGTGAATCAGTAATGAAGTATAATTTTTATGAATAAATCTCCATTATGAGCTATAACAAAACTCTTTGCACCAACCAACACTACAGAAGTAAGGCTTAGGCCATCCTAACTCACTACACAAGTACCTAATTGATGAAAAATCCTCTCAACCCACTCCGAGTTTGAGAAAATTTTCTCAAATTTCCTAGAGAACAGTGGTTTAATTTCCTAATTTGAGGGGAGAGTGAGTTGGTTTAATCCTCAAATTTGAGGGAAGAGTGAGAAAACTCTCAAATAGATCCATTATTTATGTATATTTGATTATATGTAAATTTATAAATATAGTTAATATAATAATAATATCATTAAAAAGTTCTTGTTGTAATATTTAATATATTTGTTACTAGTATTAATTTTTTTTTGTCAAATTTCACATAAATTTGGATCAAGTACAAACTTTCACAATATATTTATTTTTTGCAAAAAATTTGATATATAAATAATGTATAATAATATAGTGTATATGATTATATTCAAATAATTATAAATAAAAAAATTATGTAGAAATAAATAATAATTGTTTATTGTTTGAGATAGATGGATTAGAGTTATAAGATTTTGAGCATATAATAATATCATATTGAGTCCATCCCATCTGCCATGAAGTTCACGGGTTGCCGAACTCGAGTGACCCTTGTGGTTACCGGAAAGAGGCATAAGAGTCATGAATGGGTGGCGGAAGATCGGTGAACCGAGTCAGGAGGATATATTATTTATTTTATTTATAAATGGTGGAAGTTGGGAACAATGGGATCCAAAAGACATGCAACACAGCGTACACAAAGTCCCGAACGTTACGTCGGGAATCTAAAAAAAAAAAATTGAAGACCACGAGCTTGCTTTGGGCCGTGAGTCTGCCTAATCTTGCTTCCGGGCCGTCAGGTAAGCGTAGGAGCCGGATGGAGGCTAGAAAACCGGAGGTCATAAAGCATTACTCACCCATCTAATACATCTTTTAGTGGTAGTTTCATAGAACCCTATATCAGGGGTGAGCATTTTGTTCATTCGGTACAAAACCGAATCGAATAGGAAAAACCGAATTCGACAAAAAAGCGGATAAGCAAAACCGAAATCGAACCGAAATGGTCTATAACCGAACCATATTAAATCGGTTCGATTTTCGGTTTATATATATATATATATATATATATATATATATATATATATATATATATATAGTAACTATATATACTGGGGCGGATCTGGAGCCCCGCGGGAGCCCCGTCGCTTCCCACTGTTGGATCGCACGGGCTCCACGCTGGCCCAGCGATCTTATGGTGCAGGAGGGGCATGACTTCGGCGGGGCTCCGGGGTCGAATCTTTTGACCTGTCCTCTATATATATATATATATATATATATATATATATATATATATATATAAAGATAATTTTATTAATAAAGCGGCAACTCAATACATCTATGTAGGCGGTGATATACCCCTATCATTCATCATACAAGCAACATCAACATCTATATTGTGGACAATTCCGAGAGGGGGGAAAACTTATCCCCTCGAAGATCCGTCTTTTTCGTTTTTTCCAAATTTAGTATATATCTATAAATATTAATACCTTATCCGGTTTTCGGTTTCGAATTCGAAACCGAAACGGAATAAATTTTTTTAATATTTTCAAAATCAAAATCGAAATCGAACCGATTTTTTTATAAACCGATCGGTTCGGCGGTCCAAAACTGAATAATGCTCACCCCTACCATGTATCCTAATTTAAGTCCCAAAAACCATAAAAGAGGAAAGACATGAATATGACAAACCGTCCACTGTGGAGGAAATTAATTAAGTCACCCACTGATTGTTTGTTCAAAAGATTGATGAGCTACAAAGTAGCATCCAGCGCAGGTGCAGTGTTGTGTAGTACAAAGCGGTGGAACCTGCGATGGGGTACCATTCAAGAACTGACAAGGACGAGGGAGGCCATCTTTAGTTATGTCATTCTTTTTTTGAAGGAAATTTTCTCAGTGAAGGACAAGAAGATGAAACCTACTCTCCCTCTAAAATAAATAAATAATCCTAAAGTTGTTCATTCAGCTGACATACGATCCTTCCCTCTTTTTTCTCCTTTTCCTTTGAGTGGATGAGGACATTGGACAAAGTATGGGGGTTAAGGACTAAGAAAAGCTTAATATATAGTATTAGACATTCGCATATGGCTTCAAGATTTGAATATGGCTAATTTGGATGGGCACTTCTTTTCAAAAACTGACACCCACCCAAGTTTGACAAACCGCAGTCAGCTTTCTCGGATGCTAACAAGAAAGCTTTATGTTAAGAGATGGCTAAAGTCACGAGTAAAGAATGTAACGAAGATCGGATTGAGTGGTGAATCCAATAGTTACATTAGACGTAAAATCGAAAATCAACGTACAGAGGGGGGAAAAAAAAAAAAAACTGGTTTGTTGAAGCTCGAATTCGTCTAGCAACAGAAATAACACATTTGGAAGAAGAGAAATAATCGGATATTCGAGGAAGTCCACACACCCGTAATTGGAATAGTTCATAATACGGAGTCTGATATTGCTTGTATGATTACTGGTAGGGAAATAACTCCAACAATGTAAAATACAGCACTTGGTGTGGTAAAATTATCTTTTTTTAATATATATATATATATATATATATATATATATATATATAACTCAAATGGCTAAGATGAGACTTTCCATTACCCTTAGTTCTATTAAATGAAATAATAAGGCGATGATGAGATTGTATGTGCAACTCAATAGGGAGGGGAGCCCACGAGCGCACTACATCAGAGACCTGATGACAGTAGGCATTATCTGAGCTGGCGTGGGACAGGATGGGACGACCGTGCATGTAACTCAACGGCAAGGGAGTCGTGCGGGTTGGGTCCCGCACCATTCTACCACGGGTATAAACGACGGCCGACCACGCGGCTCGTCGTTCGTTCGGCGCCGTAAGGGTATCGTGAAGATGTCGTACGGACGTCGTGCGAAAACGGGTGGATGGACGGCATCGGCCGTCGTAGGCGTCGTTCAGACGTCGGGGGTGACACGTCGGCGCCGTGGGCAAAGCGAGACGTTGAGTTGCGGGCGTCGAAAGGCGTCATGGCCGTCTCGTGGAGCTCTGGAGCGTGCGGAGTGCACGAGGTGTGCGTTACGGGCGATGATGAAAATGCCAATGTGCGACGCACACGACGAGTCTGATTCCCCAATGACGACCGACATAGATGGGGGTGGGGACTCCTATCAAACTGAGCCCGTGGCGTGCTGGTATAAAATATATATATATATATATATATATATATATATATATATATATATATATATATATATATATATATATATTAAATAAAATAATAGTAGGAATGGAGCCTACCAAGATTGTGGAAGGTACATGAGACTATGTTGTCTCCCTTCCAGGACAAGCTCTGAGCTCATGGAAGTCCAAAACGGACTATCAAAATGGTCCCCCTAACATAATAAATAAAAAGAAACTAAAATTAAAGTAAATATAACACAAAATTATTGTTGTTACCAAGATCTGAACTAACGACCACTACAATGCAAGACCAAATACAATTATATTTGTGTCCCTTTAATCTTTGAGCATTGGTCCGTCGGATCATGTCTGTCCCGGGTCAGAACTGTTCCTGCTCTTTTTCTATGCCATAATTTTTTATTATGGATCAACAATTATCTACACCTTCTCCCTCCCTCTCTTAATACCTCTCTTGTGATTCTTTGGGTGATTGAGTTGGGCTCTTCGGTCATGTTTGAAATAGCTGTACCAAATTTTGTCACAAGTGGAACTATGTTTTCTATCTTCCTCAGCTAACATGGTTTATTATTGACCAATAATTGAATAAACCTTCTTCTTTCCCTCTTTTTTTTAAGGGGTATTTGGTTCGACAAATTAGAAATTTCGAAAAACGATATTTTGCATACGCATTGCAGCGAAGAGGAACGAAGTGAAAAATCTTTCGTTTGGATACTTTAAAGAAGTAAAAGTTATACGTGAAAAATTCTAACTTTTGATATTTGGTTGGTTGTTGAAGTAAAAGTGTTGCTTTTTGTTCAAGTGACATGAATAGTAAAATTTTTTTTGTTAAAGTAGAGAAGAAGCGGTCCTCCAACAAAACGCACGAGGTGGAAATAATTTTTTTTTACTTTCGCACTCTACTTCGGAGGTAAAATTCTGTTGTCAAAATTCTAATTTGTGACAGACACGATTTACGATTCATGTCAAATTATAGTAAATATTGTCTGCAATTTCTCTACAGCTATGATTGAGTACGGAAATGAAACTGTAACCCTCGAGAAAGCAAAAAAATTGACACCAAAATCTTTGATCCTATAAATATGGCCCAAAATAGAAAAATTAGGGTCCTGTAGTTATTTATCCCGTGTTACTGGGAAAAAAAAAAATTTGACACCTACAACAATATTATTTTTTTAGCTATCCGACTTAACGTTCGAAACATTGTGCACGTTGCGTTACATACATTTTGAATTCACTGTTTCTAACTCCCACCAAATAAATAAAAGAAATAATACGTCTTCGTGGTTCGATCTACTGATCTTCCGTCACTCAGTCGGAGTCTTATACCTCTTTCAGGTAACAACAAGAGTCACTCGAGTTCGGTCCACCTACAACAATTTCGACACCAAAGAGAAGCCAAATGAACCATGATGAAGGTGGCATGTTGCATTTGCACGACTTACTAATTTTCAGCATACATATATACAAAGAGATTACTACTCTTAATATCTTTACATGTAGCATTTTGCTGACTAAATCTGCAAAAAAAAAAGAGTAATAATATACTTTCCAAATTTACGCTTTCCTCCTATATATAACTTATATCAACAAGCCATGTTCTAGTTTTGACGGGACTCCTGCTCTCTAAGCAGGAACAGACGATGGAATCCTTCTGCCATTAAGAAATAAATACATTAATCATTTTTTATGTTTTATGGATATTATATGAACCATTTATATTTTAAAAATAATTATACGGCCTATTTTTCTGCTTTATGTTTTATTTATTACAATTTTGTATAGAAAATATAAAATATCAAAATAGTCCGTGTAATTAATTTTAAAATAAAAATAGTAAGTATAAAAAATCTAAAATATAGAAATAGCTAACGTAATTTGTTCCGCCATTAAAAAAAAGGAAAGATGAAGGGCAATGGTGCAAAATACAATAGAAACCAACCAGTTGGTGCCAAAGCAACAAGTTAGTTGTAGCCCTCTTCCAAAGTGTAGTCTTGTTAAGAGGCTTGACTAGAGACTATAAATAAATCAGAAATTTTTATCCAGAGCATTCAAATTTATATAAATTTAATCTAAAGCATCGAAGTTTAAAAAATTATGAAACAAATATCAAAATATTTATTAGAAGAACATTTTATATTTTTTAATATTATATTTCTATCGTTATTTTTTTCGTCGTTAACAGACGTTAGGCAAAAAAAAAGAAAAAAAAGATAACGTTCTTAGGAAGAGTGTTTTCTCAAGAGAAAACGTCTTCTTGAGAAAACGCTCTTCCTAAGAACGTTTTCTATTTTTTTCTTTTCCTCTCTCACGTCTCTCTCTCCGGTCTCTCTCTCATCTATCATCTCATTCTCATTCTTTGTCTGCTCTTTCTCTCTCTCTCTTTCTTTCTCACCTCTCTTTTTATTAAATTTGAAGAATTTAGTGAAATCCAAAAAATTCTAGATATTTTTTTAAACTTTGCTTACTATAGAGTTTTGAGAAAAAAATATTCCGATCTTTTTTTAGGAAATTAAAATTATATTTTTATGTAATCCAAATACCACTAGTGTCATGGTACATGCATTGCATGTGCAATATATTTTTTCGCACACGCGTCCTGTATGTCCAATTTTTAATCCATAAAAATTTATTTTTGTATTTCATTAAATTTCTCGAATTTAATAAAGAAAGAGGTGAGAAAGAAAGAGAATGAGAAAAAGAGAGTGAGAGAGACACGGGAGATGAAAGAGAGAGTGAGAGAGACCACAAAGAGAGACGTTAGCAAAAAAAAAAAATATAGAAAACATTCTTAGAAATGATGTTTTCTCTTGAGAAAAATGTCCTTCTATTTTTTATTTTTATTTTGTCTAATGTCTGTTAACGACAAAAAAAAATAACGATGAAAATATAATATAAAAAAAATATAAAATGTTATTCTAATGAAAGTTTTTGATATTTTTTTCGTAATTTTTAAAATTTTAATATTTTAGATAAAATTTATATAAATTCAAATGCTCTCATAAAAAATTCCGTAAATAAATCATTGAATAGCTTTCACTATCTCTGCTTTGCTTTGAAAGTGATCTAAAGACCTTCTTCTTCTGAGTTCAGAGTTCAAACCAACTAATTCTTTTACAACCACCTCCACCACAAGATAACAAGACTTGTGTTCTTCTTACCCCATCTTTCACTCTCTTTGGTGTTCCTCGTACATATCTTCTTAGGGTCTGGTTTGGTAAATAGTAAGTGTAAAAATATTTAGATTTGGAATTTCAAAAATGGAAGAAGGATAAAAATTTATTCACTTTCTTATCCTCTAGTAACAGGGCCAGTCATTTTTAACACAAAATATTTATAGTGTAGTTGTTATTATGTTAGTCTTGCATATAAGAGGTTCAAATCTCTTTGGAAATTTTTATTTTATTTTACTTTCGTTTCATTTTGAAAGTTCGTTTTGGACCCCCATGAGCTCAGATCGGTCCTGCCTAGTAGGGGACAAATATGTTAGGGTGGAATATAAAAGTAAAAAGTGGGAAGTGAAAATTAGACAAATGTGTTTGGTTAGAATAGCAAGTGAAAAGTGGTGAAAAGTAAAAAGTGAATTATAATAATATTAAATTATAATTAATTTACGTAATAATATAATAAAATAGTTAATTATTTTAATAAATTAAGATAATTAATTACTAACTAATTAAGAATTAAAAATTTATCAATTCAAAATTAATTACGAACTATTTAAGAATTAAGAATTGATATTTAAAATTTTAATTAATTTTTTTATTACTTATTAGTTAGTTTAATAAAGAATTAGCAAGAAAAAAGTAATAAATAATTAGCAATAAAAATGGATGAAAATGTTAATTTTTTATTAATTGATAAGTAAATAAAGCCGGAATAAAAAAATTAAGAATTAAAATTAATAGGTAAATAGTGTTACTTAATAAAAATTTGATAAGTAGTCAAAAAATAAGTAATTATTGTCAGTACTAAATTAGTTGACAACTAATTAGTGTTTCTTAACAAAATATTAATAACTAATATTTTTTTCAAGGGAACAAAAAAAAATAAGGATTCCACCCACATCTGGCTGCCAACTCCGGACGTAGCAGCATAATAAAAATCCATCTCCCGCACCCGACAAGAACTGGCACTGCACAGTTCTGCCAATTCCATGTCCCCTTCCGCTCATTTACCAAACAATGGAATTTCTCTCCCACATTCTCAATTACACTGAAATATGAAATCCAGCCCCACTCCCGATTTACCAAATATGTCCTAAGGAGGACTAGTGACTTCTCAAGAAATAACTTTTAAATATATTTATTTATTTTTACTAATATAATGCGACAAGCCGTTTGTAAATCCTCCGATATTTAATTTTAAAAAAATACGAAAGATAATAATTCTAAATTTAACTTTCTCTTTTTTCTTCTTCTGCATAACTAACAACCCTCTCTTTTGTCTAAAACTAAGCTTTTTTTTCTTTAGCATAACCGACAACTCTCTCTTTTATTCAAGGTGTTAGAATGGACGGACGGCCCGGAACACGGCCCGGGCCCGACCTGGTAAACAAACCGGTCCGGTCCAACCCACTCCCCCCCCCCCCCCCCCCCACCTCTCGGGTCCAGGCTGGGTAGGAGGATCCGACCCGCAAGCCCGGCCCGGACCGTTGTCTGTCCAGTTCGGGTCGGATCCAATTCGGACGGCTAGGTCGGCCTGGCTCGGACAGACCCGGTTTAGGTCCGGTTAGGTTGATTTTTTTATTTTATTTTTAATATAGCCGTTGTGTGATATTTTTACCAAATTTTTTTTGTTTTAATGGCATATTTTTTACCATTTTAGGAGTATTTTGGACATTTTGCTAAAATGACCAAAATATCCATTATAATAACTCTTTTTAGGGTATTTTGGGTCATTTGGTCTCAAAAAAATTCTATAAATAATCCATAATTCATGAAAAATAAACACAACACAATTTTTTCTCTCTTACAGTTTTTTTTCCTCTTACAAAGTTTAGAAGCAAGACAATTAAAAAGTTTAGAAGCAAAGCAATTACTAGAGTCCAACTTTTCCCCTCTCAACACATTTTCCTACGCTTTCTTTTGGAGGCTTATAGCAGACATTACAACTAACTTTAATATTACATAATAGGTTTTTTTTTCTGATTTGAGATTTTTCTTTACTCTCTCTCTCTCTATTTTGGTAGAGAAGTAATTAATTTTGCTCTAATTTTTTTTTTTTTAAATATTTTTTAAAAATATGGATGGACAAGGTTCAAACCAACCTTTTGAAAATTATGATTATTATAATAATATGTTTGAAAATAATTTTATTTCTGATTCTACACCACTGACACAAATGTCACCTCCTGAAGTTAGAATTATAATTACGGCTACAAATGTTGCCAATAGGAAAAAATCTATGTTATGTGGTTATTTTACAAAAATATTTGTCACTGATAGTGAGGGCGCACCGGTTTTAGATCCAAAAGATCAAAAATTAATACCTAAGGCTACGGAATGTAAGAAATGTAAGCGGATTTACAAATAAAAATAATGATGGCACGAACACTTTAAAAAAACATTGTAAAAGTTGTTATGGCAAAGATACACTGCAGGCTAGACAAACATAGCTAAGTATCGGTGGTCAAAGATCTTCTATAGGTAACTTTACTTATTCTGGTGCTCGTAACAAGACTTAGTTAGCAAGATGTATTATTTGAAATGAACAATCATTTACATTTGGTGAGAGTGATTTCTATTATAATTATGCAAGTAATGCCCTTAATCCTCGTTTTACTAAAGTTTCTATATCTACTGCTAGAGCAGAGGCTCTGAATTTTTTTCAAAAAGATAAGGCTGCTTTGAAAGAAAGTTTTATGCATGTTAGTAAATTAGCTATAACTTCTGATATATTGACTACTAAGCAAAATTATGCTTATATTTGTATCACGGCATGTTATATAGATCCAAAATGGATGTTGCAAAAATGCATCATTTGTGTAAGATCTTTATAATTTTTACATACCAGCACTGTAATCGGTGGTGCTATAATACAATTTTTGCGTGAATATGATATTCACAATAAAATATTTTTAATTTCTTCTGATAATGCTAGTAGTAACACTTCTTCTATTATTATTATTTTAAAAACACAATTTATGCCTATGTTAGAAGGCAGATTTTTTTATGTTAAATGTGCTTGTCATATTATTAATTTTATCGTACAAGAATGTATTGAATTCTTTCAACTAAATTTATAAAATGTTAGATTATGTTTAAAAAGTTTGAAATTCTATTCTGGTAATCCTTTGTTCGCATGCTCGCATTAGTACCGTTATGTAACTGATACGATATGCTCAGACATATCTAGAGGGCAAGTATACTAGTAAACTATATCTCTCAATCCACGTGAAGTAGTCGTGCGAAGAGCGAACCAAAATGCACTAAGGTTGATCAGACCGTAATACACTGATTCTGAATAGACAATTGTATTAGTGTACATGTCCACTAACACATATGTCATGAACAAGCTCGATAGAGAATAAGCTTGCAAAACTAGGCTATAGAATAGCAGCATAAGTCAAGTACAGCAATTATAAGTACGCTAGATGATGATGAAAGGAGGTACAACTTAATTCAAGTTCACAAAACAACACAAAGTAAGCACAATCACAAAAGACTCTAAAATCTCTACTGTTATCAATTATAAGCAAGTTCAAAATTACATATGTTAAGTCTGAGGTCACGAACCAATAGGCACGAGATAAAACAAATCTAGAAACAGAAAACTACGAAAAATTACGCGCATTAGCTACTCCATGAGTCTGCGCGTCCTCTAAAGTCATCGCCAGAGCTTGTTCGCGTCTTCGTAGTCGATTCCTCTGCTGCTGCTGGGCCTGCTGGAAAAGTGCTGCTTGTGGTATCAAAGGTGGCCTCGGCTGATACCCTCCTGGAGCTGGTGGTAGGACTTCTTCAACTTCCGTTTGCAGTATTTCCAATGCTGGACAGGCTGGCCTTGGTGCTGGTATCGCTTGTTGGTTATTCATTGGTGCTCTGTCTCGACGTTCGGGGCATTCCTTTAATAAATGCTGACTGGATCCGCAAGCTAAGCATAATTTCTTCTTTCGTCTGCACTCGTTCTCTACATGGCCTCGCTTGCGACAATATTGACAGATAGGTAGTACTTGCGGAGATGCTTCTGGTGGCTGGTGAATGTGAGACTTCTTCGCAATTTCTTCCCGTGGTGCTCCGGCTGGTGCTGATATGGCTGGTTGATGAATCATCAATGCTTTCTCTCGATGCTGAGTACAATTCTTGGCTAAGTGTTGACTGATTCCGCAAATCAAGCATAATCCTAACTTGCGTCTGCATTCTCTTTCAGTATGGCCTATCTTGCAACAATGTTGACAAGTAGGAAGGAATGAGGCTCTTGGTGCTGCCCTCGGTGGTGGATTAATCTGTGGTCGCTTTGCAGCTCTTTCCTGTTGTGTTTGGTCTGGTGCTGATACATACGGCCGCTTCTGGCTGGACTCCAGCCTTGTGTCGCACTCCATGGGTCTTGCTGTAGTAAGAACATGCTCGTCTATGGTAGTTGCAGTGGGGCTGATTAACTTCCGTAACTCCGAGCTAAATCTATCGATGAACTTCTCCACTTGGTTTTGCTGAGCTTCTTTCTGAACCTTCTGATGGGCTTGCATCATCGCGTAGAACATTCGAAACATTTGTTGTTCGTCCATAGCCTGCCCTTGTGGAACGGTAGGCATCGGTGGAGCTAACTGCGTCGATGGTGGAACGTCATCTTTCGGGATTCTCGAGGCATGCTGACTTGCTTGCTGTGATGATGGACCTTCACTAACTGGTGTCACTTCATCTTCGTGGGTAACCACAATACCTTGTGGTGTTCCTGGATGAGTCTCTTCACCGGCTTGGGGAGTCATTGCTCTGCAACCAAAATAAACTATAAGGGCGCTCAGGAATCAAGGCAGGATACGAGTCAAGAAATTAATTTAAATCTGATATAGATATCAAGAACGTTTCAAGCAAGTGGATGAGATCCTAAAACTTATCCTATTCTTATTGCAGGCTTTCTCGGTTCCTAAGTTGAAACCGAACAATTTAGTCGTTGACCTGCATGGGCCACCACAAAAACCATGTCACGCCCCAGTCCCAAAATATCGAGGGACCGGTCGCGTGGCAGTGGCCAGCAGCACACCGATGGACAAACCCAATTTAAAGGATCCATCGGGGCATGCTTAAGCTGTAATGTAACAATAAGTAGATCCAATGATATAAGTCACAGTCTATGCTAATCTCATCCACAACAGATAATCACAGATCAAATGCCAGAATAAAGCAAATATACTAAACTGACAAATCTCAATAAAAGTGTCTCGGAGAACAATCCGAGAACAAGTCTGATACATAAATGCAATAGACTGGAAAATAAAGGAACTGGAAATAGAAATAAATGAGTATCTCTAGGCAATACCCAGGAGAAGTCCTCTGGCACAATCTCGTCCTCAGGTGTCGGTACAGCTCCTGTATCTGCTCCTGTTCCTGCTTCTGCTCCTGATAATGCTCCTGTACTGTATAACTCTAAGTGGATCTCCTCTGCTAGTCCTGGGGACAAAGTCTGGATCCAGGTCCTCAGGGGACAGCAAGGTACAGAAAATACAAGCCAAAAATAAATGCAGTGCAGCAGAAATACAATAAATAGGGTAAGCTATATAACCATCTATGTGAAAATGCAAGTGAGAGCATCACTAGTGCTCAGGCCGAAGCCACTACAAGCTCTGTGTCGGGGAGCCGGTAGCGGTAATAAACACGTAATGTGCCTAGCTCTGCTACGAGAGTCTGAGGCCTCACAATAGTAGTAGATAGATATATGAAACAGCCTGTAGCCTGTGTGTCTCTCCCCACCCAATGTAACCACGCATATCATGACCATAACGTCTCATGTCCATGTCAAGCGGGATCATATCTAATGCAACAAGTCATACTATATCTAAGAATATAATGTCCATGTCCTGTATCCTATACAGAATCACCACGAATATCTCGGGAAGATCCTGTCTTATGAGTAGTGTCAAGTGTCCTGGGTCAAAGTGTACTTGGTAAGACAAGTACGAGAATGTAAAGTGTCACGGATGTCCATCTCTAGATGACAGTACACAACACCGCGTACGATGTTGGCACCCGACTAATAATCGGACGCTAAGTACGTCACACGGCCCTAGGTTAAGCATGCACAGCAATATAATAGAACAAGGAAAATATGTGACAATACTGCAGAGTTTGGCAAGGTACACTTGCCTGTGGTCTTGGATCCAACTGTAGCTCTGGTCTCAGTGTGATATGCAGGTACTACTCAGGTTGCTGAAATAAACATCACCATTAGATTCAGAAAATATCAAATAGTTAGAAATGCCTGTCCTTGAGTCCAATTTGGACACAAGGGCAAAAACGACATTTCCGGGCCAAAGCGAGGTCCACATGTGGGCCACTTTGCACCGAAAAACGTGTCCAGGTCAAAGGTCTCCAAATTCGCCAAACTTAGTGTCAATAAGTCAGGAACGATGATACGAACCCAACGGAACTTCCAGAATTGGATTCCGATGAGCCGTTCACAAAATCGTCCGTCGAGCGGAGCCGGTGGGGCCCACGATACGCGATTTTGCCAACGTTCTCAGAATCGAACCAAACTTGGGTCACAGGACCAGCGTATTGCTACGAGTCCGATGGCGCAAGTTTTGTCTCGATCCGATGTGTGTACACAAAGTTACAGCGTATTCCAGAAAGGACGGATACGGAGTGTCGTCGGCGGATACGCGTTGATTCCGGGGTGCACGCACCTCCGAATCGACTTCTGCGAAATCCTACACGACCGTATCAACGTCACGCACGATTCGGTAAAGACCGCGTGCGACCAAGTCGTCCCGTTGGCGGGGCGTACTCAGTTCCGGGGTGGAACGGGGCATCTTTTTTTCCTGTTTTTGGATCGCGGTGTGCGATCACCACAGGACGCGATGCACCGAGCGGGTTGCACGGGCACCGAGAGGGTCATACAGGCTTCGCAACGCGATTGACGGAATTAAAAACGGATTTACGAGGTGAGAGAAAACGCTACCTGAACAGGGCCCCGTGAATCTGATTTCCTGTGTCCGAGACGTGTCCGAGCGTCAAATCTGCCGTGTCTTCGCGTGTCCTGTACTGGTGCTGTGTCCGCTGTGTCGACCAGTCCTGTGTCCCGGCTGCGTTCCGTGTCCACCGCTCTAGGGTTCAGGGCAGCGGTGTCCGGGAAGTCGTTGCTGGCCGGGCAGCCCGCTGGAGGAGAGACTGTTGCTCAGGCGGCCGGGGGAGGGGTTCTGTCGTCGGTGCTGCGCTCTCCGACGGGGCAGCGGCACAGCGGGGTGGCCTGGGCTCTCGAGGCTGAGGAGTCGGAGGGGTTGGAGAGTTCGACTAGGGCGGTGGAGGAGAGACTGGCCGAGGTAGGTGGCAGCGGGGCGAGGGGTTCGATGGCCAGGCGGAGATGGGAGATGGTCGTCGGGCTGGAGTTCGGGTCGGCGAGGTCGAGGCGTCGTCAGTCGGGGCGGATCGACGGCGGCCTGGGGGCAGCGGTGAGGAGGAGTTCGGGGAAGAGGGGGATGAGGGCGGACGCGGGCGGCGCTCGCGGGGGTCGACGAGGCGAAGGCACTGCTCAGTTGGCCGGGGGTAGTTGTCGGCGGCGTGGTGCGGCGGAGCGAAGGGCGGAGGTGCTGGTGATAATGGTGGTGGGTGACGGAGGAGGTCGACTGCTCCGGCGGGGGGGGGGGGGGGGTAGCCGACGGCTAGATTAGGGTTAGGGTTAGGGTTAGGGTTAGGGTAATTTGAAATTTGGGGATTTCTTTTTCTTTTCTTTTTCTTGTGGAGAAAACTAGAAAATAAGTAGGTATTTATACATACAGAAATTAGAATAGGGTTAGACCTAGGATTCGGGCTGGGTCAACGGGTCAACGCTCCTTGGGCTGGGCTTCGGCCCTCATGGGGATGTTGGGCGTTGGCACGGGTTTAATTCGGTTTAATTCTACATGGGTTTCTAGGGCTTTAAAAATGATTCCGGAGTCCAATTAATTCCCGGAAAATTATCCTATGCTCGGTTTTCCATTTTACACCATAAAATATTATTTTCATAATATTTTAATAGGAAATAACCGCAATTAAAAATCATTGAATTATCAAAAGCCTAGGTTTCAATTCCCGAAAATTTCAGAAAAATTGGGAAAAATCCAAATTTAAAATTCTGAAAATCAGGGGCTTACAATCTACCCAACTTATAAAAATTTCGTCCTCGAAATTAAATTAGGGTAGGGCTCTCTCTGTCAAGTCTCACTTGATTACAGTCCAAGAATTTCTCTCAAGTAAGCATTACGGTCTCTACCCAACTTAGAATTTACCCATCTATTATCTAAGACTATTCATCTAATAAATCTATGCCCCAACTCATTTAATCATGTTATTGAATCCTCAAGCCTTTAACACCAAATATATCACCTATGGTATTCCCTTAATCATATATAAAAGGGTCATCCACAATGTGACCGGCCTGTAGGGTATATCTAGTACCGTCTATATATCAAACTTATACCAAGCACGAGGTTTCGTCTTTCCGAACTAAGGGAAGACGAAGATCAATAATAAAGGGTTCAAGGGTGAGGTAATATAATAGAAGTATCGGGGTCAAGGCGTTTAAAAATTCAAATGGGATTTGTCAAGACAGTTGTGGATTGAAATTCTATTCTGGTAATCCTTTGTTCGCATGCTCGTATTAGTACCGTTATGTAACTGATACGATATGCTCAGACATATCTAGAGGGCAAGTATACTAGTCAACTATATCTCTCAATCCACGTGAAGTAGTCGTGCGAAGAGCGAACCAAAATGCACTAAGGTTGATCAGACCGTAATACACTGATTCTGAATAGACAATTGTATTAGTGTACATGTCCACTAACACATATGTCATGAACAAGCTCGATAGAGAATAAGCTTGCAAAACTAGGCTATAGAATAGCAGCATAAGTCAAGTACAGCAATTATAAGTACGCTAGATGATGATGAAAGGAGGTACAATTTAATTCAAGTTCACAAAACAACACAAAGTAAGCACAATCACAAAAGACTCTAAAATCTCTACTGTTATCAATTATAAGCAAGTTCAAAATTACATATGTTAAGTCTGAGGTCACGAACCAATAGGCACGAGATAAAACAAATCTAGAAACAGAAAACTACGAAAAATTACGCGCATTAGCTACTCCATGAGTCTGCGCGTCCTCTAAAGTCATCGCCAGAGCTTATTCGCGTCTTCGTAGTCGATTCCTCTGCTGCTGCTGGGCCTGCTGGAAAAGTGCTGCTTGTGGTATCAAAGGTGGCCTCGGCTGATACCCTCTTGGAGCTGGTGGTAGGACTTCTTCAACTTCCGTTTGCAGTATTTCCAATGCTGGAGAGGCTGGCCTTGGTGCTGGTATCGCTTGTTGGTTATTCATTGGTGCTCTGTCTCGACGTTCGGGGCATTCCTTTAATAAATGCTGACTGGATCCGCAAGCTAAGCATAATTTCTTCTTTCGTCTGCACTCGTTCTCTACATGGCCTCGCTTGCGACAATATTGACAGATAGGTAGTACTTGCGGAGATGCTTCTGGTGGCTGGTGAATGTGAGACTTCTTCGCAATTTCTTCCCGTGGTGCTCCGGCTGGTGCTGATGTGGCTGGTTGATGAATCATCAATGCTTTCTCTCGATGCTGAGTACAATTCTTGGCTAAGTGTTGACTGATTCCGCAAATCAAGCATAATCCTAACTTGCGTCTGCATTCTCTTTCAGTATGGCCTATCTTGCGACAATGTTGACAAGTAGGAAGGAATGAGGCTCTTGGTGCTGCCCTCGGTGGTGGATTAATCTGTGGTCGCTTTGCAGCTCTTTCCTGTTATGTTTGGTCTGGTGCTGATACATACGGCCGCTTCTGGCTGGACTCCAGCCTTGTGTCGCACTCCATGGGTCTTGCTGTAGTAAGAACATGCTCGTCTAAGGTAGTTGTAGTGGGGCTGATTAACTTCCGTAACTCCGAGCTAAATCTATCGATGAACTTCTCCACTTGGTTTTCCTGATCTTCTTTCTGAACCTTCTGATGGGCTTGCATCATCGCGTAGAACATTCGAAACATTTGTTGTTCGTCCATAGCCTGCCCTTGTGGAATGGTAGGCATCGGTGGAGCTAACTGCGTCGATGGTGGAACGTCATCTTCCGGGATTCTCGAGGCATGCTGACTTGCTTGCTGTGATGATGGACCTTCACTAACTGGTGTCACTTCATCTTCGTGGGTAACCACAACACCTTGTGGTGTTCCTGGATGAGTCTCTTCACCGGCTTGGGGAGTAATTGCTCTGCAACCAAAATAAACTATAAGGGCGCTCAGGAATCAAGGCAGGATACGAGTCAAGAAATTAATTTAAATCTGATATAGATATCAAGAACGTTTCAAGCAAGTGGATGAGATCCTAAAACTTATCCTATTCTTATTGCAGGCTTGCTCGGTTCCTAAGTTGAAACCGAACAATTTAGTCGTTGACCTGCATAGGCCACCACAAAAACCATGTCACGCCCCAGTCCCAAAATATCGAGGGACCGGTCGCGTGGCAGTGGCCAGCAGCACACACCGATGGACAAACCCAATTTAAAGGATCCATCGGGGCATGCTTAAGCTGTAATGTAACAATAAGTAGGTCCAATGATATAAGTCACAGTCTATGCTAATCTCATCCACAATAGATAATCACAGATCAAATGCCAGAATAAAGCAAATATACTAAACTGACAAATCTCAATAAAAGTGTCTCGGAGAACAATCCGAGAACAAGTCTGATACATAAATGCAATAGACTGGAAAATAAAGGAACTGGAAATAGAAATAAATGAGTATCTCTAGGCAATACCCAGGAGAAGTCCTCTGGCACAATCTCGTCCTCAGGTGTCGGTACAGCTCCTGTATCTGCTCCTGTTCCTGCTTCTGCTCCTGATAATGCTCCTGTACTGTATAACTCTAAGTGGATCTCCTCTGCTAGTCCTGGGGACAAAGTCCGGATCCAGGTCCTCAGGGGACAGCAAGGTACAAAAAATACAAGCCAAAAATAAATGCAGTGCAGCAGAAATGCAATAAATAGGGTAAGCTATATAACCATCTATGTGAAAATGCAAGTGAGAGCATCACTAGTGCTCAGGCCGAAGCCACTACAAGCTCTGTGTCGGGGAGCCGGTAGCGGTAATAAACACGTAATGTGCCTAGCTCTGCTACGAGAGTCTGAGGCCTCACAATAGTAGTAGATAGATATATGAAACAGCCTGTAGCCTGTGTGTCTCTCCCCACCCAATGTAACCACGCATATCATGATCATAACGTCTCATGTCCATGTCAAGCGGGATCATATCTAATGCAACAAGTCATACTATATCTAAGAATATAATGTCCATGTCCTGTATCCTATACAGAATCACCACGAATATCTCGGGAAGATCCTGTCTCATGAGTAGTGTCAAGTGTCCTGGGTCAAAGTGTACTTGGTAAGACAAGTACGAGAATGTAAAGTGTCACGGATGTCCATCTCTAGATGACAGTACACAACACCGCGTACGATGTTGGCACCCGACTAATAATCGGACGCTAAGTACGTCACACGGCCCTAGGTTAAGCATGCACATCAATATAATGGAACAAGGAAAATATGTGACAATACTGCAGAGTTTGGCAAGGTACACTTGCCTGTGGTCTTGGATCCAACTGTAGCTCTGGTTTCAGTGTGATCTGCAGGTGCTACTCAGGTTGCTGAAATAAACATCACCATTAGATTCAGAAAATATCAAATAGTTAGAAACGCCTGTCCTTGAGTCCAATTTGGACACAAGGGCAAAAACGATATTTCCGGGCCAAAGCGAGGTCCACATGTGGGCCACTTTGCACCGAAAAGTGTGTCCAGGTCAAAGGTCTCCAAATTCGCCAAACTTAGTGTCAACAAGTCAGGAACGATGATACGAACCCAACGGAACTTCCAGAATTGGATTCCGATGAGCCGTTCACAAAATCGTCCGTCGAGCGGAGCCGGTGGGGTCCACGATACGCGATTTTGCCAACATTCTCAGAATTGAACCAAACTTGGGTCACAGGACCAGCGTATTGCTACGAGTCCGATGGCGCAAGTTTCGTCTCGATCCGACGTGTGTACACAAAGTTACAGCGTGTTCCAGAAAGGACGGATACGGAGTGTCGTCGGCGGATACGCGTTGATTTCGGGGTGCACGCACCTCCGAATCGACTTCTGCAAAATTCTACACGATCGTATCAACGTCACGCATGATTCGGTAAAGACCGCGTGCGACCAAGTCGTCCCATTTGGCGGGGCGTACTCAGTTCCGGGGTGGAACGGGGCGTCTTTTTTTCCTGTTTTTGGATCGCGGTGTGCGATCACCACAGGACACGATGCACCGAGCGGGTTGCACGGGCACCGAGAGGGTCATACAGGCTTCGCGACGCAATTGACGGAATTAAAAACGGATTTACGAGGTGAAAGAAAATGCTACCTGAACAGGGCCCCGTGAATCTGATTTCCTGTGTCCGAGACGTGTCCGAGCGTCAAATCTGCCGTGTCTTCGCGTGTCCTGTACTGGTGCTGTGTCCGCTGTGTCGACCAGTCCTGTGTCCCGGCTGCGTTCCGTGTCCACCGCTCTAGGGTTCAGGGCAGCGGTGTCCGGGAAGTCGTTGCTGGCCGGGCGGCCCGCTGGAGGAGAGACTGTTGCTCAGGCGGCCGGGGGAGGGGTTCTGTCGTCGGTGCTGCGCTCTCCGACGGGGCAGCGGCGCAGCGGGGTGGCCTGGGCTCCCGAGGCTGAGGAGTCGGAGGGGTTGGAGAGTTCGACTAGGGAGGTGGAGGAGAGACTGGCCGAGGTAGGTGGCAGCGGGGCGAGGGGTTCGATGGCCAGGCGGAGATGGGAGATGGTCGTCGGGCTGGAGTTCGGGTCGGCGAGGTCGAGGCGTCGTCAGTCGGGGCGGATCGACGGCGGCCTGGGGGCAGCGGTGAGGAGGAGTTCGGGGAAGAGGGGGATGAGGGCGGAAGCGGGCGGCGCTCGCGGGGGTCGACGAGGCGAAGGCACTGCTCAGTTGGCCGGGGGCAGTTGTCGGCGGCGTGGTACGGCGGAGCGAAGGGCGGAGGTGCTGGTGATGATGGTGGTGGGTGACGGAGGAGGTCGACTGCTCCGGCGGGGGGGGGGGGGGGGGGGGGTAGAGGACGACTAGATTAGGGTTAGGGTTAGGGTTAGGGTAATTTGAAATTTGGGGATTTCTTTTTCTTTTCTTTTTCTTGTGGAGAAAACTAAAAAATAAGTAGGTATTTATACATACAGAAATTAGAATAGGGTTAGACCTAGGATTCGGGCTGGGTCAACGGGTCAACGCTCCTTGGGCTGGGCTTCGGCCCTCATGGGGATGTTGGGCGTTGGCACGGGTTTAATTCGGTTTAATTCTACATGGGTTTCTAGGGCTTTAAAAATGATTTCGGAGTCCAATTAATTCCCAAAAAATTACCCTATGCTCGGTTTTCCATTTTACACCATAAAATATTATTTCCATAATATTTTAATAGGAAATAGCCGCAATTAAAAATCATTGAATTACCAAAAGCCTAGGTTTCAATTCCCGAAAATTTCAGAAAAATTGGGAAAAATCCAAATTTAAAATTCTGAAAATCAGGGGCTTACAGTGGTTTCCAAAATGGAAGGCAAATTTTAAAAATATTAGGGTAATATATCTCTTCTACATTGTTTGGCTTCAGTTTTTGATCCTAAGATTAAATTAGATAGTGTATTAATTTTATTAGACGAATTTGAAAAAAAATATGAGAGTTGACGTAGGTAGCTTGGAAGTAGAAATTAATGATGTTTTAGATAGTTTAATTGCTTTATATGAAAAAATAGTTGTATCCGCCCGACCAGGTACAACGGTAAACATCCTGATTTTTAGAATTTAATTAATTATTATTGTAGAAATTTTATTATTTTTAGTTAATTATAATAAATGTTCGTTCATGGATTTGTATTTTTTTGAATTAAATTAATTATTAAAAATAGTGCAAAAATTATATTTTGGGTGTAAAATTAATAATAGAGTATTGTATAAATTTTCTGGAATTTATTGGGACCCAAAACTATTTTTAATGGCCATATATGCATTGTTTTAAATGAACCGAATCCGTACCCGAAACCCACCAACCCGAAACCAACTAACCCGCCTCTACTGTAGCAAACCCAAACCTCCGCAACTTCCCCGCACCCCCTCCCTTCCTCTTCCAAAATGGTCCGACCCCCTCACTTCAGCTCTTTGTAACTCCCATCCCGACACCCTATTTAAATCCTAGCCTAGACCACCCTCACCACCATCATCTCCTCTTCAAAACCCGATGATCCTCCGCCGACGACGACGTCGGACCGCCGCCGCAAAGAAGTCGTCGCAAGTCGCCCAAATTTCGAGCAGCAGCAGAGCAGTAAGGTACCCTACTTCTAGCCCATGTATCTTCCTACACGGTAGACCAATTTACGATCTGTCGTATCCTATGCGAAGACCACATGACCCTCTTGAACCCTGTGTAATTAGTTCGGTGTATCGTGTCTTGTGTCGGTCGTAATTCGCGACGCAAACAGGAAAACAATAACCAATTTTGTAGTTCAGAAACTGTCCTAACCACCCATGTTCATATATGATTTTCTTCCAACCTAGTTAATATTTTTAAATTCCACTTGAACAGTAATTTAGACAACATAACCGAGATTTAATCTCTTTAATTAGTTTATTTTAGTTCGTTCTATGCTGTGATTTATTTGCTGTTGAATTTGACCGAAACTTGATTTTTTAAACCCAAATTTTTCAGAAATGGGGTGCGTCACGCTAAACGAAGCGACTTTGTCGTGTGTCAATGCACCGAAAGGCGCGTATCGTCAGCGCAGACGTGTGAGATTTTGTGAAAGTTGATTTGGATGTGTGTGCACATCGGAATCAACGCGTATCCATCGAAAAAGACCGTATCGGCCTGTTCTGACACTCGTCATAATTTCGTGTGTGCTTGTCGTTTCGCAATGAAACTTGGGCCATCGGATTCACAGCGTTACGCTGGTCATGTTACCCAAGTTTGGTTCGATTCTGAGAACGTTGACGAAACCCCATTTTCGTAGGCCACACGGTTCCACTTGACGGACGATTTCGTGACAGTCTCATCAAAATTCAGTTCTGGACGTTCCTTGGGTTCGTATCATCGTTATAGACTTGTAGACACTAAGTTTGACGAATTTGAAATTTTTTGTCTCTGGCACATTTTTCGGTGCGAAGTGGGACACATGTGGACCTCGCTTTGACTAGAAACTGTCAATTTTGTTCATGTGTCCAAATTGGACTTATAGGTAGTCAATCCTAGCTATTTCAAGTTTTTTGAGAGCAATGGTGATGTTTATTTCAGCATTCAGAGGCGTACCTGGGGATTCCACTTATATCGGAGCAACTGACGGAGTTCAGAACCCAGGCAAGTGTACCTTGCCAACTTGCAGTAAATTCTGTGATATTAATTGCTTGTGTTCTTTTTTTTTACTTCTATGATTTACTTGTTCACCCTAGGACCGTGCGACGTTACTTAGCATCCGAACGAGATTCGGGAGTCGACGTTGTATGCGGAGTCGTGTAACGTCACTTACAGAGTTGATACCACGATCTCATTTTTACGTGCTTGTACTACTAGCACGACAGGCCATAGGACACCTAACACTGATTACATGAGACATAGTTCGTCTTGATGTATTTTTTGGTAGCAGGATTCTGTGTAGGACTATAGGCTTCATGACGTTAACAGACATACTTATATACGTGTACTTATGACTTGTGGTGATAGATATAGGTCTTGGCCCTGCGTGTTACTATGTGATACGTAAGGTTACATGGGAAGGGAGAGTCTCACCATACTCTGTCTTTGGCACATTTACTGGTCCTTTGAGATATTACATGCTGCTATGAGCTCCCCGACACAGAGCCTGTAGTAGTTTCAGCCTGAGTATGAGTAATGCTCTCATTTGTATTTCATATAGCTGGTTACATAGCTTATCCTGAGGATCTATTTTTACTTACTGCATTTTATTTGGCTTGAGTGTTTAGTGTACCTCGCTATGTCCCCTGAGGATCTGGATCCGGATTATGTCCCCAGGTACAGCAGAGGAGGAGTACCCCGAGGTTTACGGGACATGAGCTGACGTTGGAGCAGTACTAGCACCAGAGGACGAGGTTGTGCCGGATAATTTCTCCTGAGTATTTCAGTTTCATACTCAGTTATTTATGCTCATTGTTATTTCATATCTGGACTCATGGACATATGTATTGGTGATATTCTCTTTCTTTTATTGTGTCAGGTTGTTCCCTGAGACACTATTTATTTGGATTTATTGATGGATTATTTCCTTTATTTGTTATCTTGATTAATCTATCATATTTAGTTATGTTTTTTTCGGTGGATGAGATTAGAATTATTCTGTGATAGATGGTGTAGATTGCATTTTTATTACAGCTTAAGTACACTTTAACAGGTCCATTAAATTGGGTTTGCCCATTGAAATTGTGTTGCTAGTCATTGCCACGTGACTAGTCCTCCGGTATTTTGGGACTGGGACGTGACAACAACTAGGGCTGAGCAGAAAACGGATCTGGACCAAAAACCGGACCGATCTGACCCGAATAAGGGATTCGGGTCGGGTGTGAAAATTTTTGGGTCGGGTTCGGTTCTGGAAAACCCATTAAACGGTATTCGGTTTCGATTTCGGGTAGCGGGTTCAATTTCGGTTTAAAACCAAAAACCGATTAACACGTACAATTACGTAAATACCCCTCTGTAATTTCACTCTCTATATAAAAACTAACCTAACCCTAACACACTCTCTCCTCTCTCAAACTCTCAGAATCCTCTCCTCACGCCGCTCCCTCTCCTCACTCCACTTCCGAGTTTCTCCTTTCCTCTCCGAGTTCTGACTCGCCGGTCCCTTCGTCGTGACCCAGCCCTCGTCCTCCTCCCCTCCTTCCCACTCGGCCACTCTCGAGCCTCCTCTCCCAGACCTCCCTCTCCTCTGTCGAAACCCTAATTCAGATCAACCTTAAAAATCATGATCTGAGTTCAGATCTACCGTTTGGGGACTACTTGTAGACCAGATCTACATCTATATTTTAGCTTTGTAAGTATTGTTTTTTATATTGAGGATTTGATTTATATCGTCTATATTTTTTTAGATCTGTAAGTATTTTAGACTGTTTATGTTCAGATCTATACTTTTGTGTTTAATTTATACTGTCCAATTTAAGATCTATATTTTTCTCATGTCAGATCTACATTTTAGACTGTAAGTAAGTTATTTTCATGTTAGATCTATATATTTTTCATGTTAGATGATTAGATCTATATATTTTTCATGTCAGATCTATATTTTAGACTGTAATTAATTTATTTTTATGTCAGATCTATATTTTTTCATGTAAGTTATACATTCTAGACTGTAAGTAAATTTTTTTTCTTGTCATATCTATATATTTTTTATGTCAGATCTATATTTTAGACAGTAAGTAATTTATTTTCATGTCAGATTTATATTTTTTTCATGTCATATCTATATTTTAGACTGTAAGTAAATTTTTTTCATGTCAGATCTATATATTTTTCATGTCAGATCTATATTTTAGACTGTAAGTAATTTATTTTCATGTCAAATCTATATTTTTTCATGTAAGATCTACATTTTAGACTGCAAGTTATTTTTTTTCTTGTCAGATCTATATTTTTTTTCATGTCAGATATACATTTTCGACTGTAAGTAATTTATTTCCATGTCAGATCTATATTTTTTCATGTAAGTTCTACATTTTAGACTGTAAGTAATTTTTTTTTCATGTCATATCTATATATTTTTCATGTCAGATCTATATTTTAGACTGTAAGCAATTTATTTTCATGTCAGATCTATATTTTTTCATGTAAGTTCTACATTTTAGACTGTAAGTAATTTTTTTCTTGTCAGATCTATGTACTTTTCATGTTAGTAATTTAAGATCTAACATATTTATTTTAGAACTGTAAACCCCCTAAATTTTCAAAATTTTAAAAAACTGGATTTTTCACAATTTTCTGGAATTTTCTGTAATTTAAAAACATGATTTTAATTTTTAAATGATTTTTAATTGATAATAAATGATATTAAAATATTATGAAAATAATATTTTTGGGTGTAAAATAAAAAAACTGGACTTAGGACAATTTTTCTGGAATTTATCGGACCCCGGACCTATTTTTAAATGCCGAAAAAGTATTTACCTAATTATTTATTAATTATTACTTATTTTTATTATTTATAATTATTATTATTGTTAATATTATTTTCTTTTTTATTTTTCAACCCAGCCCATTGGGCCGGCCCAGCCCGGCCCAACCGCCCGACCCACACCCAGGCCCGCAGGCCGGCCCAACCCATTTCCCCTCGGGTCGGGTCGGGTCGGATCCGCCGCCCGACCCGCTACCCGCCCGGCTGACCCCCTCTCCCCTATCCCCGCGTTCTGCGCCGCCACCGCCGCGTCGTGCGCCGCCCGCTCCGGCCGGCCCTCACTGCCACGACGTCCCCTCTCCCCGCCTCTCTCGGCCTCCCCAGCCTCCTCTCCCCTTTAAATCCCCCCCGTCGGCCCCTCTCCGGCCAGACACCACCTTGCCACCACCGCTCCCCCAGCGCCGCCGCCAGCCCGCCGTACGCCGCGCCGCCGTGCAGACCCCCAGCACCGCCCCCTCCTCTTCCTCGTCGACGGCCACCGACGACAGCGGCCGCCCGCAGCCGCAGCAGCGAACAGCAGCAGCCGGCCGCAGCAGCGCCGCCTCCGGCCGCCCTGAGCCGCCGCCGACGCGTCCCCAGCCACGCCGCGCCGCCCTCTGCCGCGTGCCCCCGAGCCCGGCCGCCCAGCAGCCGCCCTCCGCCGGATTCCAACGAAGAATCCCCAAACCCTAACCCTAACCCTGATTCCCGAGTCCCTGTGTCCGACACGAGTCGGACACGTGTCGGACACGGTTTGACCCTGATTTTTGGGTCCCCTTCAGCAACCGGAGTACCGCCTGCAAATCCAACTGAAGTCAGAGCCGGAACCACAGGCAAGTGTACCTTGCCAAAACTTGCAGCTTTGCTACCTATTTCCTGGACTTAGTTATACATCAGTGGGCAAGTAAAGCTTGCCAATTCTCAGATATTTCTGGTTATAGTATTTTACTTGATTTCTGTAGCTTCATATGTGAACTTGTTTAACTGCTCAACCCAGGACACCGGACACTATTCATGTGACGGAATTGCCTGAGATATACCTGGTGATTCCGTATAGGATACATTTTCATGTCATTTCCAGTTTATATGCTTAGATTCTAGCATGACTCATTGCATTAGTTCAAACTTGCGTGACTTGTACCTGATATTTTCTGGAACTGTGACGTGAGATTACATGGGGTGGGGAGAGTATTATCATATCAAGGCTGAATATAATATAATATAAATACTTTTATCTGGCGGTGCCTTAGACTCTGATACAGAGCTTTGGTTCCTTACTGGCTCTTCGAGAAAATACTGCTATGATTTCTGCGACACTGATCCTGTAGTAGTCTCAGCCTGAGTATGACTAAAACTCTCACTTGCATATCACTTAGCTGGTTTACATATTTACCCTGCTGTTTCATTATTGCTGCACTGCATATGTTTTGGCTTGTATTTTCTGTACCTTGTTATGTCCCCTGAGGACCTGGAATGGACTATGTCCCCAGGTATAGCCGAGGAGAACTACCCCGAGGTGTACGGTACTGGAGCACTCCTTGGAGCAGAACCCGGAACCGAGGACGAGATAGTGGCCGAAGACTTCACCTGAGCACCGGCTTCAGCTACACAGTATTTCCTTTTCAGTATTTTATTTCCAGTCTATGTTTCCTTAAATGTAACAGAATAATTTTCGGATTTGTTTCCCGAGACACTTATTTGATATTGCTTATTTATTTCCATTGCATTATTTCTGGCAATTAATCTGTGGTTATTCTGTGGATGAGATTAGTAATACCTGAGACTTGTACTTAGTACTGCTAGACTACAGCTTAAGCATGCCCTGATGGATCCATTAAATTGGGTTGTCCATCAGTGCGTGCTGCTGGCCATTGCTCACGTGCTCAGTCCCTCGTCATTTTGGGACTGGGGCGTGACAAGAACATTAACATTAATTATTTTTATTGTAGTTTCTGTTATGTATCTTTAATTCTCACAGTAATACTTATTTGTTAATTATGCATGTATTGTGGGTTGGACTCGGAGTTGGATCATTGGCTTGGATTTTACATTAATCGCTGTAAGAATCTCTTTATCTCTCTCTCTTGTCTGTGTCTGGGAATTGAAATTTGAAATATACTTGTGGCTGGAAATGGAATTTGTTTGCAGGGCTAGTCAACTATGCTTATAGTGCCAGTTTGCACAATTCCCGTATTGCGCAATGGCCAGTTTGCCAAATTGCTTATAATCTGAATTTTAATAAATTTGAAAAAAAAATTGTGTGTTTCGATTTATAATAATCCACTATTCGGTTGTCGGTTTCGGGTTCAGTTATGGGTTGCAAGTTGCAACTTGAATTCCTATGATAATTCATGTATCTTTTTTTCCTTTATAGCAATATAGTTTACTTGTTTTATTCAATTAGAACTTGCTAACAAATATGAAGAAAGTGGGCAATGATGAGATAGCAAAAAAAAAATGGACATATACTACACTGCATCTATTGATGCACAAAATGTCTATTCGAGCCTTCAAAGACTTCAAACCATACTTTTTTTTGCTCCAGCATGCAGATAAAACAAAGTGTACATCTTCCAGCTAGCCATTCTTTAGCTATCCCAGAAAATCAACTAAAGAAAGCCAAGTTGGATGTACTTTTAATTCATGCATTCTTGTTTCAAATTCTATTTTCTTTCTACAATTTCTTTACTTATGTTGTTGTTGACTTGTTGTTCATTGTGATAAGATGCTCTGATGCTGAAGAAGGAGAAGGATTGGTTTGCCCGTTCCTGGAGCTAATTCCCTGAAGCTAATTTGCTGCAAGACTCTTGATTGGGATGGCTTTATACATAAAAAATTTCACATTTATTTACTTGCCCAATTTTATATTTTTACTGCCAAATTTTCCAGTTGTATTATTGTCAACTTTTGTAATTCTACTAGTATTCAATTTTATAATTTTCTATGTACAATTTACTGTCCAACTTTCCAGAAGTTTACTTGTCCAATTTTTGTTAGACATATGAAAGTTTTTGTATGTACAGTTTACTGACCAGATTGTATGGCTGAACACATGGAAGTGTTTATTTTACTGTCTACTATGGTTCTTTTCAAATTTTGTATTTGTATGTACTAAAAATGGCCATTAAAAATATTAGCCCACTAAATAACCGACCCATTAAAAATTTGGCCCAGTAAAAAAATGGGCCCATTAACAAATACCGGCCCAACAGTAATAAACCGAATAAACCGAAAAACCGAAAAAAATAACTCGGTTCGGTTTATTTCGGTTATGTATATTTTTGGTTCGGTTTCGGTTGGATTAATTTTTAATTCGGTTTTACTAAATTCGGTTCGGTTATAACCGAAATAACCAAATACTCATCCCTAACAACAACCCTTCAAGGTAGTTGCTCTGGTTTTATGTCTAAATTATCATATGCTAAAAGTGAAATGCAAAGGAAGAAAAAAAATTATTTCCAACCCACTCAAGAATTGTCCTTTTATCTAAATTCTTATGAAGAAGATGACTATTCATCTTATTATTCGATTTTAGAATGGTGGAAGAGACAAAATTTTTTTTATCATGTACTTTCTTCTATAACACGTGATATTCTAATGGTCTCAGTGTCCACGGTAGCATCGTAATCTTGTTTTAGTGCAGGTTCAAGGATTCTAAGCAAGAAGAGGAGTCAGTTGTTGCCAGATATTTTGGAAGTTTGTTTCTGCGTTCAAGATTGGACTCGTACATAAAAAAAACCTAAAGAATCAAGAGATGAAAGTGTCGATATCTCAGAGCTGGACTTTCAATCTCTTACTATGGATGATGAAGGAGGAGCTATGCAATAAACTTCAACGAAAGACGGATGTCGAATTTTTTTTAAAAGACTTGTACATTTTTTATTAGCTTTATGCAAATAAAATATCATTTACAACTTTGTATTTTTTTTTTACTTAATGTTATAATACATTTATAATTTTATTGTTACTAATAAAAAAATCAGCTTTTTCTTACTTAATGTTTTTAGTTGTTTACATTTAACTTCTTTATGTCTATATAAATAACTTCTTTAAATTTCAAGTTATAAATTTATATTTAAATAAAAAATAAAGATTTATATATTTTTTTAAGTTATAAAAAAAAAATTCAACTTATAAATATTTGGATTTTTATTTATACTTAAAGTTATATAAATATTGATATAAAGAAATCAAATAAAATTTTCTTACTTTATGTTTATATAAATATTTACATAAATTATAAAAAAAAATATTTATAACAAATAACTTATAAAATTTAAAATATACAAAAGTAACTTAGTAAAAAAGACCTATAAATTTTAACTTGAATTTATAAACATATATATTATATCATATATATTATATATAAAATATATACAAATAAACGTAAAAAAAAAAAAAAAATGGGTCGGCTCGAACCCAGACAGGTTCGACTCGGTCCACCGCAGACCGGGTCACCGGTCCGGACTGGGTCGGCTGCCAAACCGACCGGCCCGATCCGGTCCGCTCTCTCCACCAGGTTGGACCCGGACCGACTCGAACCCGATCAAACCCGGTCAATTCTGACCTCGGGCCGGACCGGACCGGCCCATTACACAACTTGATTTTTTATTCACATATATCCATAACATATTATAATTAAAATATAAATAAATCTATAACAACTTCTAATTAAAATATAAACATAAATATAACAAATTTTAATTTAAATATATTTAAACATTTCAACTACTTTTAACAATATAAAAAAAAAACGTACGTGAATTTACTATTATTCTTTTAAGTTTTGTTGGAGGACTAGTGGCCGCTCATAAAACAACTTTTAAAAGTTCCATTCAAAACTAGCTTCCCCATTAGTTATGTCGCTACCAAGTTAACTAATCTCAACACTACTATATCTTTAGAGTAAAACTTTAATACGGATGTATCAAAATTTTGTTACATCTTTATAGTAGTTTTTATTATAATTTTATCAGAATGTTAAACTATAAAAATCCTAAGAAAAATTAATAAATGTTTGCTAGGCTAGCATCGACAACTACCCTTGCCCCTTTGACCTTTTCCATTTGGGATTTTTAATTGGGGATATTGTATTGAATTTTCAAAACTATTAGAAGAGAGGGCATCTTTCAATTAGAAGGACAGTTGTTAGGGTCAAAGATGTGAATTTTATAGATTTTGAGAATAATATTTTTATGCATAAGAATTTTATATATAATAGAAAAAGTTAAATTTTACCGTAAACAAATATCCCAAATATTTTGTTTATGTTTAACAACTTATAATTTTTTTATTAAATTAATTTAGCTAATACATGAGTATTTTTTAGACTTCCTAAAAAGTTTTAATAAAAATCAAAATAAATATAACTGTTACTTTTAGTTTTAGTTTTTATAATATAAATTATAAAATACGTACACCGAGCACGTACATATATAATAGGGCTTAAAAAGGCAAAGATTAGCAGTAACCTATGGAGAATGACATTCTGTATTTTTTTCATTATGGTGAAGATTACTTTGATGAAAACAAGCATAGAGTTCCTATTATTTGATTCAATTTGTTTTCCTCTGGTTCCTATGTGCAAGTTAGTGTTTTAAAAACTTTTCTGGTTGGACCGGAGGTCTTAGGATTAAATCGCGAAAAAGATATGGAAACAATGGATCCAAATAACATGTAACGCAACGTATACAAAGTCTTGTGCGTATAGCCAGACATCTAAAAAAAAAAAAAAAATTGGATCGGACCGGCCGGTTCAACCGGTTGATCCGTAAACCGATAGTTTTTTCGGATTTTGTTAGTGTTGACCTGCCAATTTTTTTGTTTGTAAAACTTGCTGTAAATGAATATTTTTGTAAAAACAGTGTCCAAAAAGAATTGAACTTTGGCCACTTAGACTAATCCAGTGGTTGAATCAACTTGTTGAACTGACTTGATCCGATCCAGTGCTTTATCCGGGTTGATCTTCGATCCGATTTTTAAAACACCGGTGCAAGTGCAAACCAAGACACACCTGCACACCTGCCTGTACATAATAAAATCTCAATTTTGTATTATTAGAATATATGTAGTGTAATTATTTTAGATTTTTATGTTACAGAAGGTTCCAAATGTGTATGAAACAAAAAATAAAAGTCTCTTTTTGTCAAATACTAGCAATAATCTGAAATTTGTCTACTTGCTAAGAACCTGTTCTGTGAGGAAAATGAAAAGCCTGAAGTTCACTATTTTGGGCTTTAGACCTACAATAGACAATACCAAAAACTGCAGGGTTTAGTTTCAAACTTGCTGCCAAATTTGGGCTGTTCCTCTTGCTCCCATCTGTCTGCTCAAATTATTAAAAAAAAAAAGTAACTCAATATCCTTGTTCTAGTTTTTAATTATTAGGACAAGAGTAAGTCAAACAAGGCTTCGGACCTCTGCTTAGGAGAACCACCTAAGTCCAACGTGATCTGTAAGATGTCGGAGGGTCTCCTCCCTCCCAACCAATCCACAATAAGAGTCAAGGGACAACTATAATTAGCTTCGACTAGGGTTACATAGACCCTCGCGCAGGTCATGCTTATTATTACACAAGAAATTATGTAACACATTTCTAAGTTTGTAATTACATATGTAACTCCTATGATAGTTATCTATGTAGGATTTTTTTAAAAATCGGATTTTGCAATTGATAGAAACCATCTTTTAAACTTATTCTTCTTCTTCTTCTTTTTTTTAAATAAAGCATCTAATATTCATTAATAAACATAACAAGCAGTAGTTACAATGGGGCAAGATGAGATCATCAGCCAGGAGCTGACTAATACATAGAGGTTGATGACTGAAATAAAAACAATGTATACATCTTTTAAGCTTATTCTTACATGAACCAATAATAACATAGTTATGCATAAAGTTACAAACTTGAATATACACCTTGCCTTTTGTCCAAAACCAAAAACTTGACAAAAAAATTTATTTAAAATAGGACACGTGACCGTCACATGTCCATTTTTATCGATTTTCATCAAAAAATACCAACGAAATTTACTTCTGACACAATTTGGACAAAAATGCAAAGCTCATGTACCATTTTGACAAAAAAAAAAAAAATCGATCAAAATAATGACAAATACTACATTCTTCATGTACCATTTCGACAATTAACTCATAAATTTAATATCATAGTAAGCACATTGTCCACGTATTTTATAAACAAATATTACACTTGATGTTAGCCAAAAAGCTCGATGAAGTTTATATCATATCACGTATCATATGTTAAAGAGTTCTTTGTATTTAGCTTCTCCTCCCAAATTGCTAATTATTTCTCCACTACATTACATTTTTATTTTAATTAGTATTACCTCATATTCTTTCATAATCTATTAATTGTAATTGTAGTTATTCCAAAAAAATATCTTTTTTTAGATGTTTCTAGTCGCATTTGAAGAATCATATTTATGTGAGAATAAAATTCTCTTCGGAACAATACTTATACACAAATTAGAATGTTAATGAATTTTGGAGATGATGATTTCGTCTTAAAAAACTAGAATTGTGAAATATATGGGAGACAAAGGAGAATTTGTTGTATATAAACGATGTTTGAGAAGTATGAGACAGTTAATTGCAATTGTTACCAGTAATAGGTAAGTATAAGTGTGAATTCAATATTTATAAATAAGTAGTTTTTTATTTTTATTTTTTATTTTTTTATAACCTATTTTTTTGAAGTTTTAATCGGATGTATTACAATCCAAATACTTGAAAACAATTCAAGTAAAGTACACATTTTTTTGTCAAAATCAAGAATTGTAAGATTCCAACTGCTGTAATATTTGGCATCAATTTTTAGGAAATGTAATTTTAGATTAGAATGTTGAGATCCATGTAGCAAGTAAAATGGTGAACTACAATTTGATCTTTAATGAGTAAATGAGGGTCACTTTGTGCAAATATTTTTCTCGGACATGGTCATTGGTCAAACAGAAAAATCCTCCTCTATAACTTTTGTCTTTCTATTTTCATAATGCAAAATTGCGATTCACAATTTCAAGAAAGGTCAAACTAAGATGTAAATTGTATATACAAAATTAGATCACAAACGAAATAATACATCAACAATCCATTTCTAATTTACTATACCAGGGAAATTCTAATTTCCTATACTATAGATGATTTTACAAAATCAATAAGAATTTCCATAGCGGAGTATAATGAAAACGAAGTTTATATTAAAATTGATGTTTTGTCGGTTTTGATTTGCTTAGGAGTAGTAGTAGATCCGTAACTCCTATGTCAAATTTTTGGGCCAAGACCGTATCCATATAAAGATAAGAGTCAAGTATAGACTTTCTATATAAAATATTTCATTCACCACAATATTGACATTATGATGGATAATTTCACTACAGTATCTAATAAAGTCTCTAATTACTAAAAAAAATCATAATAAAAGAATTTGGCACATTTCTTCTTGTTTTGAGACCATATATAATTTTCGTATAATTTCGAGAAGACATTTGTCGGATTGTTTTTATACATACGGATTCGATTTTTTACTAAAATAGAAAGTCTAACATAAGACGAAGATATAATATGTTCTATAACCAATATTTAAATTTGACCAGATATCTAGACTTTCTTTTAACATCTAAATTCGATTTTCTTGCTAGATTATGTAATCAGTAACCAAATTTGACCCATATATTCATAATTTTTAACATCCAAATCCGAAATTCATAGTTAATTCAAGTGATTATTGAATTGCATAAGAAATATGTTGGAAAAATATTGTTAAACGCACTCTACATTTTATAGCTATACTCCTTTGTATCGTCTCCCTCCAGAGATTGACATTTGTACATAAAAGGTAGAACAAACCACCAAATTGTGCCACTTATTAGTAATGACTTGGCATGAAGTTGGCACCCTAAATCTTTTGCACCAAGAAAATCAAATTAATAAATTTTAAAATATTAAACCAACAAAGAAAATACATTGACAACGCATATCCCTCTTTTTCAATCTTGGCCCTACTATATAACAATGCTGTAAAAATTGGACCATACGACCGGTTGAACTGGTCAATTCGTAAATCACTAGTTTTTTTTGGGTTGATTTAATATCGATATTTTTTTTTTTCCTTCAGAAATTGACTTCTTTTGTATAACCCGGTCGACCTGGCTGATTAAACCACCGAATCGTATAATCTCTCTGGATTTTGAACTGATTTGACCATGAATTTTCCAATTCAAATTTTGTTTGTTAAAACTTAAAAGCTAATTAAAACTACCAATTTTCAAGAAGTCTGCCAACTTACTAACAAAATTGAAAAATCGTTTAAAACTTCTAAGTAGTATATGTATAGTTGTGTACTATGTATATTTTTAATGTAAGATTGTAAGTCTATATATCTACTTCAACCGGCTTAACCCACGGGTAGGACTGGTTTGACGCAACCCAGTGTCGTGACCAGATAGATCTCTGGTCCACTTTATAAAAACATTGGGATATAGTAATAAGTTTATATTTATTAAGTTAATTAAATTGGTTATTCTGTAATGTTGTATTTACTAACTTGTTTGTATCCATTTTGAGTTTATATTTCATATATCGTCCATGGACACCAATATTTTTATGGACGGTTGCAGATGAGCGTTGTGTGTCATCCTAACAACCAATTGTATATACATGGTACCAAACGAACGTGTGGCAACGATATGTACTTGTAAGTGGAGTAAAAAACAATCGTATTTGACCTTCTTATTTTAGATTTAGTAGAAATCATACGCCTAATTTATTAATATATGAATTTAGGTTAATCATACGAGTTTAAGTGGTTAATATATAATTTGGTAATCATATGCTAAGTATTAGAAAGATTATTGGATCTTATTTTAGAGAGGATAACTAATTTTTTTACCCAATATTGGCCTCCTATAATGTTTAATTATTTTGCAGAGCTTTATTAGGGGTTGTTTACATATAATTGAATGGAGCGATAAAAAATTATAACGAGTGATGGTTATGCTATAGCAGGGTCGGCTAAGGGATAAATCTGACAAGACTTCGGACTTGGACAACCCCCTCCACATGGCAACTCCTAGGTCATTTGGTTTTTTAAGGGCTGGTTCTGTCCAAATCTAATTTAAACCTACATATTTTTAATAGAGACGAAGGACAACAAAAATTAGCTCCGACTAAGACAACCCAGCTCTCAGGGCCGACCCTGATAGAAGGCATGATACGAAGACACCTAGATCGCTACATGTTTCATCAAACACTAGATAAATTATAAATACTATTTACGCGATAATTTTATATCAACTACCAATGATGCAAAATCACTACCAACATTTTCCATTCAGAGAAGGTCTACGATAATCATTTTCACATAGGGTATATCGCTATCTGACATGGAATTTATGGAACATTTGACCCATTAGACGACACTTGGCATTGAATTATCAATAATGCTAAGTTTACTACCAAATGCTTACGACCTTCTCTCTCACCCCCTGCTACGTGGGCCATCTTCCGGTCCCACCTTTCCTCCAACGAACGACCGTCACGTGACGTTTCGACCACGTGGCGACCACCCGGACAGCCATCGGATTCCACCTCTTTCCCTCATTTGGTTGTAATCCTAGCATAGCCCTTGAATTATATGGTAATAGTAGATTGACTTGGACATTGAAAGATTCCATGTATAGCAAAGATACGCCACAATATCACTGTATCCAGGTGCTTTCGTCCAACATTGGATATATAAATTACATGATAATGTTGGATGGAGTAACATTTACATGAAAGTTGTCCGTATGTTAAGGGTAAAACCGTAATTACTTATTATCCATTATACTTATCATTTTACTGGCCCAGATATTCATTAAGCATCGGATATACTGAAAAAACGTAACATTTGATTGCACTTCTGGATTAAGCAGCTGATTACTCGCAGATTACAAGCAGACAATTGTCACATATAAATTGGTATGGCATATCCAATTACTTAATCAAACCACTTTTTCTAATTGGATTGCGAAACATCCTATTTACCATATTTATCCACAAATATTCTTTATAATAATTTATTTTCCTCTCGATCCCAAAAAGTTTAATCAAAATAAATTCATTTAAAATAAACAAAATAAAAACAAAATTAGAACTACTCGCACACACTCTCATATATAAATATAAGAATAAATATAAAGTGTACAGGAGTCATAGAGAAGGAAAGGAAAAAAAGAAGCTATTGAAAATATAAAAGAAAGATGAAGGCCTTCCTCCTCACCTATTCACCTCCTCCTCTCCTTTTCCTCCCCCCACCACACCACCATTACTGGTCTTCTCCTTCCTTTCCTTCTTTCTCAATGAATAAATAATTCCAATTTCCTTTTTCTTCTTTTTCTTCTTCTTCTCTTCTTCTTCTTCTTCTTCTTCTTCTTCTGTCCCTAGGGAAAAAAAAATTACTCTTTTTTAATGGGTCTGAGACTACTAGAAACAAGAAAACAAAACTCCATGGCCAAAATCCTTTCTGGATTTTGAAGGAGGAGCCTCTCTCCACACTCGGAAACATACAGTATTTTAATTGGACAACTACAGAAGAATATTTTTTTCCAATTCTGTCAAGAAAAAAAAGAAAGTTTTCGTATAAAAAAGCTGCCTTTTTTATTTTCTCTCTCCTTTCTTCTTTCTTTGTGTGTTTATTTGTGCTTTGTGATTGAGGAGGAGGGTGGAGGGATGGGAAAACATGGACCTTGCTGCCATTGTGGTGTCACAAGTGAGCTCCAGTCCCTGTTCTTGTCAATATCGCAGTTCTTTATCGTATTTTTTTGAAGGTTAAAGTTGTTTTCTTTCTTTCTTGTTTATGGGTTGTGTTTGTTTTCAGAATTATGATGTTGGTTTGGTAGAGAAATTCATTAGGCCCATTTCAGAACAAAGGGGGCTCATGGTTGTCTTCTTGAAATTGTTGGGTTGTTGTTCACTTGCTGTAGTTTTGTTGGGTCTATGTGCGTGTAGATTTTCTCCTTTTGATGTGTACTTTAGCTGAATTGATTGAGCAAAATCATGGATTTACTGTTCTTCAGTTGACTTTGGGTGTTTGGAACTGGAAACCATATCACAAACTATAGATTTTTGTTATGTATGTTTCCCGTCGATTTTTGCAGAGCTTATGAGTGTTCTATTGGACAAATGACGGGCAAACTACTTCTAACCAATGCCTTTTGGGAGATTATAGTAGTCCTTTACAATTTTGCGGATTGCGAATGTAGCTGAGGGGGTTACTTGTTTTTCCATTCATCTTAGGTTTGTTTTGTGATTGATTTGATTTAGTAGACTTAGACTATCTGTACACTATAGCCCAGATTAGTGATGCTCATTTGTCCACAATTTTTCATCGAAAGAAGAATCTGTTTTTCATGTTAAGTTGGCTATGTGTTTAATATCTTCACTTGTGTTACATGGGAAAGTATACATCTCACAGGAAGTTGTCTCAGAGCTATTAGAGGCGCTCGGCTTGTGCACATCCCTTAAATTGAACTCGCTTGAATATATTTTTCTTACACGAAAAATGGTATGGATGTACTATCAGTTTCAATCATGTATCAAGACCTACATTCTTAGATTCATGGATAGAGTGAGGTCTAGTGTAGATTTGACCTGGTTATTCACATCTATTTGCTTAGTTTCCAGGTGCTCGAACCTGCATTTTGTTCAAACAACCTATTGCTTTCTTCATGAAGAAAATGTAGGATACATCCTTCCTTTTATCCTAGACTCAACTGTTGAACTGTCAATAGGACTTGTAACCAATGCCCATGTCGAGAACTTTTGGAAAATTGTAGTTGTCCTTTATGATTTAGCGGATTGCAAATGTTGCTGAGGGGGTTTCTTGTTCCTCTATTCTTCTTAGGCCTGTTTGTGATCGATTTAGTAGAGCATCTATTATCCATTGGCTCAGCTTCCTGATGCTCATTTCTTCACAATCAGTCGACATTATCTAAAGAAGAATCAGTTTAACTTGTTAAGTTAGCTAAGCTGTTTGATCTCTTTGCTTGTGTGCCTTTGTTTTACATTTGGAAAGTATGCATCTCACAGGAAGCCAGCTCAGTGCTAGTAGAGGCGATCGGCTGCTGCATGTCCCTTAAATACAACTTGCTTGAATATGTTTTTCTTAGACAAAAAATGGCTTGAATGTACTATTAGTTTCAATCACGGTTCACCACCTACATTCTTAGATTCATGGATAGAATGAGGCCTAGTGTAGATTTGACCTGGTTATTCATATGTACTTGCTTTGGGTTAGGTGTTTGAACCTGCATTTGTTCAAACAACCACCTATTACTTTTTCTTCATGAAGAAAATGTAGGATACATCCTTACTTTCGTCCTAGCCGCAATTGCTTAACTGTCAATAGGACGGAAAATCTTGTTGGTCCTTTATAAGTTCGCTTGATTATTGTTCCTCACATGCTTTGCATGTTAAGACTTATTTTTTGTCGTGGTGTATGAAAACAGGTTATTTTGCTAGAGTTGATGCATGGACAATCAATCAAATTGTGCTGTTTTTTTCAAATCCAAACTATATTTGTTCCTTTGAATGCTAGCTCATGATTTGTTCTTACAGCATTAAGAAATTTAGCAATCGTTTTATCACAATGCTTACATTATGGTACATTTGGAAGGGTTAACATCCATATCCTCGTGCTCAGATGTGATAGAAGATACTTCAGTTATAGATACGTCAAAGAAGTTACATATGATCCAATTTAAACACGCAGGATTGTTGTATACTCTCTAAAGAGGTTGATATGTACTTGTTTGCCAGTTTAGTTGCTCACAAACTAGTTGGACCTTGTGGAACCATAAGGTTACCATTAAGAAGTCGCTAATTCCAGCGCCTAAGGTGAAAGAACAAAGGAGAAATTCAAACTGTGAACAAACTTGCATCAGAGAGATTCAAATAAGTTCGCGGACAAATACCGATCTAATAAGTTCCCTATGGTCTTATCACTAGTCATCAGGGTATTACCTGAAGGTTCTTGGTCTTCTTGGACAAACTTGCATCAGAGAGATTCAAACTGTGAACATGTGTCTTGAGGAACAATCTTACGTTTACTTTATTCATTTGAGAGGCATGGCAGAGTTAGATATATACTATCCATCTATGCTATTCTTCTGGTATGGAATCTATAACTGTAGGGCTTGGGATTCCTGTGATATTTTTAGATGCTGAAATTAATTGATGCAACAGGTACTCCTCTTTGGCGAAATGGACCCCCTGACAAGCCAGTTCTATGCAATGCATGCGGTTCAAGGTGGAGAACAAAGGGTTCATTGACTAACTACACCCCGTTGCATGCTCGTGAATTAATTGATTCAGAAGAATTTAAAGTTTCTAAAGTTAAAAGTATCACTTTCAAGCCCAAAGAGAAGAAAATAATCAAAATACAGCGGACTGGCCCTGTGGAAATTGAACGTGAATTCACATACTCTGACCAGAACTTTCGAAAGGTTCTTGAGGTGGATACAAGCAATAGATCTAGCTCCGGGTCAGCAATATCTTATTCAGAAAGTTGTGCACAATTTGGAACCACTGAAGCAAGTGATTTGACAGGTGCGGTCATTTCTATTTCTGTGAAAAATATATTTGATTATACCTTATCAAGTTATAATTTCTCTCTCTCTATTCCCAATTGATAATGTGCTATAATTATCTCATGGTTAGCCAAAAAATGGATGGATGTGGTTTGGAAATGTGTTTTTTTGGGATAATGGTTTGGAATCCCATCGAAATTTCTACATTATTTAAGTTTACATGTAGAACCATAGGGATTTGATACTCTAGTGGTGTATTTTTCATTGGGTAACTGCTGTAACTGCGGTTACCATGAGGATTGCTATAGAAGCTTCAGTATTCCTATTCCTTGAGATAGGCTTTGTAAACTAAAATGGTGAAAAAATGGTCTTAGGTTCTCGAGGAAGAAATTGATTTCTACACCCACATCTCTTGTCGTCTGGAAATTTGTACACTGAGAGATGAAGAACTTTACAGTTAAAATTTTCTACGAGTTTATCAATTTTAGGTGCGTGACACAAACCCAGCTGGCTCATAGATCCTTTAATAATGCTTCATGATGTTACTTAGGTTAGGGAAATGAGACCACTCCCTTTATATGACCTCGGCTCACAAACAGAAGTATCAGAATGAGAAGCCTTGATTTCAAATTGGTAGATTTTTTGTTCAAAATCTCATTCTTTAACTTTTTATATTTCATTTGCAGCTGATGCTAATATATCCACCCATTGCTTTTCAGTTGTAAACATGTATAAGCACATGCATTACATATGTATCAGGTTCAGAAACTAATGTCGTGAATTTAGACAATTCAGGTGCCTTGTAATCATTCTATGCTTCATATATAACTAAAATGCGTGTATATGCCAAACTATTTTCAAGGCTTAAGTTGTTAAATGGAACCATTTGATTGTGAGGTTTCATCCACTTATATGTGAGGATTGAACCATACATATTTTGTCCTGTCAATACTCTCACAGCTCTCACATGGTTTTTTTCACTTTCTTCTCTGTCACATTCAGGTTCTGCTCAATCTAATGACTTGGAACCACTAGTACCATCTAAGAAGACTTGTGTCGTTCACCCAAAGCCCTCTTCTGTTGAAAAGCTCAGAAAGGATCTCTGTTCCATATTGCATGAACAACAGTCATCTTATCCTTCATCCACAGAAGAAGATCTTCTTTATAATAGTCCGATCCCCACAGGATCCTTTGAGATTGGCAATGGAAGTGTTCTTCTAAGGTATCCAAATCCAAAAACTGTAGAAGAGGAATCAGAGGCGAGCTCACTTCCAAGAGATAATATGTCATATGTAACATATGAGACTTACTCTGGGTCAGCATCATTTTCTTTGCATAGTGAAAGCAAAGGAGCAGGCCTTTCAGTTGCTGGTGTCGGAAAACTTAAGAAGTCTGCAGCATATGAAGCACAAGAGCATGCAAAAAGGTGCTTCCTTATGTGTTTAGTTTTTGGTGAATTGCACTTGGCCATTTGTGTACTGGTTTGAGACTAAAACACTACGAAATATCCACCTTTAGCAGCCCACACTTGGTTTGATGTTAAAGTTCTATCCAAAGTGGGCATCACATGCACTAGATGTTACTGGCTTACTTTCGAATGACCATTTTTACCCTCACCACTTTATAAGCTATAAACAACTTGATAAGGTCAAAGTTGTCATTTCTTTTGCAAGCCAGTCGTGCTGAACAGATGATTCCCATTTTGGCAAAAGTTTCTCTCCTTCGGTTAGTATGGGGATGCTAAATTGTAACATTTTAGATGAATGAACTAAAAGGTGTTTCAGTGAAATTTATCCTTATTTTCTAATAAAATGAGAAAGGTAAATACACAATCGACACTTGCTGTTTAATAATACACTGATTTTTTTCTTTCTAGATTAGTGACTTTTTTATATTAGAGATTACTTACCACTATAAGTTTGATAGTCATATTTTTTTCCCTTCCATAAATATAATGAATATTTTTGTCTTGATCAATAGTCTCTGTATCCTGGCAGGGGTACATCTTCCCCTAATAAACTGCATATCTTGCGAGACATAGATTCACCCTTGGGCTTCACTGATCTGAAAGTAAGATTCTGACCTCCGTTATGTTTGTACTATCCTTTATGGCCTTCAGATGTAAATATGAACTGTCTTGAAATTTTGAAAATCCTGGCGACAAATCTTGTTTGTATGTATTTCTTAGTTACTTGTCTATATTTGCACTTACCTCGTAGCTATTTGGTGTAGGATTTTGTTAACTTGGAGGTGATGACGAGGCATATGACATATGAGGAACAACAGAGACTAATGAAACTTCTACCTTCTGTTGATACTGCTAAACCTCCCGAAAGGTTTGCAATTCCTTTGTGTTATGTATTGTTTCCCTCAGTCTTTTTGTTGGCATTTACATAACAGCAATATGCTTTGCAGCCTTAGGTGCATGTTTAACAGTTCACAGTTCGTGGATAACCTATCTTATTTCCAGCAACTACTTCAAGAAGGGATATTTGACCTGTCAAACTCAGCAGTTAATGATGAAGAGTATAAGATACTGAGGAGGCACTTGTTACAGAATATGACAAGATCTTCATGGGTGGAACACTACAAAAAGTTAAAGGTTTGACTGATCAATACTATGTGATCCTTTTGGTTTAAGAACCTTTATTAGAGCCAGTCACCTTGGTTTTTAGCTTTCCTGTGATGTCAATATTGAGTGGACTTGGAATTTGCTCAAACTGATGTTTTATGACATTTCATATAGGATGTAAAATGCAAGCAGAATATTGTAGGAAAGGGAGTAGCAACTGGGCCAAACTTTCTTGGACATTCTAGTTTAACAACCCTCAAGAGACCTCGTGACATCCAAAATAAGCATGCCCCAGGTTGGTCTTCTTTCACTTTCTACTTGGTATGCACACACTAAGTGCAAGTGCTTGGAATGTACACACGCACACTATCTCAGATCACATTCAAAGTATGAAACCACAATTAAGTACAGGATATGTGCATCTAAAAGAATCAATTATAATTTCTATCTAATAGAACAATAAAAGAGCAATTCAAATATAGATCATACAAAAATAGATATATATCAGAGATGAGTTTTATGTTCATAACTTTCTTAGAGTTTTTTTTTTTTTTTGCAAATAGACATTAATATTCTTTCTAATAAGTTATAGTATGCAGCTCATTAAAGAAAGGGGTGTGGGGTTGGGGTTGGGGGGGGGGGGGGGGGGGGGGGGTTGTTGGAGAAAAACTGGATGATCAAAAGGAGACAATTCGTCAAATTCATGCTTCTTGGTATATGTGTATACTTGTGTGCGTCTGTCACAAATTTTGTCATAATCAGCATTATTGTGTTCCTATTGTATTGGTCATCGAATCTCTTTCTCTTTTTGTCTGTGGCTGTTTTCTAAAACTTGTTGACCATATAGTCGAATTGATCCTTGATGTTTCTGAGAGAGAATTTTGAAAATTTATAGATGTCCTGCAGCGTTTTGCTTTATGTCTGGTTCATGAGCTGATGCTATAATTTTTAATAAATAGGGGACCGAGTTAGGGGCATTGCCAGTGCATATGCAAGAAACATAAAGTTCAAGATCTTCGATATTTTGACCAATTGCAAGTGCAAGTTTCATCAAAGATTACTTAATAAGGTTTATGGTCATGGACGAAGAGAACAGGAAACGTTAAACAAGTTATCTTCTGGAATTTCTCATTTGTGTTGCATGAAAAATTTCTGCAGAAATTTTCAAATAGGGGGAGAAATTTAGTTAAAATTGCATGTCAAGGAAAAAGTTTGGGGTATTTACAGTTGAAGGGATGAGTCACCAAGTCATTTAACGAAGAGAAGCAAATCGCCAACTTACTTGGCGACTTTCTCACTCTGGCAAGGACTTGCCAAATTGGTCGCCAAGTCATTTGACGAGTTGTACTGTCACGCCAAGTTAGTTGGCGAGTTCAAGAACTCGTCCCAAGGGATTCCTACGAGAGAATAATTATTGTGCTTTGGTAAGAGGCAAGTTTACATACACACCATGAGTTTCACAAACACTGAATTGGTTTGACAACATTATTAATTTGGAGAATCAAGTACCTAACTGAAATGGAGTAGGTAGTAGGAGCACATGTTGTTCGTATTGTTGAAAGATTACTTGTTTCTGTACAATAGACGATCCAAAGAGTAATGTCCCAAATTGTTTCTGTACATCATGTTGTTGGTATTGTTGAAAGATTACTTGTTTCTGTACTCGCTAAGTGACTCGACGTGGAGATTGTAAATCGCCAACTGACTTGGCGTTGCAGTGCAACTTGCAAAATGATTTGGCGACCAATTTGGCTAGTTCTTGGCAGAGTGAGAAACGCGTCAAGTAAGTTGGCGATTTGCTCCTTCTTGTCAAATGACTTGGCGATTCATCTCTTCAACTGCAAATACTCCAAACTTTTTCCTTGACATGCAATTTTAACTAAATTTCTGCCCCTATATGATTTTTTTTGAATTTTTTGGAACTACTCATTTTTTATAGCACTCTGATGGGAACACAATGAGAGGTCCGAACTAGAATTGATTCACGAGATATGATATTGGACTTTTGTCTGTATGACTTACAAGAGAAATTCTTTGTTTAGTCCATGAACAATTCATATATCTATACTTCATCCTTCCACTTTTTGTCCGATGTGAGACTAAACTTTATATACAAGTCTCTTTATATTGTTACCAAACTTACGAATCTTGAGAACTCTACCAGATGCGAAATACAACCCAACAATCTCCACCTTTGCTCGTATTCGGGTGGCCCAGAGCAACTTGGAGATCCAATATATATTGTCACGTCCAACCTACTTGTAAACTTGGGCTATGATACCACCATTTCTTGGGGCACAGTGAGATATGAGATGGAGTTGATCGATGAGGGACAATATTGGACTTGGCCTATATGACCTAAAAAGGAAAAAAATCGTTGTTAAGTCCACGCAATCGGAGATACTATACCTCATCCTATATTTTCTACACATGTGGGACTAAACTTTCTAAACAACATTGTTTGTATTGTTACCAAACTTGCGAATTTTAGCACTCAACCGGATGCGAGATACAACCCAACACACTCTTCTAGTTACTTAGAGACATTCTTGATGCCAATAATATTCAGAGAGATCAACATATCTTTTTTTGCCTGGTGAAGTTTTATGATACAGTCTTATTGGGTGAAATATCAAATGTCAAGACTGACCAATATGATTAGTATTTTGGCAGTATATGTACAAGTAATGAAAAGCTACTGTGGTTAAGATACTGTAGACTCTGAATTATGAATATTGTAGATCACCACTGTAGTTTATCCTTTAAATTATTAAAGATGCAACCATACCATACTCTGTGAGAATTTGGAGGTGGTGGGAGTTGAGGATAAGATCTGATGAGAGAGGGGAAAAAAAAACCATTTGACATGGTTTGGACGTGCAATGGAGATCAATACTAGCAAAAGTTTGTGCAGTGATACAATCTGTTAAAGCTACCAGAACTAGAGTTAGACCTAGATGGACTTGCATTGAGGCTTTGAAAGAGGATGCGGCATCTGCTAATGTCAGAAAGGATATGATCCTTAGCAAACTTGAATGGAAGATGAGGATTCATGTATTGACCCCATAATTTGGTATAAGAACTTCGTTTTAAACGTTGTACTCTTTTATTATGTTCTTTGCGGTAAGATAACATGTTGCTGTACGACGTAATTTAAACCAATGGTTTTGGAAAAGAATATGAAGTAATAATATTAAGTTAATCAGACATTTATTAATCAAATGCATTTCTTATGATCATGGTACATCGTTATTGGAACCATCTTTGCCATAAACCATGATGAGAGAGAGCCAAAGTTGGGCCCATTTTAGTATGCTCCATTCTGATGGTTTCTTTTATAATCACACGGTTTAGAAATCGGGCAGACTAGCACCTATATTTGAGAAGCTATTCAATGATTTTAAGAGTAAATTGTAGTAGACTTCAGAAATCTTTGTTTGGTTGGGAAAAGTTTGTTTGCAGAAATGTCCATCATAGACATAAGGTCTTAATATTCTTTTTTCCTTTGAAAACTTTTGATATATTTAAAATATTGAAAGAAAACAAGATGTTGCGCAGATACATGACGGCACCTATATTAAGATCTAATTGGTCATCATCGTCCTAAATTTCAGAGCCAAGAGGTATCATGAGAAGCCCCAAAAGAGTATCCAAGTTTGGTGGCAGTGCCACAAATCTTCCTAGACTTCCTTCCATAGCGACAGAGCATCCCAAGTCGAATGATGCAGGCTCGAAATCTGTCTATGATACTGAGGAATTTGTCGACATTGATGGGGCTTGCTTCAGTCCAAGAAGCTTCTTTGCATCGCCACCTGATCGAAGTTCCATGCTGTGCTCTTACCAATTCACTGATGACAACTCCAATCGTGATTTACTTCTTGACGTCCCTTGCAGCACCTCGTCATTCCCAGAGGCTGAACTCCTCTACCCCCCAAAGAACCGTAAAGCTGGAGCCCCTAGTAGTTCCTCTTCGCAGAGCAGAGCTGTTGCTAATGGAGAGGACAGCGTCTCCAAATTTTCAGCCTCTAGTTTTAGTAGCAAACAGCAGCCAAAAAATCGCCAGTAGTGTAGCCTAATGTAGCCGTGTCTTTCTCTAGAACTCATAGCGGGCATGAGCAAGACTAGTACTGGTGTTGTTTTAGTCTGGTTTTGAGTATATATTAGCCGATAACTGACAGTTTTCGTTTGAACTGGGATTGGTTTTGCTTGTAACTTATTTCCATGTATAGGATGATAATTGTGTTTATGATCGACAAGGTGTGCTGGAAGGAGTGTTTTTTTTTTGGAAGTCAGGTGTGGGGCTTGGAAATGTGTATGTAATGGAGCAAATAAACTTAGTTGGGTTCTGATGGCGGTCATGACCAGTTATTTTGTGGTTTGGACTGATCTCAAAGCCATTGGTTCAGGAAATTTGCAGGTTTCAGCAAATCTTATACTGTTTCTCTTGCATTTTGGTATTGGATATAAGTATGAACGTTCAGTTCAGATGCTTTTGCTGCGTCAAGTTGATTTCCTATAGTACGTTATGAATTGTTTGGAACTGGAGAAATGCAACATAGAGGGAAGTGTTACTGTTGAAGCTAGGGGTGAGTATTATTCGGTTTTGGACCGAATAAGAGATTATGTATGGTTCGGAAAAAAAATTCGGTTCGATTTTGAAAATAATAAATTTTTTTATTCGGTTTTGTTTTTGGATTTCGGTCTAAAACCAAAAATCGAATAATACTAATACAATTATGTAAATACTTTCGATTATATATATATTTTGTGATTAAAAATATATGTATTTTGAAAACAACAATTATATGTATGTGTTTTGAAATCCAACTTTGATATTTTAACAATTAGTCCAACTTTGGGTGCAACTTTGAAATACAACAAATGTATGTATAAAAATTAGGCTAAATCAAAACTTGATATCCTCAACTATCCAAAATGTTTAACTTGACATCCTCAATTTCTATGTGCTAATTTAATATCCTGAAAAAAAAAGAGATCAAATTGTCCCTCTCCCTCCTCTCTACCCCCCTTCCTCTTCGGCACCGACTACCGGGAGGAGGGGGCGCAACAGTAGGGGGCAACAACAACGACAACCGGAGGCCGTTCGGCGCGGAGAGGAGGGGGGGAGAAGTGGGGAAGGGAGGGAGGAGGAATATTTTTGTTCTTTTAAAATTTTCCAATATTAACATGAAAATTATTATATAGATGAAGGTATTAAGTTAGCATCTATCAAAGTTGACGGTGTCAAGTTAAACATTTTGGATAGTTGAAGGTATCAAATTATAATTAAGTCTAAAAATTATAATTTAATCATGATTTTAACTTAGGTACGATTTATTAAACAAAAAAAATAGTCCAACTGAAAAAATTAAATCTTTATTCGGTTTCGATTTTGATTAAATTCGGATCGGTTTTCGGTTTGGCCTTCAGTTGAAGCATTGAAGTAAGAAATGAGTAGGTAGATTTGAAGGAACACTGACGCGAAGAATGGGACTTCTTCAACACGGTGTGACGTTGGCCATGACTTGAAGAATAGGACAGAGAATTTGTGCCAATGGTCAAGCAAGCAATAAACCATTCTTATTCTTAGCTCGGATTGATATAAACTGATTTATCGGTTTCGGTCAGCGCCAATACTCTGATATGGACCAATTTGCCAGCTAATTGTACATCATGAGTCATGACAGCCCTAAATTGTGTTATCAACAGAACTTGCTGGTCTACTTGCCAACTGCCAAACTCCTTTGACCATTATCTGAAACTCTACTCCTACAAAAAAAATCAGGAATTGTTGGGTTGGAAGCTTTTGCTTTAAGCTCATTATTAATGGGTAGAGTGTATAAAGTAAAAAATATCTCGCAAGATTTACACTTTTAACAAAAAAAAAGTTAATATTTTTTATCAATTAAACTATTATATGTTGGGTAGTTTGATTAAATTATTCCTTCCGTCCACTACTTGTTGTAATTTGAACATTATAATCAAATTTTGACTTAAAAGCACTTGAAATATCAAAAACATTCATGCACGTGACCATTAAGATTGTAACGATTTTATCATCGTTCTGTATATAGGTTTAAAATATCCCCAATTTTATCATGTTTTTTATTTTCTTTATCACTTTTCGCTCCGTTTTTATCATGTTTCATATTTGTATATTATTAGTTTATTTTATTCCTGCATAAATAATTCAAATAAGTTTTGTTGACGGAAAATTAACTGTCAGTTGACGTCGCCGTTCAATTCAGATACAAATTGTACTAAATAAAAATTAGAAGATTTTTTTTTAAAATATGAGCCTTTTTGTACTATACCATGCTATTATTATAAAGATGAAAGACCATTGCATTTATAAGACAAAGACCATCCGTATAAAACTTATGTAAACAAAATCAAAATCATAATTTTGAAAATATTTTATAATAACAATGCTTTCTTAGGGTTCTAGAAAGGAGACTTTCTTTTTAGATAATAAGGGTTGTCATGAAACTTGAGAGTTGGATAAATGATGGTTTATTATTTGTGTATAGGTTAAAAATATATAATATCATATCGATAAATGTATAAATGTGTATTTTATATGAATATTTTTTTATCAATATATTAAATACAGAAATTTGTATAATTGTATTTGTATCTCTACCGTTGTCACCTCTGCAATTAGAATATTTGTATGCAACTTTATGTTGTAAGAGCATCATTAGTAAGGATCATCCCAATTTCTAGATTCCAGGTTCAAAATATAGGAGCTCAATTTGTAGAATAATAAGACCCATCCTAAGTACCAATTTCTATATTTTCAGGCCCAACCTACCCACATGAGCTATAGGTTGGTATGAGAATTTCGAGATTCAGAATGTAGAAAATTATTTTGTAGAATAGTAAGTCCTAATTTGAAATCCAATTCTAAATTTACATTACTTTTTGACCACACAATCTTTGAAACCAAAGCTTATTATCATTTTCTACTATTCTCATATAAACCCAACACATTATACATTTACTTTTTTTTTTTTTTTTTTTTTTTAGTTTTGGACCTCAAGATAAAATTTTGAACACCATCTACTAATGATGCTCTAAGATGCTAGAGCATCATTAGTAAGGCCTAACCCACATTATAGACTTTAGATTTAAAATGTAGAAGCTTATTTTGTACAATAGTAAGTCTCATCCATAGTTCCAATTTCTAGATTTTGGGTCTCATCCCACCCATGGTAGCTATAGGTTGGGCCTTCCAATTTATAGATTCTACATTTGTAGGATCCCATTTTGTAGAATAGTAAGTTCCAATTTGGAGCCAAACTTTCTAATTATATATATATATATATATATATATATATATATATATATATATATATATATTACATCAATTTTTGACCACACAATCTTTGGAACTGGAGCTCACTTTATCATTTCCTACTATTGTCATACAAATTAGGGGTGGATATTCGGTTTAATTGGTTTCAACCGAACCAAAATCACCAAAACCGAAATAACCGAATTTGGGAAACCAATAACCGAAACCGAACCGAATGCAGCAATAACCGATTTAAACCGAACCGAATTCATTTCCTCGGTTTATTTAGTTTAATCGGTTGGGCCGATTTACAGAAAAAATGGGCCGGGCTCAAAGAAATGATAATGGGCTTTTCCAAAAAAATGAACATTAATTCCAAAATAATCCAAGCATCACATATATTGCTGAAGCAAAAAATTTCGCAGTACACAAAAAAGCTCATAGCTGCAGACCCATAATATTGGTAACATAATGGAAGATGAACAAATAAATCCAAAATGTATTCATAGCTGCAGAGAGCAGACCCATTATTTCCAAAAACACAAATAAGTACACAAAAACTGACAAATAATTACAAAAAACAAGAAGGTCCAATAGCATGTCCATGTACAAAAAACCATAGAATATATATATTAAGAGAAGGAAGACAAGTGTAGATACAACAGCACCAGGGATAGGAATACTTGATACAAGTAGAACAATATAAACAATATTCAAAATATAATATCCACACATTTCAATGTAAACAAGGTCCAACAGCTGCATAGCATGTCCCTGCTATATCACCAAGCATGAGCTCCCTTAGTTGCACCAATGATAATAATAATTGCAGCAATAACAACCTGCTCAACAAATTCAAGAAATGCATTAACCAGGAGTTTAGTAACCTAATATAACACATTATATATTGCTCAGAATAATTACGCACAAAATTAAACACAATATATAATCTCAGATTGTCCACCATGCTCAAAGTATAGAATTGAAGGTACACTTTCTAAAAGTACACTTTCACTTCACATATACAAATCTGCATAGATAGACAAATAGGTTTGAAGTTTGAAAGCTCGGATTGGGCAATTGTGCATCAAAAATAGATGCATCGTAGTATTTGTCCAATAATTGTTAGTGTCATATCATCATCGCTTTTTCTTCATAATTTTGTTAGCAACTTATAATGAAATAAAGCTAACACTGGAAGATGTAAAAAATGTTCAACTGTAGCTGCAGCCAGCAGGCCCAACACTGAACACTCTGCAGTCACATACATTGCTCACATAGTGGATGACAGACCACATTGTCCATCATCAGATTCTCATCCAGTCAGGTTTGAAGTAACTTCTATTACATATTGCATGTTTGATGGATGACAATTTTGCTTCTCATATTCTCATCCAGGTGCAAGTTTGATGTATGACAATTTGAAAGCTCATACATATACAAAATCTGCATAGATAGACAAGTAGGTTTGAAGTTTGAAAGCTCAGATTGGCAATTTGTGCATCAAAAATAGATGCATTGTTGTATCTGTCCAATACTTATTAATGTCGTATCACCATCGCAATTTTCTTTGTATATGTGTTAGCAGGTTATAATGAAATAAAAAGTAAAAGACAACTGTAGTGAAATAAAATACACAAAATATCAAATATTACAAACCCATTAGAAACCAAGACGAACTGAAAACAAAGTCCAAAAGTGCAGTCCAAAATTACAGTCCCATGAGAATCCAAAACTGGAAACAAATGTCCAAAACAAGAAGTGCACAATGCACAGTGCAGACTGCAGAACAGAACACTGCAGACTTGCCAAATAAGATCCAAAATAACAGTCCCAAAAGAACAATTTATAATTACATTCGAGAAACCAAATCTTCAAACATCGCTCGAGGTTGACCCTATCGTAGTCAATTGGCTTAAATCTATACAAGCATAAAAATATAACACAACAAGGACAAATAATCAATACAAGTAATGAAGTAAAAAAAAAAAACCACATTATACGATAAAACATTCACTAAAAGTATACATTTTTCAAGTTCATCTAAGGATTTCAAGTTCTCTTCAAAATTAGTAACATAGATCTATCGGTACCCGACCTAAACCAATCTTGCAAACAAATCAGACCTTGAGCAATCTTAGATGTCAAAGAGCTCCTAAAGGCATCAAGCACCCGACCACCCGTACTAAACGCACTCTCTGAAGCCACCGTAGATATAGGAGCAGCCAAGACATCATGAACCATTCTTGAAAGAACAGAAAAACGAAGAGAATTGATCTTCTATCAAGTCAAGAGATCAAAGTTTGAATTCTCATCTTTATATATCGGCCTCAGTGGGTTCAACAAGATAACGATCCAACAATGATTTATTATTACAACCACCAGTTTTGATTTTATGGTTTTTATATTGAGTCTTTATCATACTTTTCAAGTAGAAAATTGGACGTTCATCGATGACAAGAGACTCTGTCAGTTCATTAGTTGTAGAAGAAACAAAAGGTGCATACAACTTTTTGTAGTCTTCAAACATGGAGTAAGCAACCATTTTCACCTTCTCTATCATGCTATTACCCTTTGATTTTCCATAGAGTTGATAGAACCACCATTCCACATATGCAAACTATTGCCGTGGATCAAAGAGTGGCACAATGAAGATAATCTTATTCATTTTATCCACGTCCCCCTAATACGTATCGTATTTTTCTCTCATTTTGTCCACCATCGTAGACAACTCAAAGTCATCATTACTCTTAGCATTCTTCAAGATAAAATCAATAGATATAATCACTTCAAAGAATTTGTTAGAAGTGACATACAAAGAGCCCGATATACGTAGAGTAAATTCATAGAAATGTTATAAAAATGTACACAACCTTCGCACGTTGTTCCAATCCTCTTCACTTAGAAATAAATTTTCACCCTCAAGTTCTCTCTTGAATAAAAGATCTTCATCTTGGAATCTCTCAAAATCTCTTTAAAACCTTTGAGCCGTATCCAACATTAAAAATGTTGAATTCCAACGGGTGCTCACATCAAGTGACAATAATTTCTTGCTTTCTATTTTTTCGATTTGAGCACAATCTTTAAACTTCTGAAACCGTGAAGGTGATTGTCTAACATAGGTAATAGCTCTTCGAACACGAGCAACCGAAGAAGACATTATTTTTAACCCATCTACGACAACAAGGTTGATAATGTGTGCAATGCAACGCATGTGTAAATACTTGCATTAAAGAATGCTATTTTTCCGTTGTGCAAATTTTTTGCTTAAATATGCAATAGTAACATCATTAGACCTAGCATTATCAACGGTGATTGTAAAAATCTTGTCAATGCCCCACTCAATCAAACATGACTCTATGTCGCTCCCAATAGCCTCGCCTTTATAACTAGAAATTGGACAAAAATTGTTTATTATTTTTCTCAATTCCCAATCGTCATTAATGTAATGTGTCATAAGACACATATAGTTTATCTTTTGAATGGATGTCCATGTATCCGTCGTAAGACAAACCCTTTGATTAGAATCCTTGAAATAAGCCTTTAACTTAGTCCTCTCATTTGTGTAAAGATTGTAACAATCTCGTGTCATTTTGATTAAATTGCCAGCTAGTGAGAGTTGACTTGTCTTTTCCAACACTTTGCATATTTAATATTGATTGAGAAGGAACTTCATGCTTGGGATTAAGGGGGCATATAAGCCAATAATTTCTAACTGAGGTTGTCCCATTAATTACGGGGTGACAATAATATTCTTTTTTTGCAGAAATTACACTCCGCTTTCGAGTGACAATTCTCAAGAAATTGTCTCTAGTCACTCCAATAAATAGCTCTTCTTTTACCAATACGTTTGTTTTTGACATTGAGTTCAGAATTAGTTGTGACGGGGTCATTTGTGTCATGGGAACTTGTTCCCCCAACAACTCCAGCCTCAAGATCAATAGGCTCTGCTTCGTTTGACATCTAAAATAAACATGAAACAAAAAATATATTTCAATTCAAAAGCAATTTTACAAAATAAACTGAAGATAAGAAAACGCACATTGTATGAGTATGATGTTGATGCCATGAACTTGACTTATTTGACGCAATAAATGACCTATTAATTAGTAAATATCATATAAGATAATAGTTTTTGTAAACAAGAAATCAATTTTATTACTATAAGTATATGTTCTAACAGTTTTTATCAGTTTTTAATTAATAAACAAACCAATCAATTAAAAAAACAAGACTTGTAAAGTAAAAATCTGGCATATATCTATTTCGGATTGTAAACAAAAAACCAATCAATTCACAAAAATTCAAACAATCAAAAAATTCAGATTATAAGCATTTTGACAAACTAGCCATTGCGCAATGCGGCATTTGTGCAAACTGGCACTACAAGCATAGTTGACTAGCCATGCAAACAAATTCCATTTCCAGCCACAAGTATATTTCAATTCCCAGACACAGACACGAGAGAGAGAGAGAGAGAGAGAGAGAGAGAGAGAGATTCAAGTAAAATTCAAGCCAAGGATCTAAGTTCGAGTCCAACCCACAATACCTGCATAATTAACAAATAAGTATTACTATGAGTATGACTTACTGAATTATTGTAATTCAGTACATTATTGACATGTTAAAAAATTCAGATATAGTAATTCAGATTTCAGTACGTAATTCAGATCATGTTAAAAAATTCAGATCGTGTTAAAAAAATCAGTACATAATTAACAATTAAGTTTTAAAAATTTATATCTAGTAATTCATGCCATCCAACATTATTTACAAACGAGATCTAAAAACTTATCAAGATCAAAAAATTACTAACAAATAAGTTTTAAAAAATTCAGTACATTATTTATAAATCGAGATCTATTAAATTTTAACATGTTAAAAATTATTCACATGTAAAAAATAATACAACAGGAATTAAAATAACCCTAACCCTAACCACAAATAATTTAAGAATAATAATACAACAGAACTAAAATAATACAACATAAATAAAAATAAAAATGAGCCAAAAAAAGTTAAAATTAAAATATTAATAATGCTTATAAGGTGGAGGAGATCTATGAAGAGACCGAGATGTAGTTGGAGGCTTGTAGCCTGGAGGAGATATGTAATTTAAACATAATAATTAAAAAATTACAATAGAAATTAAAAAAATCAGTACATAATTAATAATTAAGTTTTAAAAAATTCAGATCTAATAATTCATGCCATGCAACATTATTTACAAATCAAGATCTAAAAAATTATTCAGATCTAAAAATTACTAACAAATAAGTTTTAAAAAATTCAGTACATTATTTACAAATCGAGATCTAGTAAATATTGACATGTTAAAAATTATTCACATGTAAAAAAATAATACAACATGAATTAAAATAATCCTAACCCTAACCACAAATAATTTATGAATAATAATACAACAAAAATTTACAAAAATATTAATAATACTTATAAGGTGGAGGAGATATGTGAAGAGACCAAGATGTAGTTGGAGGCTTGGAACCTAGAGGAGATATGTGAAGAGACCAAGATGTAGTTGGAGGCTTGGAGCCTAGAGGAGATATGTGATTTAAACATAATAATTAAAAAAATTACAATAGAAATTTTTAAAAAAAAGGAACAATTTTTTTTTAACTTACACGGTGGAGATCTCTTCGAGTCATCGACTCTAGATGAGCTACGTAGAGAGCGGGGACTGACGGAGATGAAGATCTGTTACTGTGAGAACAGACGGTGAGACCGTGAGAGAGTGAGGTGGAGGAGATGAAGATCAGAAGAGACAATGAGAGAAGGAGAAGAGAGGATGTGAGAGGCGGAGAGAGGCGCGCAAGCGGAGGTAGGTGTCACGCCCCAGTCCCAAAATACCGAGGGACCGGACACGTGGCAATGGCCAGCAGCACACACCGATGGACAAACCCAATTTAATGGATCCATCAGAGCGTACTTGAGCTGTAGTACAACAATAAATAGGTCCAATGATACAAGTCACAGTCTATTCTAATCTCATCCACAACAGATAATCACAGATCAAATACCAGAATAAATACAAATAAATATAATCTAACATATCTCAATAAAAGTGTCTCGGGGAACAACCCGAGAATGAGTCTGATACATCAATGCAATAGACAGGAAATAAAGTAACTGGAAACATAAATAACTGAGTATATAAAGCCAATACTCAGCAGAAGTCCTCTGGTACGATCTCGTCCTCGGGTTCTGGTACTGCTCCGAGAAGTGCTCCTGTTCCGTACACCTTAGGATAGATATCCTCTGTTAACCTTGGGGACATAATCCAGATCCAGGTCCTCAGGGGACATAGCAAGGTACAAAATAACTCATGCCAAAATAAATACAGTACAATAATAAATGAAACAAGTGGGTAAACTATGTAACCATCTATGTGAAATGCAAGTTGAGAGCATCACTAGAACTCAGGCTGAGACCACTACAAGCTCTGTGTCTGGGAGCCGGTAGCAGTGATACTATGTAAGTTACTATGTAGTTTACTATGTAGTGGGCCTATGGCACCATATATATAAAATCAGCCTGTAGCCTGTGTGTCTCTCTCCATCCCATATAATCACATATCTCATGTCCACGATGCCTCATGTCCATGTCACGCAAGATCATTACTAATGCAGCAAGTCTTATGATAGCTATGAATATAATGTCTATGTCACAAATCCTGCAACCTATGCAGAATCACCATGAATATCTCAGGAAGATTCTGTCTCATAAATAGTGTCAAGTGTCCTGGGTATAACATACTTGATAATGCAAGCACGATAATGTATATGGTCTCGATATCCATCACTAGGTGACGTTACACAACTCCGCGTACGGTGTTGGCACCCGACTATTAATCGGACGCTAAGTAAAGTCACACGGTCCTAGGTTGAACATTTATATCAAGATTATATATGTATGTACAAAGAACTCAGCAAGGTGCTATATCAGGAATCACTGCGAGTTGGCAAGGTACACTTGCCTGGTGTTTGGTTTTAAACTATGGCTCTGGTATTCGTGAAATCTCCAGAAACGTCTCCGGATGCTGAAACAAACATTACCATCATGCTCAGAAGATATAAAATAGCTAGAAACGCCTGTCCTTGAGTCCAATTTGAAAACAAGGACAAAAATAACAATTTCGGGTCAAAGCGGGGTCCACAAGTGGCCCGCTTCGCACCAAAAATTGTGTCAGGGATAAAGTTATCCAAATTCGTCAAACTTAGTGTCAACAAGTCCATAACGAAGATACGAACCCAACGAAACTTCCAGAATTGGATTTCGATGAGCCGATCACAAAATCGCCCGTCAAGTGGAGCCTGTGGGGCCCACGATACACGATTTTGTCAACGTTCTCAGAATCGAACCAAACTTGGGTCATAGGACCAGCGTATTGCTACGAGTCCGATGGCGTAAGTTTCGTTTCGATCCGACGTGTGTACACAAAGTTACAACGAGTTTCAGAATAGACGGATACGGGGCATTGTCGGCGGATACGCGTTGATTCCGGTGTGCACGCACATCCAAATCAACTTCTGCGAAACCTCGCACGTCCGTATCAACGGCACGCACCTTTCGGTGAAGACCGCACGCGACCAAGTCGTCCCGTTTGGTGGGGCGCACTCAGTTCCGGGGTAAAACAGGGTATTATTTTTTTTGATTTTGGATCGCGGTTCGCGATCGCCACAGGACGCGACACACCAAGCGGGGTGCACGGACATCGAGAGGGCCACGCAGGCTACGCGTTGCAACGGACGGAATCGAAAATGGGACAACGAGGAGAGAGAAAAAGCTACCTGAACAGGGCTTCGTGGAACTGGATTTCTTCGTGTCCGCGAGTCGATACGACACGGCGACACGAAGCACTGAACAGTGCCTAGGGTTAGGGTTCGTCGCCGGAGACGGCGGAGCTGGCCGGAGGGAGGCCGGAGCGGCTGCGGGGTGGCGTCGCCGGAGGCGGCGGAGCGCGGGGAGGCGTCGCCGGGGGCTCGGGCGGCCGGAGGCGTTGCTGCGGCTGCTGCTTCTGCTGTTGCCGGCGAGGAGGGAGGCAGAGGCTGGTGGCTGAGGGTCGGGGCGGGGACGGCGACGAGGCGGCGGTGGCTCGAGGAGGGCGGCGGCAGGAGGCGGTGGTGGTTCGTGGTGGCGGCGGGGATTGTCGGGGGGGGGGGGGATTTATAGGGCGGAGGAGAGCTGGGGTCGAGGGGGTCGTGGCCGGAAGAGGCGGAGGGGGGCGACGTGGCGGCGAGGGACGCGGGCCGAGGGGTTCGTGGCCGGACGGAGCGGGCGGAGCGCCGAAAAATGCGGGATATTAGGGTTCGTGGGGGTGAGGGGTTCGGGTCGGGTCGGGTCGGGTTTGGGTCGGGTAGGTAGGCAAGATCCGACCCGTTAGGGAGGGCGGTCCGGTCCGATTCGCTTGGACCGGGTTCAGGCCGGTTCAACCCGGTTTGAGCCTGGTTCAACCCGGTTTGTTTGGGTTTAAATAAAAACAGAATTTTTGGTCTTTTAAAAATGTTTTCGGGGTCAAATAAATTCCAGAAAAATTATCCTAAGTCCAATATTTTATTTTACACCAAAAAAATATTATTTTTATAATATTTTAATATTGTTTAAAATATTTAATTTTATTTAATGCCGAAAATACCTTGATTTTAATTAGTAAAAATTACCGAAAAATCCCAGAAAATTTTGAAAATCCGTTTTTAAAAAAATCCTAAAAATCAGGGGGTTTACAGTAGGTGGGACCTTGGGGTTAGGTTTTTTTTCCTCCTGAGTCGAGAGGAATGAGAGGAGTTAGGTTAGAGTTGGAGTGCCGCTAGATGAAATGAGAATTGTCAGGAGAGAGAGTGTAACATTTGATTATATAGGTAGGGTTAGGTATGAGGGTGTTTTGGTAAATGACTATTGCTATTCGGTTTGGATTTAAAATCGAAAATCGAATCCGAAAATTGAAACCGAACCGTTTAACCGAATAAGCGGGTCTGGATAACCGAATCCGACCCAATTTTTTTTTTAAACTGAACATGTTTGCTTATTCGGTTCGGTTCAGTTCAGTTCGTTATTCGGTTCAAAACCTAATAATGCTCACCCCTAATACAAATTCAACATATTCTATATTTATCTTTTTTTTTAATTTAGGCCCAAATTGAAACTATTAATGAAACTCTAAACACTGACTTCAATCCGAAGGCGATTTGGAGAAAAATGGCAAGAAAGGTTTTGAAAATGTCTAGTCGATACACTAATAAATAAGCCAACGTGTGGAGCAATTTAACTTCACTTCCATTAAATAGCATGGTTTGGTACTTTTATCTTAACCTTCTTTATGAAACTAAGTTAGAAAAAAAAAAAAAAAAGTTTCCAAGCACATGCCAAAACTCATTACCTAGTTTATAGTTTATTAGAAATCCAATTATAACTGGCCAAAGTTCACCCAACGTAACTCTGACTAGAGCATCTCCAACCCTATTGTGACTTTTGAAAAAGGTTATTGCCACATAAGAATAATAAAATTTTATTTAAACTATTTTTTAAATATAATTACCAAATAAATTGTAAAATTAATTTGTCAAAAATTATAAAAGACATTGTGAATATGGTGGTTTAGTTTTAGATAAAGCACTTTATTAGAAATCCAATTATAACTGGCCAAAGTTTTAGAGTGATATAAAATAATTAGCTTTTAAACCTAAATATAGGATTAAGTAAACAAAAGTAACCTCCTGTTTACCTATTGATGACTTCCCCTCAACAAACAAAGACCTCCTCCTCAACACTCTCTCTCTCTCCCAGATCCAGAAAAATGAAAATGCCAAAATTTCCGAATTTGTGGAAGTGGGCCCAAGCTCACCTCCTCCCCCTCCGGCGGTCGCTCGGCCGCTTCCTCCGCCCGTCCTCCTTCTCCCTCCCGAGGACCCCCTCCGCCGCCGTCCCCCGCCGCCTCCGCCGCAACCTCCGCCTCTTCCGCGTCTACTACGCCGTGCTCCTCTGGGTCCTCCTCCTCCTCTCCCTCCTCCCCGCCCACCGGAAGTCCATGCTCTTCCTCATGGCCTCCTCCAAGGTCGCGCTCCTCTACGAGGCCCTCCTCCGCGCCGTCCCCTCCTCCTGGGCGCTCCTCCGCCGGGTCCTCGACCGGAGGGTCGTTCTCGCGATCTTCCTGATGGTGCTGCTGGCGGAGCTGGCGGTCACCGGCGCCATCGGGAGGCTGGGGGTCGCGGTGGCTGTCGGAGCGCCGGTCGTGGCGGCGCACGCCGTGTTCCGGTCCGTCGGAGAGGACGCCGACGCGGAGGAGGATGGTGCCGGTAGGGATCTGGAGGAAGGGGCTTCCAGGTGATTATTTATTATTATTAATTTTTTTTTTTTTTTTAGGGATTTGGGTCAGAGAGATGTGAAAAGAAAATGCCATTTCTAAAAGTACATTATAAGTTACTCCAAGACTATTGGACTGTCATAAATTTAGCCCTTTCAAACAAATTTGACAGTTCGGAAATGGCCAAAGAAAATTGGGAATGGAGATGGTTAAAGTGGAATGTACTCTGTATTACTTCTTCTCAGTTAAAGAGATTTTTATTTCTAAAAAAATTATATATATATATTGGAGTCCGGAAATATGGGAGGTTTTTATTATTTTTGGACCTTCCCCAAGAAATTCGGAAGTTTCTGAATTTAGCAACATTATATGAGTTTCTGAATTTTACTGTTGAAATAATTACGGGACTCATCAACTTTACTTTTGTGTTTTTTACTGTAAATGTTCATTACTTATATAAAATGATGTCCTTTATACATGATAACTTACAAATTACCACTAAACTTATGGGGTGCAAAAAGAAGACAATTAACCGTCAATAAATTTAAATATTTGAGTGTAAACTTATGCTATAGTGAATATCACATTTATTAGCTGTGATGATTTATGGTTGCAAGGAGGAACAATATTTAAGTGTGAATTTATATTGTTTTCATATATACTGTAAATTTATGTTTAAAATAATATTATAGTATTTGAGGAAATAGTCAATTTATATAATTCTAATGTACTTTAAAATAAAAAACAAAACTTTAAAGTGTACTATATAATAATAAAAAACATTTATACTTTAAAATGCGATTACTATTTAACGTTTAATATTTTAGATTGCTAATACTATGTAATTAGGAGAAAAAAAAATGCCTTTTGTTTTCTTATTCTACTTCTCCCTTATAAAATAAAACAATATAGCATGTTTAACATTTTCTTAGTATATCAAAATAATTTTATAATTTTATATTTCACTATCAGTGCCACTAAATCTTAGCCGGTAGCCATTCACGTTTAACTAATTCGGAAAAATTAGGTTGATAATTAATTTATATATATTATGTTTTTTTTATCGAATTAGGAACTAAGTTTTCAAAGAAGAAAAACTGTCTCTCTCTACGGACGTTCCTATGGTAAACCAACATGTCACGACACGACCTCACGGAGATTTATATATATATATATATATATATATATATATTATGTTGATAGTTATTTTTGTCATTTTTTCACAATACCTATCCAACCTCTACTTTTACCAAATTCAAATATCAAATTCATATATGCATAAAATGTAATCATCCTAATCATTCAAATTTGGTAACATTTCTAAGTTTCTCTGCTTATGTGTGTTTTTAGTTCTTATTAAGATGCCATTTGTCAATTTTTGTCATTGTCAACTAAGAAAAGATAACCAGAAAAGCTCAAACCCATTCTTTATTTTCCTATATGCTTTGCTTATAAAAGTGAGGAAAATAAAAGGAAAAGAAAGAAAAATCCAATTTACATGTCAACTCCAACCGGCAATGCCATTCATAATTCTGACAATACTTCGGACTTAGACAACCCTTCTCTGCTAAGAACAATTCTCCATGTCCACGTCTCATTTTACAGAAAATTTACTGTAGCGAAATAAATTTATATTAAATTCATGTAAACGAAACAAGTTTATAAAATTTTAAAAAAAAGACAGAGTCCGCTAACAGTGTTGGCGGAAAACACAACTGATGTACACGTAAGCAGGAAGAAATATAAAAAAATTTAAAGTGGTCCCACAAGACAATTTTCGCCAACACTGTTGGCTGAAATTAGACCAATTTCAGCCAACGCAGTTGGAGAAAATTGGGTGTGGGGCCCACGGGTTCATTTGATTGGTTCGGTTTTGTTTGTTTGGTTGTATTGGTTTGTTTTAATTAGTTATGTTTTTATTTTATTTATTTAGTTTTGTTTTGTAATTAGATTTAAGAAAATTTATTTTAACGAAATAAAATTAAAATGTAAAGAAAAATTTAGAAATATTTTTTTCGGAAATTTGTTTTCAGAGCATCAAAATTTGTATAAATTTCATCTAAAGCATAAAAGTTTAAAAAAATACGAAAAAAGCAGCAATTTGGTGTTTATATTTTTAAATATTATATTTCTATCGTTAATTTTTTTGCCGTTAATAGACATTAAAATAATAATAATAATAATAAAAATCTGCCGTAAGAATATTACGTCTGCCGTCGAGCAGACTTCGAGCGGCCATAACTACTTGTTTTGAAATCGTTTTTCGTTAAACAATAAGTTGATTTGTATGTTTTCGACGAGAGTAACACAAATCGTGTAGAAAAAAAATTTATCCGAAGCAAGACGTACATGTTACAGGCAAAAATATATATTTAAAATTTTAAAGTATCATAACTTTTGACTGAGAGATCGAAACAAGCTCCAGTTTGTGCCAAAATGACCGTATCGAAAAGTACTACGGGATAAATAGTTTCACCGTTTGATGGACTTCGAAATTTTTCAGAATCGTAAAAAACCGATGTTTCGACCTCTAAATTTTACTTTCGGTCATTTTATTTTCGAATATTTAAAATTTACTTTAGCAAAATTAATTTATATTGGGTGTGTTGATTTAAAACGATGTTTCGACCTCCCAAAAAAAATTAGGAAAAAATTAAAAAAAAATTATTTAATTGTTTTAAATCCTTGAGGCAAAAAATAGTGGACATAAAACATATGCGAAAAAAATATTTCTAAATTTTTCTTTACAATTAATTTATTTCAAATTTATTTTGTTAAAATTTATTTTCTTAAATCAAATTCCAAAACTAAACTAAATTAAAAAAAAACATAACTAATTAAAATAAACTAATAAAATAAATTAAATAAACCAAACCAAACCAACCAAAAAAAATTCAACCAGCCAAGCCAACCCGCGGGCCCAACACAAGGCCAAATTTCGTCAACACTGTTGGCTGAATTTGTGCTCAGCCAACAGTGTTGGCGGAATTTGGCCTTGTGGAGTCCACTTTTGGCTTTTTAGCCTACGTGTTCAAATTTTTTTGTTTTCCGCCAACACTGTTGGCGGACTCTGTCTCTATTTCAAATTTATTCAAACTTGTTTCGTCTGTATGAATTTAATATAAATTTATTTCGCTAGAGTAAATTTTCTGCTCATTTTAGGCATTGGGTATATATATATATATATGGTTATTGCGATGAAACTTTTATACTAAATGTTAGGTACGACAATGGGAGTTCCATTTTTCACATTTTTTTGGAGGCTAATCAGATTTTAGGCCCTGGATTTTATATCAGTTTAAAGTTTAAGTCCTTACATGTCCAATTAAATTTCTTAGATCTTGGATATTTATTTTTATATTTTTTTTTATTATACCCTCCCTCGTCATATAGGAAGGTTTAATTAATTGTCCAGCATTAGAGGAACGGTATAAAGAAAAAGAAAAAGAAAAAGAAAAAGAAAAAAATTATGGTCCAAAAATTTTAATTGTACAAATCAGGACTTAGATTCTAAGCTGGTATAAAATCGAGGGTCTAATCTCTAGTTAGTCCCTTTTTTTTTGAAAGGAAAACAAATGTAAAAAATGAACTCCCTAGAAAAAGAATTTGGGAGTTCCATTTTCACATTTAGGTTGAAAATTTTGGTATTTGACATGTTCAAAACGTTGGCTCGAGCAGAAAAATGAAACATTCGGTTCGGTAACTCCCAAGTTACATGAAAATGAGGTGCAAAATAGGTCTCATCCTCTTTTGTTACAACTTACAATATTAAGAACCCCACATGTTTTACTGACCGGTGAGTCTATGGTCATCAACGAGAAGACAAGAACTTGGTTAGTAAACCAAAACGTTTTCGTGTATCCCTTTTATAAAAAGTAAGAAAAGTCATTCAATTAATTCTCAAAAGAATAATTGTTCAATTTGTCACGTCTCACTTTTAAAATACGTAAAATAAACCATGAGCCTCAGTCCAACGGTTCACGTACAAGCTGTAAAATAGTTGGTTATATGTAGCTAGCAATGGTCCAATGATCAAACCATTAAAATACTAATCTCAATCCATAATAAACAGAAACAATAGATAGAAAATACAAAAGTCAGTCTGCAGTCTCAAAATTCATGTCTAGATTCAAGTCAGATGCAAAATGATATGGACTTGAGTCACTTCAAAAAGTACAAGTCTGAACATCAATGGTGACAACCCCGTCATCATGGGTAAAAATCTCTAGTTGAAATAGACTGTATAGTAAGAAAGGCACTTTTTGGTTGAAATGAGGCTGTTTGTCACGTCCCAGAATTAGAATACTGAAGAGCAGAGACGGCACTAGACTAGTTACGTATATCAGAGTACTACGGTATCCCAAGATAAGATTACGACTGTAAAAGACAAGGAGTTATTCTACAATTTATTAGTCAATACTAGGTCAAGCAATCCTAGATGTCTCAATCACTTCCAAACAACAAAGTACAACATGTATGATCATCATACATATAATAGTAAAGCATCTCAAACTATAGATATACAAAATGGATAACTAGCAGAAGTATACAATCATACATGATCAACTTTAGCTGCAATCTATGATATATACAATTATGTTGCCCTTGGACAGAAATTAAGTCATAAAACACGAACTAACACGTACTCGGTGGCTAAACGTCACAAAAGAATGTACATAATAATACATTGAGTTATGGGAAAGAAAACATACTCAGGTGTTCGGCTGATGGGCCTCCTGGTGCTCACAATTAAGAGAAAGGTACGGAAGATCCTTAGGTTCCGCTATGAGATTTGGTCATATAAAACCAGTGTGATCAACTCTTGATAGCAAGTACAACAAAGGAAGCAACATGTGTGAGCTAAAACTAGCATGCAAACATATAAAGGAAAGTAGTAAACAAATAGAAGTAAGAAAAATAAACTAAGAGAGAGAAAGAAACATGAAAATGCCAATTGAATACTGAAACATGAACTGAACCAAGGCAGTAATGTAAACAATCCATCAATCATAGTCAATCATGAAGTACAGCTTTGTAGAAGCATGAAAAATCTAAAAAGCCATGCATGCCGCATAACGCCCATACACCCTCAAGGTGAAAGTATGCCACAGAGGAACCACAGAAAGCACATGCGGTCGAGGGGCTCGTCCAGCCTGTAAAACATCCATGCGGCTCGAACACCCAAGAGATTGGTGGACGCATATATAGGATCTTTGCCACAACAATTATGACCTGTCTGACACAACATTAATTGCACTGAAGCACTTCGAGACTCGTGAAGACGACGCCACGGGAAAAGACAGAAACATCACTGTCATGTGAACAGTGCCACATGGTCACTTGTATGCGTCCTCGAGTTTATGCGGCCATGTCATTATGCGACCAAAGTGTCCAGAAGACCTATGCGGCAAGGACGTTATGCGACCAAGATGTTATGCGACACTCAGCTTGCCAGACCTTCTGTCACGCCCCAGTCCCAAAATGCCGAGGGACTGGAGATACGTGGCAATGGCCAGCAGCACGCACCGATGGATAACCCAATTTAATGGAATCATCAGGGCGTGCTTAAGCTGTAAATAAGGTCTACTACATCACGTCACACTAATCTCATCCATAAAGATAAAGAAATAAACTGCATAATCAAATGGAAATAAGTAGCAACAACATCACAGCAAGTCAGTCGGAGGAACAATCCGACTATAGTCTGAATAAGCTGGCTCTATAGGTCAGGAACAAAAGATATAAACATGAAATAAATAAATGAGTACTGGGACAGGCACTCAGGAGAAGTCCTCGGCAGTCACCTCGTCTTCAGTGTTCGGTTCAGCTCCAGCAATAGCTTCAGCTCCGGTCCCGTATACCTCGGGATACTGCTCCTCAGCTAGATCTGGGGACATAATCCATTCCAGGTCCCCAGTGGACATAGCAAGGCACAAGATAAAACAAGCCAACTGAATAAGCAGTGCAATAAATAAATGAACAGCAGGGTAAACTAAGTAACCATCTATGTGATATGCAAATGAGAGCAGCACTAGTACTCAGGCTGAGACCGCTACAAGCTCTGTGTCGGGGAGCCGGTAGCAGTAATAACACGTAAAGGGTCTAGCTCTGCTGGAGAGTCTACAACCTCACAATAATAGTAGATATATATATATAGAATAGCCTGTAGCCTGTGTGTCTCTTCCCACCCAATGTAATCACGCAAGCCATGACCATAACGTCTCATGTCCATGTCAGCGGGATTATAACTAATGCAACAAGTCATACTGTCTATAATAAATGTCTCTATCAAGTCCTGTATCCTATACAGAATCACCACGAATATCTCAGGAGGATTCTGTCCATGATAGTGTCAAGTGTCCTGGGTTGTAGGGTACTTGATAGGTCAAGTACAAAGTAAGGGGATCGTAAACCCATCTCTAAATGACGAACCCAACACCGCGTACGGTGTCGGCACCCGACTATGATCGGACACTAGGTACGTCATACGTTCCCTAGGTTAAGCAGTTTAAATCAGTTTATATGAATTTGCACAAGAAATTCAGCAGAGTATTTTTACAGAAAATATGAAAATAATGACTGCAAGTTTGGCAAGGTGCACTTGCCTGGTGTTTGGATTCCACTTAGGTCCTGGTTTCGGAATTTCCAGAGATGTCTCCGAAAGCTGAAATAAACAGTACCATCACGCTCAGAAGGTGTCAAACAGCTAGGATCGCCTGTCCTTGGGTCCAATTTGGAGACAAGGGCAAAAACGATAATTTCGGCCCAAAATGGGGTCCACCGGTAGGGCCGCTTTGCACCGAAAAACGTGTCAGGGTCAACGGTCTCCAAATTCACCAAACTTAGTGTCAACAGGTCAGGAACGCTAATACGAATCCAACGGAACTTTCAGATTTGAATTCCGATGAGCCGATCACAAAATCGCCCGTCGAGCGGGGCTTGTGGGGCCCACGACACGCGATTTCGTCAACGTTCTCAGAATCGGACCAAACTTGACCCACAGGACCAGCGTATCGCTACGAGTCCGATGGCGCAAGTTTCATCTCGATCCGACGTGTGTGCACGAAGTTAGGGTGAAATGCAGAAAAGGCGGATACGGGCGATGTCCGCGGATACGCGTTGATTCCGGTGTGCACGCACACCCGAATCAGCTTCCGCGAAATCTCACACGTCTGTATCGACGGGACGCACGTATCTGTGAAGACCACACGCGACCAAGTCGTCCCGTTTGGCGGGGCGCACTCAGTTCCGGGGTAAAACATGGTCTGGTTTTTCCTGTTTTTGGATCGCGGTGTGCGATCACCACAGGACGCGATGCCCCGAGCGGTTTGTCCGGGCACCGAGAGGGTCATACAGGCTTCGCGTAGCAATTTACAGAATCGAAATCAGAGGTCCGAGGTGTGAGATACAAGTACCTGAATGAGGCTTCACGAAACGGGATTTTCGTGTCCGAGTGTCCTGTGTCGACGAGTCCAGATTAGAGCACCGATCCTCTGTGTCGTGTCCGCGCTCACCGGAGTCTACGCTGGACGGGGTGGCATTGCCGGAGGCGGCCGGGTACTCGGGGAGGCAGGGCGCCGCCGAGGAGGAGGCACGGCGGCCGGGCGGCGAAGTCCGGGGGCTGCGGGTGGAAATGGGGCCGTGCTCGGCCGCTGGTGGGAGGAGGAGGAGTCGCTGGGGTCTGTGAGCGCGGGGTGTCTCACGGCGGAAGGAGGCCGGCTCGGGCGCTGGCTGGGGCGGCTCTTGGCGGAGGGCAGCGGGGCTAGGGGAGGGGATGGCAGGAGCTAGGAGAGGTGAGGGAGGAGGAGGACCGGAGGGTAGGGAGTTTTATAGGCTGGGGCTGGGGTGGCTCGGGGGAGGGTCGTGGCGGAAGAGGCGGGCCGCGGGGAGGTCGTGGGGGCTCTCGCGGAGGGGAGGCGCGGTCGTGGCGGCGCGTTTTCCGGCGGCGGAGCGTGGGACGCGGGCACAGGCGACGTGGGGGGGAGGGGATGATGAAGCGGGTTGGGTCGGGCGCGGATCCGGACTGGGCGGACCCGCCCGACCCGCTAGGGGTGTGAGGGCTGGGCTGGGCTGGGCTGGGTTCTTAACGGGCTCGGCCCACTGGGCCGGGCCGGCCCAAAGCTAAAAATAAATAATAATAATAAATAACAGAATTTTAATAATAAAAATATTTAATTAATTAATAATTAGAAAAATAGTTTTTAGGCTTTTAAAAATAGGTCTGAGGTCCAATAAAATCCCAGAAAATTACCCTAAGTCCGGTTTTCTATTTTATACCATAAAATTATATTTTTATTTCATTTTAATGTTATTTATTGGCAATTAAAAATTACAAACTCACTACAGGGCCTATGTAAATTCCTGAAAAAATTGCATATTAATTCCAGAAATTGATTTTAAAAATCTCTGAAAATTTTAGGGTGTTTACAATCTACCCCCCTTAAGAGGATTGCGTCCTCGCAATCGAAGGATAAACTATAAAGGCAAGATTTACAGAATTAAAGAATGCTTAGGTTCTACCTAATTCTGCAAATAGGTGTGGATAACGCTGCCGCATAACATCTTCTCGCTCCCAAGTCGATTCGCCAGGAGAGTGCTGGTTCCAAGCTACTCGAACCAGCCTGATTGTCTGCCCTCGCAGTGTCTTCTCGCTGGTGTCGAGTATACCCACTGGCTGTTCTTCGTATCTCAGGCTAGGTCCCACCGAAATCTCAGAATGATCAACTATATGGCTTGGGTCCGTCACATACCTCCTCAGTTGTGAGATGTGGAATACGTCATGCACTCCCTCTAAGGACGGAGGTAATGCAAGACGGTAAGCCACCTCACCGATGCGCTCTAAGATATCAAATGGCCCAATGTACCTTGGGCTTAACTTGCCTCTGCTGCCGAATCTGATAGTACCTCTAGTGGGCGAGATCCTCAAAAATACATGCTCTCCTTCCTTGAACTCCAGGGGTCGTCGGTGTGCATCGGCCCAATGCTTCTGTCTATCCTGGGCTGCACGGAGATGGTTCTGAATCTGTTTTACTTTCTCCACTGTCTCTGTTACCAGCTCTGGACCTAGTAATTAACGTTCGCCAACGTCGCTCCAGCATACAGGCGATCTGCACTTCCTTCCGTACAACGCCTCGAAAGGTGCCATCTGAATGCTTGCCTGATAGCTGTTGTTGTAGGAGAACTCCACTAGGTGCAGATGATCTTCCCAAGATCCTCCGAAGTCCAGTATACATGATCGTAGCATATCCTCCAGGATCTGAATTGTGCGCTCTGATTGGCCATCTGTCTGAGGATGATAGGCAGTACTGAACTTGAGCCTGGTGCCGAGACTCTCTTGCATGCTTCGCCAGAAGTGAGATGTAAATCTCGAGTCTCGATCTGATACAATACTAACCGGCACTCCATGTAATTTTACGATCAGACGCATATACATGTCGGCTAGTACTTCCGTGGATTGTCCAACTCTGAACGGCAAGAAGTGAGCCGACTTAGTGAGCTGATCCACGATGACCCATACTGCATCCTTACCACTAGGGCTTCTTGGAAATCCAGTGACAAAGTCCATGGTAATATGCTCCCACTTCCATTCAGGGATGGGAAGCGGCTGCAACATACCTGCAGTCCTTTGGTGCTCGGCCTTCACCTGCTGGCAGACTAAGCATTTTGCCACAAATCGGGCAATCTCCCTTTTCATTCTATGCCACCAGTAATATTGTCTTAGGTTCCGGTACATCTTGGTTCCTCCTGGATGAACCGAGTATATGGAGCTATGGGCTTCTGTCATCAATTCCTGCCTTAATTCTCCATTTGGAACACATAGGCGATTTCCGCACCTTAATATTCCGTCCTCGTGGATGCGAAGTCCCGTCTGCAGGCCTGCTTCTGTTCTCTCTTTCAGCCTTCGGAATCTGGCATCATTAGGCAAAGCTTCCTTGATTCTCTCCACCAGCGATGACTTCACTTCGAGGTTAGCCAGCAAACCGTTTTGTCCAGGTAGAACAACCTCTATCTGAAGATCTTGCAAGTCTTGTAATAGTTGAGGCTGCTCCGTTAAGAAATAAGCCGAGGGTTTTCTGCTGAGGGCATCGGCTACAATATTTGCTTTCCCCGGGTGGTACCGCAGATCGATGTCAAAGTCCACCATCAACTCAAGCCAACGCCCTTGCCTCATGTTGAGCTCCTTCTGTGTATAAACATACTTCAAGTTCTTATGATCAGTGAATATCTCGACCTTCTCTCCATACAGATAATGTCTCCAGATCTTCAATGCAAAAATCACTGCAGCTAGCTCCAGGTCGTGTGTTGGGTAGTTCTTCTCGTGGACCTTCAGCTGCCTCGATGCATAAGCGATAACCTTGCCATGTTGCATCAAGACACAACCTAGTCCACTACCGGACGCATCACTGTATACAACAAAACCTCCTGACCCTGAGGGAAGAGTCAAGACTGGTGCTGTTGTTAGACGCCTCTTCAATTCTTCGAAGGCATTCTGGCATTCTTCCGTCCATATGAACTCCTGATCCTTCCGTGTCTGCTTAGTCATCGGCTCTGCGATCCTTGAAAAATTTTCTACGAACCGCCGGTAATACCCAGCAAGTCCAAGAAAACTTCTCACTTCCGCAACAGAGGTAGGGGTAGGCCAGGTCTCTATAGCAGTGACCTTTTCTGGGTCCACAGACAGTCCTTCACCCGAGATAATATGCCCTAAGAATGGCACCCTGTCCATACAGAACTCACATTTGCTGAGTTTGGCATATAGCTTCTCCCTTCTCAAAGTTTCTAGCACAATCCGGAGGTGTTCCTCGTGCTCTTCGTGGTTCTTGGAGTAGACTAGGATATCATCAATGAATACCACCACGAACTTATCCAAGTACTGATGGAAGACCCCGTTCATTGTGGTGCCCCGTTCCCCCTATTCGGGGAGCGCGGCTAAGAAATACTAGACGGTATCGTTCGATCGGGATAGATTGAATCAAGAACTCATCCTCGTTATGGATTTGTCTCTTCGGAATCGATTCCCATATTCAGTGGACCGTGCCCCCGGGATCGACTTAGCGGCAGAGTCAGGAGGGACCTCTCCGTTGCATTCTTTGTTGCCTAGTTTTCGCTGTCGCTTGTTGCTTTCGTGCCTTGAGTTGGTTTTCGGATTTGCTTGGGTTTTCTTGAACGGTTTCGATGGATTTTATTGCTTTCGTTCTTAGGACTGCACTTCAATTTCGATAAGGGAGAGAGAGGAAGAAGTACTGATCAGCTGTTCGTGTCAATACAGGTGAACCAGCTGTAGTCGTCGCTCGAGCGGACTCCTAAAGCACTTCTTTCCTTTTCCTTCCAACTACCAAAGTGAGTGGCTACCAACCCGATTAGCTAGCCCTACTTGCTAGTATTCACATCTAAATCTTGTGTTCGTGCTTTGCCCGATCAAACGATACCAAGTAAATAACTAAAAAATATCAAGATAATAAGGGAATAGACTTGGAAAATATTGCTTGTCAAATGAAACTTGTGAACGGTTACTTACTTCTATGCTTGCTCGTTTGGAATGTTCATCATATGCATAAATATAAGTTAGAATGTATATTTCTTCTTAAAACTGTGCTATGTATAGAACTCATTTTCAAAGCAATAACCCAACAGGAAGACTATGCTAAAATAAATCTTGCCTGTTACTGCCATGCTCCTGATACGCCCTGATTTGCCTCGATGCTAACTTAGTGTACTGCGTTGATCACGGACAACTTGTGCACAAGGTCTTAGTTCCTGCGGACGGTCGCTGGGGCACCGGCACCGATCCGATCCGGACGGAACTCATGATAGTCGCCTGCTATAGGACGGAATGCCTTGGGACGTCCTGATCTATGCGTCGCACGGCACTCCGTACTAAGACTAGCCCGTCCATTATGGCAACGTGCCAGTGATCCCCCTTGTATATTTAAACCTGTTGCTACTAACTTGTGTCTTCTTGGCAGGGAAGGCAAGGTAAGTATTATGCAGGTGGTTCAGACGGGCAGGTAAATGTCACCGAACGGTGGCGAGTTATTTCAATGATTCTATATATATGTCTTGCTGTAAAATAAACTAAGGCAAGATAGAAACCCACAAATATGCATGCTTCATTAAAACAACGTATTGATTGGTATAGTTGGGATAGCTTGCCTTCACCAGTACGTTTCGATGTACTGACCCTCGTTGAAACAGGTTCCCCGCGCTAAGGAGAGCCGAGCGAGGAGCATGAGACAAACCCCCAATCCAGTCCAGCTGTAGGCACGCCTCGACCGTGCCAACCTTTGAAGCATTTTGAAGAAGAAGAAGCATTTTGAAGTTAGAAGCTAGCCACCAAGCAACCATGCAACTTCGTGGCAAAGCAGTCGTTCCGACCCAAGGTCTTATATTTTGAGCTTAGTAAAAGGATGTAATGTAAAGGACCGCTATCTCATTTTGTGTCAACACTTTTGTAAGCCCATAGAGGCAATCCTTATGACTCAGTTCAAGGAGTTTGTAATAGATGTTCATATTATCAATAAAAAAGAGAACTTTTCCATGTTTTATTATGTGTTTCAATTATCTGCGTACTCTGAATATGTGCTCGCTATGCGAAACAAAAATACTTAGCCTTGTGCGGTGCGCAACCTAGGCCCGCACGGCGGTCACGCTCGGGGGACGACTAACGATTCCACGGGATCGGGGCGTGACATGTTGGTATCAGAGCACAGATTCAAAGTTCCTTTGACTCTTAAACTGGAAAAGTTCCCTTAACGATAAATCCCTGTGCGAACTCCTGAACTCGTTAAGGCCAAAATAAGATACGTTCATGCAATAAGTCCATAATACATTATGATCCTGATGTAATTTACCTTCCTTTCAAGGAACGACGCAAGCGCAACCATCAGCGCTGGCGCCAGACGAGACAAGGACTCAGGAGAGCAGTTTCGGAACTTCAGGAAGCTCTCGGAGCCAACGGGGCATGTCTCAATCAGATTCCCTTCAGCAGGTGATGCAAATGTTCACGGAGCAACGACAGAGGGATGATGTCCGCCAAGCCAAGTTCGAGAGCAACCTAGAGGCCCGGCTCTCAGTCCAACAAAAGCAGGTAGATACCCTGCAACAGCTTGTTCAGACCCTGGCCTCCAACCATTCTGCCGCAACGACAGCTACACCAGTGGAGCAGCCAGTGCTTGAAGTCGAACCACCGCCCGCGCCAAGGACGAGGGAAGTGACTGCCTTCACCTTTGGCAACTTCAAGAAGGTCTGCAACACGCCGTTTAATGGGACTGAGGACCCGATCGTGGCCCTAGATTGGCTCGCCGAGCTTGAAGATCATTTTTCTCTCCTAGAAGTGCCGGAAGACAAGCGCGTCACCTGTGCCCAACTATTGCTTCGCCTCAACGTGCACGACTGGTGGGACGTGCATCGACGATCTCTTCAACTTGGCCATGGAGAGGAGGCGATCGCGTGGACGACTTTTCGTGCCGCGTTCGAGGAGGAGTTTATACCCCCACCTCTATGACGTCAACGGGAAAACGAGTTCGTTCAACTCCGGCAGGGCAGCATGACGGTGAAGCAATACTCGGCAGAATTCAACAAACTGGCCAAATTTGCTACCGCTTATCCACCGGATGCATCGAGTCGAGCCAGACGATTCGAAGGAGGGCTACGTCCTGGTATTCACGGGCACGTGTCCGTTCCGCAGTATCAGACGATGAGAGAAGTCTTAAACCATGCCCTCTCCCTGGAACCGCAGTATCCTCACATTGCTGCCGGCGCTGTACAAACTTCCAATCACAAACGCCAAGGCAATGATAGAGGAAACAACGCTGCAAAGCGTCCAAATAACGGCGGTAAACAGCGTGGAGACACTAGCAAGACCTACAACTTTTGCAGGAAGCCAGGGCATATCGAAAAAGATTGTCGCCGCAAGCTTGGGACTTGTCTCCGTTGCGGCGATCCAGGCCATCAGATTAGCAGCTGTCCGCGTCGTCCACCGCAACAACCAGATCAGACTCCGGCTCCTCAGGCAAATCGAGTGGCGCCTCAGCAAGGGCGTAATCAAGCTCAAGGCCGAGTCTACACCATGACACGGGAAGAAGCATCAGCTTCGGATACCGTCGTGTCAGGTACCTTACTTTTCAATAATATACCTGCTCGCGTTCTATTTGATTCAGGTGCAACCCATAGCTTTATTTCTACAAACTTCGCCACGGAGAACAATGTTAAAATGACTCCGTTGCATTTAGATTTAAGCGTTAGCACCCCGTCTGGTACAAAAATTCCTGTCTGTTCAGCATGCCTAGGCGGTTATATCTGTATTGGGGAGAGAAAGCTGTCACTTGATGTTTTAGTTCTTGATGTACGGGACTATGATATCATTTTGGGAATGGACTGGCTAGGCGCGTGCGCGGCAACTATTGAGTGTGCAGAGAAGCGAGTCGTTTTCCGTCTGCCCGGAGAAGTCGTGTTCTGTTACACCAGTAGACCAGCGAACAATGCGACCAGGGCCTGCATGGTGATTTCGGCAGAATCTGCTGGGCGAATGCTCTACACAGGCTGCGAGGGATTCCTAGCATCGGTTCGGGACACACGGCATGACTACGCAAACGTCGAGTCAACTTCCGTTGAGGCAGAGTTCCCCGATGTGTTCCCGAGCGAACTACCCGGTATGCCGCCAGACCGAGAGATTGAATTCACTATCGACACATTTCCAAATACACAGCCAATTTCAAAGCCTCCGTACAGAATGGCACCTGCAGAGCTGAATGAATTAAAGCGCCAACTCCAGGAACTACTTGATCGCGGGTTCATCCGTCCGAGCGTGTCTCCTTGGGGCGCTCCCGTGCTCTTTGTGAAGAAAAAGGACGGAACTTTACGCCTCTGCATAGACTATAGAGAATTAAACAAAGTCACAATCAGGAACAAATATCCTCTGCCACGGATAGATGACTTGTTTGATCAGTTACAAGGGGCAACGGTGTTTTCTAAAATTGATCTTCGCTCGGGTTACCACCAACTGAAGATTAAGCCAGAAGACGTGCCCAAGACTGCTTTCAGAACCCGCTACGGCCATTACGAGTTTTCCGTGATGCCGTTTGGACTGATGAATGCTCCTGCTGCATTCATGGATACGATGAACCGTGTCTTTAGGCCCTTCATCGATAAATTTGTGGTGGTGTTTATCGATGACATCTTAGTGTACTCGAAGACTAGGGATGAGCACGCAGGACACCTGCGGATGGTGCTGCAAACCCTTCGAGACCACAAGTTGTATGCCAAATTAAGCAAATCAGAATTTTGGCTGGACAGTATCTCATTTTTGGGGCATATCATCTCCTCGGAAGGTATCTCAGTTGATCCGAAGAAGATAGAAGCAATCACGCAGTGGAAACGACCGGAGTCAGCTAGCGACATCCGAAGTTTCCTTGGCCTGGCAGGGTACTACCGAAGATTTATACAAAATTTTGCTAGGATTGCTTCGCCCTTGACTCAGTTGACACGAAAGGGTGCGAAGTTTACTTGGACAGAGGACTATGAAGCTTCGTTTACGGAGTTAAAGCAGCGCCTCATCTCTGCCCCAATTCTCACTCTGCCGAACGGACCGGATGACTTTAAAATATATAGTGATGCCTCAGGAAAGGGTCTAGGATGTGTCCTGATGCAGCGCGATAAGGTGATAGCCTACGCGTCTAGACAGCTAAAGCCTCACGAGCAGAACTACCCAACGCATGATCTCGAACTTGCCGCGGTAGTATTTGCATTGAAGCTGTGGCGTCACTATCTTTATGGCGTGCCGTGCGAAATCTATACGGACCATAAGAGCCTGAAATACTTGTACACTCAAAAGGATTTGAATCTTCGGCAGCGGCGATGGCTTGAACTCCTCAGCAACTTCGATCTCACGATCAGATACACGCCTGGAAAGAAAAACGTAGTAGCTGACGCGTTGAGTCGAGTGTTTGTAGGGAGTTTGGTTATTGATGATAGGCTGTGCCGAGATCTTGAATCACTGGGTATTACACTAAAAATAAGATATAAGAAGTGGGCGCAAGTAGCTCAACTGCGCCTCGAGCCTGACTTGTTACACAAAGTGAAGGCCACTCAGAAGGACGACCCGTTCCTGCAGAAGATACATGCCCTTATCTTGGCAGGAAAGGCGTCCGACTTTGCGGTAAGCACGGATGGGATGCTTCGAGTAAAGGGAAGACTATGTGTTCCGAACGACGCGGCCCTCAGACAAGAGATACTCACGGAAGCTCACTACGCTAGTTATACTTCTCATCCGGGTAGCACAAGGATGTATCGGGATCTTCGCACGACATTTTGGTGGCACGGCTTAAAACGGGATGTGGCGCAGTTTGTGTCGCATTGTATGGCTTGTCAACGAGTAAAGGTCGAACACCAGAAACCAGGCGGAGAGCTTCAGAACCTTGCTATTCCGGAGTGGAAATGGGATGATATAACGATGGACTTTATTGTTGGCTTGCCGAGGACGCAACGGGGACATGATGCAGTCTGGGTTATCGTCGATCGACTCACCAAGTCAGCTCACTTTCTGCCTATCAAATCTACTTGGAGTGCCGACCGCCTGGCTCAGATATATCTCAACGAAATTGTCCGACTCCACGGCGTGCCCGTAACCATAGTCTCTGATCGAGATGGTCGATTCATATCACATTTCTGGGGAAGCCTGCAGTCAGCAATGGGGACGAAGTTGAAATTCAGCTCCGCCTACCATCCACAGACCGATGGCCAAACAGAGCGCGTCAACCAGATACTCGAAGACATGCTGCGACTCTACGCCTTGGACACGAAGACTAGTTGGGACCTTCATCTACCTCTAGCCGAATTTGCTTACAACAATAGTTATCAATCAAGCATTCAAATGGCGCCGTATGAAGCATTATACGGGCGGAAGTGTAGATCTTCTATCTGTTGGGACGAAGTCGGGGAGCGGCAAGTACTTGGCCCTGAGCTCGTGGAGCAGACCGTCCAGAAGGTTCGGCTGATTCGGGACAGATTAAAGATAGCTCAAAGTCGTCAGAAGAGCTATGCGGATGTTCATCGGAGACCGCTAGAGTTTCAAGTAGGTGACCGGGTATTCCTCAAGGTCTCGCCTATGCGAGGGGTTAGCAGGTTCGGAGCGAAGGGAAAGCTAAGTCCACGATTTGTCGGCCCGTTCGAAATACTAAAGCGGGTTGCTTCAGTTGCTTATCAGATCGCTCTACCACCATCCCTAGCTGACGTACATGATATATTCCATGTTTCCCAACTTAGAAAATATGTGTACGATCCAAGCCACGTGGTAGACCTGGGACAACTGAACCTTCAGCCCGACTTGACGTATGTAGAACAGCCGGTACAAATTTTGGATAGAAAAGAAAAGCTGCTTCGGACCCGTTCGGTTCCTCTAGTGCGCGTGCTTTGGCGGAATCACTCTGTCGAAGAATCTACTTGGGAGCTCGAATCCGATATGAGGGAACGGTTCCCCTCAATATTTTCTAGTGGTAGGTTTTATTCCTTAAGTTTTGGGACGAAACTTCCAATTAGTTGGGTAGGATGTGGTACCCCATTCCCCCTATTCGGGGAGCGAGGCTAAGAAATACTAGACGGTATCGTTCGATCGGGATAGATTGAATCAAGAACTCATCCTCGTTATGGATTTGTCTCTTCGGAATCGATTCCCATATTCAGTGGACCGTGCCCCCGGGATCGACTTAGCGGCAGAGTCAGGAGGGACCTCTCCGCTGCATTCTTTGTTGCCTAGTTTTCGCTGTCGCTTGTTGCTTTCGTGCCTTGAGTTGGTTTTCGGATTTGCTTGGATTTTCTTGAACGGTTTCGATGGATTTTATTGCTTTCGTTCTTAGGACTGCACTTTAATTCCGATAAGGGAGAGAGAGGAAGAAGTACTGATCAGCTGTTCGTGTCAATACAGGTGAACCAGCTGTAGTCGTCGCTCGAGCGGACTCCTAAAGCACTTCTTTCCTTTTCCTTCCAACTACCAAAGTGAGTGGCTACCAACCTGATTAGCTAGCCCTACTTGCTAGTCTTCACATCTAAATCTTGTGTTCGTGCTTTGTCCGATCAAACGATACCAAGTAAATAACTAAAAGATATCAAGATAATAAGGGAATAGACTTGGGAAATATTGCTTGTCAAATGAAACTTGTGAACGGTTACTTACTTATATGCTTGCTCGTTTGGAATGTTCATCATATGCATAAATATAAGTTAGAATGTATATTTCTTCTTAAAACTGTGCTATGTATAGAACTCATTTTCAAAGCAATAACCCAACAGGAAGACTATGCTAAAATAAATCTTGCCTGTTACTGCCATGCTCCTGATACACCCTGATTTGCCTCGATGCTAACTTAGTGTACTGCGTTGATCACGGACAACTTGTGCACAAGGTCTTAGTTCCTGCGGACGGTCGCTGGGGCACCGAAACCGATCCGATCCGAACGGAACTCATGATAGTCGCCTGCTATAGGACGGAATGCCTTGGGACGTCCTGATCTATGCGTCGCACGGCACTCCGTACTAAGACTAGCCCGTCCATTATGGCAACGTGCCAGTGATCCCCCTTGTATATTTAAACCTGTTGCTACTAACTTGTGTCTTCTTGGCAGGGAAGGCAAGGTAAGTATTATGCAGGTGGTTCAGACGGGCAGGTAAATGTCACCGAACGGTGGCGAGTTATTTCAATGATTCTATATATATGTCTTGCTGTAAAATAAACTAAGGCAAGATAGAAACCCACAAATATGCATGCTTCATTAAAACAACGTGTTGATTTGTATAGTTGGGATAGCTTGCCTTCACCAGTACGTTTCGATGTACTGACCCTCGTTGAAACAGGTTCCCCGCGCTAAGGAGAGCCGAGCGAGGAGCAGGAGACAAACCCCCAATCCAGTCCAGCTGTAGGCACGCCTCGACCGTGCCAACCTTTGAAGCATTTTGAAGAAGAAGAAGCATTTTGAAGTTAGAAGCTAGCCACCAAGCAACCATGCAACTTCGTGGCAAAGCAGTCGTTCCGACCCAAGGTCTTATATTTTGAGTTTAGTAAAAGGATGTAATGTAAAGGACTGCTATCTCATTTTGTGTCAACACTTTTGTAAGTCCATAGAGGCAATCCTTATGACTCAGTTCAAGGAGTTTGTAATAGATGTTCATATTATCAATAAAAAAGAGAACTTTTCCATGTTTCATTATGTGTTTCAATTATCTGCGTACTCTGAATATGTGCTCGCTATGCGAAACAAAAATACTTAGCCTTGTACGGTGCGCAACCTAGGCCCGCACGGCGGTCACGCCCGGGGGACGACTAACGATTCCACGGGATCGGGGCGTGACATGTTGGTATCAGAGCACAGATTCAAAGTTCCTTTGACTCTTAAACTGGAAAAGTTCCCTTAACGATAAATCCCTGTGCGAACTCCTGAACTCGTTAAGGCCAAAATAAGATACGTTCATGCAATAAGTCCATAATATATTATGATCCTGATGTAATTTACCTTCCTTTCAAGGAACGACGCAAGCGCAACCATCAGCGCTGGCGCCAGGCGAGACAAGGACTCAGGAGAGCAGTTCCGGAACTTCAGGAAGCTCTCAGAGCCAACGGGGCATGTCTCAATCAGATTCCCTTCAGCAGGTGATGCAAATATTCACAGAGCAACGACAGAGGGATGATGCCCGCCAAGCCAAGTTTGAGAGCAACCTAGAGGCCCGGCTCTCAGTCCAACAAAAGCAGGTAGATACCCTGCAACAGCTTGTTCAGACCCTGGCCTCCAACCATTCTGCCGCAACGACAGCTACACCAGTGGAGCAGCCAGTGCTTGAAGTCGAACCACCGCCCGCGCCAAGGACGAGGGAAGTGACTGCCTTCACCTTTGGCAACTTCAAGAAGGTCTGCAACACGCCGTTTAATGGGACTGAGGACCCGATCGTGGCCCTAGATTGGCTCGCCGAGCTTGAAGATCATTTTTCTCTCCTAGAAGTGCCGGAAGACAAGCGCGTCACCTGTGCCCAACTATTGCTTTGCCTCAACGCGCACGACTGGTGGGACGTGCATCGACGATCTCTTCAACTTGGCCATGGAGAGGAGGCGATCGCGTGGACGACTTTTCGTGCCACGTTCGAGGAGGAGTTTATACCCCCACCTCTACGACGTCAACGGGAAAACGAGTTCGTTCAACTCCGGCAGGGCAGTATGACGGTGAAGCAATACTCGGCAGAATTCAACAAACTGGCCAAATTTGCTACCGCTTATCTACCGGATGCATCGAGTCGAGCCAGACGATTCGAAGGAGGGCTACGTCCTGGTATTCACGGGCACATGTCCGTTCCGCAGTATCAGACGATGAGGGAAGTCTTAAACCATACCCTCTCCCTGGAACCGCAGTATTCTCACATTGCTGCCGGCGCTGTGCAAACTTCCAATCACAAACGCCAAAGCAATGATAGAGGAAACAACGCTGCAAAGCGTCCAAATAACGGCGGTAAACAACGTGGAGACACTAGCAAGACCTGCAACTTTTGCAGAAAGCCAGGGCATATCGAAAAAGATTGTCGCCGCAAGCTTGGGACTTGTCTCCGTTGCGGCGATCCAGGCCATCAGATTAGCAGCTGTCCGCGTCGTCCACCGCAACAACCAGATCAGACTCCGGCTCCTCAGGCAAATCGAGCGGCGCCTCAGCAAGGGCGTAATCAAGCTCAAGGCCGAGTCTACACCATGACACGGGAAGAAGCATTAGCTTCGGATACCGTCGTGTCAGGTACCTTACTTTTCAATAATATACCTGCTCGCGTTCTATTTGATTCAGGTGCAACCCATAGCTTTATTTCTACAAACTTCGCCACGGAGAACAATGTTAAAATGACTCCGTTGCATTTAGATTTAAGCGTTAGCACCCCGTCTGGTACAAAAATTCCTGTCTGTTCAGCATGCCTAGGCGGTTATATCTGTATTGGGGAGAGAAAGCTGTCACTTGATGTTTTAGTTCTTGATGTACGGGACTATGATATCATTTTGGGAATGGACTGGCTAGGCGCGTGCGCGACAACTATTGAGTGTGCAGAGAAGCGAGTCGTTTTCCGTCTGCCCGGAGAAGCCGTGTTCTGTTACACCAGTAGACCAGCGAACAATGCGACCAGGGCCTGCATGGTGATTTCGGCAGAATCTGCTCGGCGAATGCTCTACACAGGCTGCGAGGGATTCCTAGCATCGGTTCGGGACACACGGCAGGACTACGCAAACGTCGAGTCAACTTCCGTTGAGGCAGAGTTCCCCGATGTGTTCCCGAGCGAACTACCCGGTATGCCGCCAGACCGAGAGATTGAATTCACTATCGACACATTTCCAAATACACAGCCAATTTCAAAGCCTCCGTACAGAATGGCACCTGCAGAGCTGAATGAATTAAAGCGCCAACTCCAGGAACTACTTGATCGCGGGTTCATCCGTCCGAGCGTGTCTCCTTGGGGCGCTCCCGTGCTCTTTGTGAAGAAAAAGGACAGAACTTTACGCCTCTGCATAGACTATAGGGAATTAAACAAAGTCACAATCAGGAACAAATATCCTCTGCCACGGATAGATGACTTGTTTGATCAGTTACAAGGGGCAACGGTGTTTTCTAAAATTGATTTTTGCTCGGGTTACCACCAACTGAAGATTAAGCCAGAAGACGTGCCCAAGACTGCTTTCAGAACCCGCTACGGCCATTACGAGTTTTTCGAGCACAAAGGCATCCGGGCGAGAAAAACCATAGACTTATAGCTGCTTGAACGTAAAGCCGTAGAATCGTTGCTGTTGAGTGTAGAAAGCTCCTTTAGCGTAGGACTTGTGGATCTGTAGCTCCTGAAAAGAGAATTTCTTCGAGCGTGAAGTTCTGTGGATCTGTTGCTTCTGAGCGTAAACTGAGCGCCACCGAGCGTGAGATCATCGATTTGGTATCTGCTGAGCGTAAAGCCGTAGGTTTGTCGCCTCTCGAGCGTAAAAGCTACCGAGCACAAAGGCATCCGGGCGAGAAAAACCATAGACTTGTAGCTTGCGAGCGTAAAATCGTAGATCTGTTGCTGTCGAGCGTAGAAAGCTCCTTTAGCGTAGAACTGCTGAACTGTCTTGCGCGAAGAATTTTTCGAATTCGCTGACTGTCCGTCTTTCGAGGGTAGTGGGTTGACGTAGCACCCAATCATATCCGACTATTAATGCGAGACTTGGTTAGGGTCTCGAGGAGTCCGTCCGAGGATTCGAGGAGTCGATCCGGACTATATATATATCCCAAGCTTTGGAGAGAAAAACTTTTCATCCGTCTTCGAGAGTTCTTGACTGTTCAAGCTTTCTCCTTCATTCCTTCTCTGAGCACTTCGAGCTTTCAGAAATGGCGACGAAACAAACCTCCTCCGCTAAGGGAAAGAGCATAGGTTTTTCTTCTTCTCCTACTGCCCCAGCGAGGGAGTCTTCGGTCGGGCAAGGTGGACTTTCTTCCGAAAGTATCCCGCCGACGGGTAGCGCACCCGGTCTGAGAGGTAGATCCTTTGGGGTGACAAGAATAACGAAAATCCTTTGCACACGTTGAACGTGACCGCGCTAGGTCGCCTTCTGTGGTGATAGCCTCTTCGGAGGAAGATGATGCATGGAGGCGTTTTCATCTTTTACGCCCACATTTCTCGTGTGCTAGCGTAAAGGCGCCATATTTTCGTAGTTCCGAGCGTAAAAGCTCTGGCTACCGAAAACTGGCGTATGTCGTAAAATAAGCATTTTACGTTTTGTGGAGGGGACTCCCGGCGTATAATAACCGAATTCGTACAATCCTGACGTAGAGCACAGTTTGTCGTTTCTTTGGTTTTGTATGTTTGTGCAATATTTTTGTAATGACATACTTTCTTTGCACCTTTGTAGTTAACCTGGGTGAGTCTCCGCTGACCGAGGTGATGGGTTCCTCCGTCGGGATGCTGCACTCGAACTACCTGGAGGACTTGTCCCACGTGGCATTTCCCCTCTCCGGATCCCAGTATCCTGAGGGAAGGGGATTTTTGTTGGCGGCTCAGGGCGAGCGGGCACTGCTGAGTATGATCAATGGGGAGCCCCTGACGTATGTAGACGGAGAGCGGTACATAAAGCCGGCTTTCCTTTTCGGGGACATGATCGACAAGCGGTCCCAGACGAAGCCTAAGAGGGAACCTTGGGTCTTTGCTGTCGAGAGCTTGGTTCTGTACCTGCCGACGATGCCGAGGGATTATCCCATCTCGGCTTTCTTCCATGCCACTCATCCCAGAGAGATGTCGTGGACGTTGACTCCCGATCTTCATGGCAAGCCGGGGAAGATCTTTCATCAGAAAGGAGCTGACCAGGGATCGTTTGTCAGTCGTCCTTCTGGTCCTGTGACGTTGTTCCGGGGATTGTACCCGGGTGGCGTCCCGAGCGAAGACAGCTCTGTGATCCAGCCAGTCAAACTGTCGACTTTCTGTAACAGCTTCATGGGACGAGGTGGGGTGTATCCCATGGAGAATCCTCGGTGTAATGGGTGGGTCACCCCAGCAAACCTCCGATGGACCAGCCTAGTTAACTGGGCCTTGAAGCGCTTTCGGCAGGAACTAGAGGGCATTGGGCTGTATGCCGCTGTGAGCGCGACGAGCGTCGGGTTGCCTCCCAACCCTAATTTGTTCTTGGCACTGATGGAGCGATACGTTTCGCTCACTGGGACCTTTGCCACTCCACTGGGGGAGTTAGGATTGGCCCTTCATGAGATGGCGGTTGTCTCGAGGCTGCCGATGGGGGATACCCCGTATGAAGAGTATGTTCCCACCAACCGGGAGTTGGGGGATTCGGACCCTCGGGTGGCGGATGTGAATCAGGAGCTGATGTGCCAATATCTCGCCTGCACCGCTTTTTACAACGAGCCCTCTGGTTTGGCCCACACTACCAAGTGGATGTCCTACCTCTTCTTCCACCGAGCTAGAGCTGCCAGGTTGGAGAAAGTTTCGGGGGGCAAGAACGAGCCCGTGAACTGTTTGGGCGTGCTTAGTGCCCAGGTCGTGGATGGCCTTATGGAGGAGGCCAAAGCTTCGGACCAGATCCTCGTTGAGAGGGTAGGAAAGTACCCCGAAGGTACTACGGCCCGTAGTTACCTGAGGCGCTGTCGCAGGTCTCTATCCAAGGAAGCCCAGCTGGCTGGTTTCCTCTCGTTATGGCTGCGTCGAGTAGTAGTGCCTGGTACTGCGTCCGCGGACCGCATTCACCGGAACATCTTGTGGCCGGCAGTGCGCCTGGTGTTCGGGGCAAGACTGGGCTTGCTTCCTGCCATGGTGTGCCGTATACAGGCGGGCTTGAGAGCTCTGACCGATGGGTTGCTTGCTGATGAAGCCCTGCGTAAGAGTTTTCCCAGGGTGGAATTACCATACCTGTATCTGATGGGTTGGTTAATTCTCCACAATCCCCGGGTAATGTCTCCTGGCTCTGGTAGCAGCTCAGGGGGAAATTTCTTGTTGAACTACAAGGATTCTCCCTGGAACGTGGACATCGTTCTAGATTGTCGGCTGGTATTGAACCTCAGCCATGGCTGGAAGTTCCTCTGTACTCTCCCTCCCGTAGATCGCCATCAATTAGGGATGAGGCTTGAGGACTCGGGTAGAGAGAAGACCGATCTTTCTCCGGAGGCTTTTAATTGGCTGGTCTGCATTAGACCCTCCCATCTCCTGAACAGGAGTGAAGACCATTGCTTCTTCGAGACTTATTTGCCTAGTCGGTTCGCCAGGCAATTTGGGTACGGCCAGCTGCACGTGGGCAATGCCGTCACCAGCTTCAGGTCCAGAGGCGGGCTCATTGATGGAGCTAGAGGATGGCGGTATTTTACCACGGGTTGCACAGGAGCAGCCTTCGTCGTGCCGGATGTCACCCCCTCTACGGAGCTGCGCATCCTCTATTCTTATGCCCAGTTTTACGTGGCGATCAACACCTTCTACCGCGATTTCGACATACGCGGAAGTCTTAGGGTGTCCTCTCCCATTGCCGGGGGAGGAGTTGAAGTTCCCTCGGTTTCTCCCGATGAGGGTGAGGAGTTTGATACCCCGGATGAACCCCTGGAGTCGATGCCGGGGTGTGAATTGCCTCCTCCTGCGGGGGCTTTGGTAGTTCCTCAGAAGCGAAGGGCGCCTGTTCCTAAGGAGGCTTCTGTTCGTAAGAGGAGGAAGGAGACAGTCGCTCGTCCTTTCCGTATTTTTGGTGTCGAAGCTACCGGGAGTGGGCCTACATCTCCCCATGTCGGGGATGAGTCTTGGGCTGGAGGTTCCTCGCCTTTTAGAGAGGGACCCTCTATGGTTTCGGTTGGCGGCGCCGGAGGATCTTCGCTAGGGGTCGCTGCTGTGGCTACTGCTCCGGGTAGTGGAACGAGATCGCCTAGGTGGCCATGGCAGATGGGAGGATCCTTCCCTGGACCCGCAACAGATGAAGCTCCTGCTGTGCCTAGCGAGATTCCAGTTGACGAACCTCGACCGCGTCTTGGTGGAGACTTGGAGGAATTCTGGGCGTTGTCAGTTGGTCCACCTCCTTCCCCAGGTGTGATAGTTCGCATTGCGTCCTTAGAGCGAGGTTTAGCTGCCTCGGCTGCAGATGCGCCATATATACCATTGGCCCCGGGTAAATGTCGTTTTCATGTCTCCTTTTAGAAAGGTTACCGTTGTACTGATGCCGACTTTCGGGTTCTTTCTTCTTAGGGGATGGAGCCCACGGGGAGTGTAGCGTTGAGCCGTCTTCCGGCTCTGCTCCGGCCCCTGGTGGTGATACGGAGGCACCTGATCCTGAGGAGAAAACACCTTCGGGGGCTAGCTCGCCCGGAGTGGTTTCGTCGCCTCGAGAGGAGGATGAGCCTGTCACCGTGACCTTGCCTTCGGTCACACCAACCGTCGAGGCGGCAGCTGTGGCTACCTCGTCTGCAATCGTCTCTGGTGGAGGACTCGCTGATATCGCGGTCTCTCCTGGCGTTCAGTCGAGTTTAGTTGCGCTGACTGAGCAACATACCAGTCTCTTTTATACCGGTTTGGGAGCGATGATATCAATGGTGTTGGCGAAGAGTCTGGATTTTGAGCGCCTGAAGAGAACTGCCCAGTTCTCGATCGGGGTTGTCAGGGAGTTCGGCGATTCCGGGGGAGCCGATGCCCTGGAGGCGATGGTTAATGGTTTAGAACAACCCATTAACGAGTATTTACGGTTGGCTCAGGGCAGTCTTGATGCTGAGGCCCAGACCAGATACGGTTTTATGACTGCGCATCTTGCCAAACGGATGGAAGACCTGAAGGAACTCCTTCGAACTCGCCAGCTGGAGGCGATTCAGAGGAAAGCCGCCGTGGATGAGATCCTCGCCCTCCAGACAACGTGCCAATCCGAGCACGAGGGGAATGTAGAGAGGATTCACATGTTGAGGGAGAAACTCGCTCAGGCAGAAGAGTGGGCTTCCCAGTCGTTGGCAGGCTTGGATGTGGTGGCCGGTCGACTGAGCACAGCGCGGCGGGATCTGGATCGCGCGGAAGGTGCCTGTGCGGGCGTTCGTCGGACGATAGCCGAACTGTCCCATTCGAGTGACAACGAGGCACTGCTGGAGCGGGCCCGTGCTGATGTTCTGGCCATTAGGGACGAGAGGATGGCCGTGCTAACGCGGCAGCTCCGTGACATGACTGCTCCGCCGCAATGATGTACTCTCTCTTTTTTTTTTGCTTTCCCAGATGTAATTTTGTTCTTTCTTGGGAATAAAAAGAGACTTTTTCCTAACTTTGGACCCATCATTTCGGAATGTAAATGACAGGTTAGGGCGAGAGTGGTATCAGAGGTGGTATGGACGTGATAAACTCTCGGTAAACTTCAGCAGGGCACATCTATCCAGAGGTCATACGGACATGATAGAACGCGCTTTGGCCAAGTTTTGTAGGTAAAGTACTATCAGAGGTGAGATAGACGTGATAGGCTTTACTAGAGTTTACAGCTCAGAGGTAATATGGACATAGCTGTTTTGTGGGCCTATTACTTTTTGCGCACCTAGGTGCAAGAAATAGGTTTGAGGACAAGCCCTGCTAGAGGTAATATGGACGTAGCAGATTTTGTGGACTTAACACCGCTGGCGTACTTAGATTTAGTACGGGTGTTAGTTGAAGTGACGATCAATATCAGAGGTGATAATCGATGGTCAGAATCTTGGAAAGCCTGTTCAGAGGTGATATGGACATGGCAGATTCTCCAAGGAAATACAGTTCAGAGGTGATATGGACATGACTGATTTGTGGGCCTATTGCTTTTTGCGCAACTAGGTGCAAGAAATAGGTTTGAGGACAAGCCCTGCTAGAGGTAATATGGACGTAGCAGATCTTGTGGACCTAACACCACTGGCGTACTTAGATTTAGTACGGGTGTTAAGTTGAAGTGACGATCGATATCAGAGGTGATAATCGATGGTCAGAATCTTGGAAAGCCTGTTCATAGGTGATATGGACATGGCAGATTCTCCAAGGAAATACAGTTCAGAGGTGATATGGACATGACTGATTTGTGGGCCTATTGCTTTTTGCGCACCTAGGTGCAAGAAATAGGTTTGAGGGCAAGCCCTGCTAGAGGTAATATGGACGTAGCAGATTTTGTGGACCTAACACCACTGGCGTACTTAGATTTAGTACGGATGTTAAGTTGAAGTGACGATCGATATCAGAGGTGATAATCGATGGTCAGAATCTTGGAAAGCCTGTTCAGAGGTGATATGGACATGGCAGATTCTCCAAGGAAATACAGTTCAGAGGTGATATGGACATGACTGATTTGTGGGCCTATACTAGTTTCTTCTTTGAAGTAGTTTCGTCGGATTACGAGAATCTCGCCGTATTCCCCCTGAGTGGAGGAGATTAGGCGTAGTACTTCTTCAGGAATTTGCCGTTGATAGGAGCCATTAATAGGTCTCCATTGGGCTGGGCTAGTCTGTAGGCTCCGTTCGAGAATGTTGTCTCGATCACATAAGGGCCTTCCCACTTGGGCTGGAACTTGCCTTTACTCCTGTGAGTAAGAATCATCGGCCTTCTCACGGCTAAAACTAGCTCGCCGACTTTGAACACCCTTTCCTTTACTTTACGATTAAAAGCTCTGGAAATGCGTGCTTGGTAGAGCGCGATGCGCTGTTGAGCTTGGAGGCGTTTCTCGTCTAATCCTTCTAGCTCCTGAAGCCTTAACAGGTCATTCTTTTCTTGAGTCAGCTCATTAGCCACGGCTATCCTGAGTGACGGGATCTGGATTTCAATGGGGAGAACTGCCTCGCTCCCGTATACCAGTGAGAATAGGGTGCAGCCTGTCGGCGTCCGTACCGTTGTGCGGTATGCCCAGAGACATTCGCCCAGTTTTTCGTTCCAATCTCTTTTGTTTGAAGAGACGAACTTCTTCAAGAGTTTGATAATGGTTTTGTTGAAAGCTTCCGCCAAACCATTAACAGCTGGATAGTATGCCGTAGAGGCGATATTGTGTATTCGATTTTTATCGCAAAATCGATGAAACGCTTGGCTGATGAACTGGGGCCCGTTGTCATGGATTATCCTTCGGGGGACCCCGAAGCGATAAATGACGTGATGCTTGATGAAGCTGATCATATTAGACGCCTTTACCTCAGCAAGAGGGATTGCCTCTGCCCATTTGGAGAAGTAGTCCGTGATGGCCAGTATGAACTGGTGACCTCGGGAAGAAGACGGGTGAATGGGACCAATGACGTCCATACCCCATGCTTCGAAAGGCCAGGATGCAACTGTAGGATGCAGATGCTCAGATGGTCGGTGTATGAAGTCTGCGTGAATCTGACAGGCTCTGCATTGTTTTGCATACCGTATCGCATCTGTGATCATAGTAGGCCAATAATAGTCCATTCTCCTGATGCGATCCTGTAGCTTAGGACCGGGTTGGTGTGCTTCGCATACGCCGTCGTGAGCTTCCCGGATAATCTGCTGTGCTTCGTCGTTAGACAGACATCTCAACAGTAATCCGTCGTAGGTCCGGCGATATAGGCATTGCGCAGATGCATCGTAATAGAAGCGTAATGATCGTCGCTTGATGGACACTGCTCCTTTAGGGTCCTCCGGCAAGATTCCGTATGCGACAAAATCTATGAAGGGACTTCTCCAGTCCTTTCCGGGGAGATCTGTGTTCACAGCATGGCTGCGTTCTATTTGAAGGTTGTTCTTCGCACAGAATAAGTCTCTGTTAAGAAGGATTACCGAATCCTGTCTTCTTATAGGAGTGGCTAAGTCTGCGGCTAGACTGGCTAGGGCATCGGCTTCCAGATTCTGAGACCGAGGTACATGCTCCAGGAAGAATCCTTTGAAGGTCATGGCTATCTTGACCGTTGCTTGGTGGTAGGGGATGAGGTCTGGATTCCGGACTTCATATATCCCTCTGACTTGATTGACGATAAGCAGAGAGTCACCGAAAGCTTCCAGGGATTCGACCCCCAGCTCTTTGGCGGCTCGGAGCCCGATTAACAGAGCGTTGTATTCTGCCACATTGTTGGAGCAGGGCTCGCTAAGAGAATATGCTCGGTAGATGACGAGCTGATCAGGAGTGACCAGGACGACTCCTACTCCTGAGACGATATTTCCCTTGGGACCGGTTCTGGAGGCCCCATCGAAGAAGAGTTGCCATGCGTCGGTCTCCATTGCGGAGTTACATTCTGCGACTTCGTCGAGAATGTCCTCGTATAACTTGGAGGACTCTGGGATCGGATGGGCAGCTAGGAAGTCAGCCAGTGCTTGGCCTTTAATGGACTTCTGCGGTACGTATACCATGTCATATGGCGTTAATAGCATCGCCCAAGTTGTGAGTCGGGAGTTAAGAACACTTGGTTTGCTCATTAGTACCCGCAGAGGGTTGATCCTGGAGATGATATGAATGGTCTGTCCGGTGACATAGTGTCGTGTCTTCTGGACGGCGAATATCAGAGCCAAGCATTCCTTCTCCACTGGGTTGTACCGGTGCTCGGCCCCGACCATCATCCTGCTGAGGTAGTAGATAGCTTGTTCATGCTCCATGTCGTTCTTCTGTGCAAGAAGAGCTCCTAGTGAATGATCCATTGCTCGAACGTACAGCAAAAATAGTTTTCCCATGACGGGAGGTGCCAGAACTGGCGGACTGGTGAGGTAGCGTTTGATGTCTCCGAACGCCTGCTGACAGGTTTCGTCCCACACGAAAGATACACCTTTCTTCATGAGGTGAGAAAAAGGCTGATATCTCCCCGAGAGGTTGGATATGAATCGCCGGATATAGGCCAGACGGCCTTGAAATCCCCGGAGTTCCCTCAGATTACGGGGTGGTCGCATTTCTACGATTGCCTGGACTTTGTCAGGGTCCACCTGGATGCCTTTGGTGGTGATGACAAATCCCAGGAACTTGCCACTAGATACACCCAGAAATAATTTCGTAGGGTTCATCTTGAGTTGATGGCGACGCATTAGCTCGAACACCGTCCTCAAGTCTTGGAGGTGATCACCTTTGAGGCGGCTCTTGACGGCTATGTCGTCTACGTAACATTCCACTGTTTTGCGTAAATGCTCATGGAATATGTTACTCATGGCCCGTTGGTATGTAGCTCCGGCATTCTTCAATCCGAAGGGCATGACCGTATAGCAATATACCCCCAGTGGTGTCCGGAAAGCAGTGTGCTTCTCGTCTTCAGGATGCATCTTGATCTGACTGTATCCCGAGAACCCGTCCATGAAAGACATGCGTTCGAAACCGCAGGTGTTGTCGATCATGATGTCGGTGATAGGAAGAGAGAATTCATCTTTGGGACAGGCCGCATTTGTGGGCTTAACATTACTAGGGTACTTGGGGCTAAGTACGAATGTTAAGTTTAGACGACGTCCGATGATAACTAATAGCCGAAAGTTTATTCAGAGATAGTGATAAAATTTTTGCTATATAGTGTTTTTCTCGAGTGGGGATAGGCCTGTAGGGTCCACTGGGGAGACTTTCAGGGGTTTACCATTCCGTACCAGAAAGGTGAGCCCTGCTCACGATGGTCGTTTCCTCGTTCATAGGTGCAAGGTGATGACCTTGTCATCTATCAGCTCCTGAATTCTTCTTTTTAACAAACGGCAGGCCTTCGTAGGGTGATGAACATACCGATGGAAGAGACAGTAATCCGGGTTATTGACTTCGCCGGTGCTCTCGGGATATCTGACGTTCGGAACCCGGAGTTTGTTTGCTTTTGTCAACATGTTGAAGATTTCAACGATGTCGTCTTCTTTGAAGGAAAAAGTCTCTTTCAGTTTTCGCGATCCGGATGCCTGAGCCTTTTGATCTTCCGGGTCAGCTGTCCTTGCTGTACTGTATCTGGACTTCGGGCGGGTTCTTCCTCCTGTTTTGTCGCTCCTAGAGGTCGGTTTGGAAGGACCCGTTTCTGGTTTTACAGGACCATCCCTTGGAAGTTCGGAGCGTGCAGGGGGTACAGTATACCCTAACCCGAAACGAGTTTGTCGACAGCAAGGACTACTATGTAACGGCGTTCGTCTGCCTTTTCCATAATTGAGGCCCTGCTTCGTCTCTAAATTATAACCCATGTTCTGTATGATCTTCAGAGCTTGAGAGCTATACCTGTGGATTTGCATTTTTCCTTCTTTAGACTCCCAGAAATCTTCTTGTACCATCGGACCGCTCTGTCTGCGGATGAAGACTATTGGACGCCGGTAGTCATGAGTTGGGGGGACAATAAAGTTCCCGTACGGTTCATACATCGTAATGACATTGGGTGGCGATGCGTCCTCCCACACGATCTCTCTCCGTCCGCCGCCTAGGGGCTCTGGATCCTGTTCACGACTCCCGTTTTTGCGTCTCTGGATCAGACGTGTACGTAGGTCAGGAGGAGTTGACGGTGACCTGTCCCTTTCGTTTCCATCTGCGGACACGCGGGGGTCGGGCACCAAGGTTCTTGCAGCGCCACCTGTGTATAACAGGCTGGCAGTCTGGGCGGCGGACAATCCTCTGGGGGGACGTCCTCCCGCAACCTGGACTTGTTTCACGCCGAAGGGCTTTTCCTGGTGTGACTCGGAGATTCGCTCAGACTGGCGTAAAGCTGGAGAGATCCTCAGTCGGCCGCCGTTTTCTTGCGTAATTTGGGTAGGCATTCTGTTCCTTCGCTGGCGTGGAGGCCGAGAGGTTAAGTAGCCTGCCGCTTGCTTTCCTTCGCGGAGATCACAGCGCTCATCTGGTTTACCGTAGAGGTCAGATGATGTCTTGCGCGTGGAGCGAGATCTGTTCTTCCGTCTTGGCGCCGAGGCACCATCGGAAGTTCTGTCTGTACCGAGCGGAGCGGGAGACAGATTTCTACGCGTAAAGCACAGTGAAGGCTTCTGGGTTAGCGCTGAGGCTTCGCCCGAAGTTTTGTCTTTACCGCGCGTAGCAGGAGACTGTTTCCTACGCGTAAAGCGCAGTAGATTCTTCGAGGTTAGCGCTAAGGCTTCGCCCGAAGTTTTGTCTGTACCGCGCGTAGCGGGAGACTAAATTTTACGTACGGGGCACGGAGGGAGCGTCGCTACAACCTCGTTGGCCGAAAAGATCGGAGAGATCGGAGAGATCGGAAAGTCCGGAGAGATCGGAGAGTCCACACGAATAGTAGAGGATGTCTTGGGCATCCACACATTGCGCAGCTTTCTGTTGTCCTGGACGGAGAGAGGGCGAGAGCTACCCCCGGCTCGAAGCATGTCTTCGTAGGCTGACTGGTCGAACTGAACGACCAGCGTCTTCTTCACGGTTCCCACGGATACCGTATCGTGTTGAGCAATTACTTCCTCGTCAGAAGAGAAAGATGTCCCCAGCAGAGTCGCCATCTTGTTTGTGGTATTAAACGAAAGGAATGAAATTGTATTTCAATGACGGGGTTTATGCGAAACCCGCGCCCTTCTGTTTACAAATAAACTTATACAATGTAATCCTATACGAGGATGTGGGAGTACAATTTATTTAATCTGGGTATAAATTACTATAGGTGTCTGATCTGCGGTCGATCACTTTAGCCCTTGGACCACACGATGTTGAAGAAGTGCCGTGGAAGACAGGTAGCAGCTTCGAAGGTTGCAGAAGAGGTTGGACGCACGAGGCCAAGGTCGTCGATCCCTGCTCTTTGCCTGCTCTCCGGGCTCTCTCTCTCTCTCTCTCTCTCTCCCTCCCTCTTTCTCTCTCTCTCTCTCCTTGGACGGTGATTCTCTCCTGGATGATAAATCTTTTTCTGCCCCTTTTTCCCCATTGATAGGGGTCTCTATTTATAGAGTTTTGGTGACAGTGACCACTCCGTCGGTGTAAAAACCGAGGAGTGGGAAGTACAACACCCTTTTACACAACGATTAAAGTAACCAATGCCTGCGTATGGATGATCTTTTGAATGAGCGTATGACGCGGGTCCAACTAAGGGAACACAACGCGTACTATTGCTACGAAGATCACGGCGTAAGAGCCACATAGGTAGGTATCCCGTGTGTAGAAACGGTTGGCGTAGAAGCCAAATGACTGTCACCCTGGCACAGAGGCCAGATAGGCATAGAAGCCAAAATAGGCGTAGAAGCCGGATAGGCGTAGAAGCCGGATAGGCGTTGAAGCCGGGTAGGCGTAGGAGCCGGAGAGGCGTTGAAGGCCGGATAGGCGTTGAAGCCGGAGAGGCGTTGAAGCCGGAGGGGCGTTGAGAGCCGAAGAGGCGCTGAAGCCGGAGAGGCGTTTGAGAGCCGAAGAGGCATTGAGAGCCGAAGAGGTGCTGAGAGCCGAAGGGGCGCAGGTCTTGAATGGGCGTAGAAGCCGCTGCGTACCGTGCCCGAGTGCTGACGTGGACGTCTTAGCCGGAATCATGGCTTTCGAAGATGTAATCAAATCTTCTACAGAGATTTGCCATCATCTTGTGCATTAAATGCGAAGACGTGTTTCGAAGGTCTGCAGCCCTTCTGTGCATCCGTTTGCAGAGACGTGCCTTGACTGAACCTGTCACCGCTCCGTGCAATTAGACGTAGAGACGTGCCTCGAGCCCCGTACGATGTCGTGGCAGGCAGTTTGTCTACTGCGGAGCGTAAACCGGCTTATGCCTGCCTGTGTAAAAAAATGCAGCGTATCCCTCTGTACGCAAAAGAGCGGTTTATGCTGAGGGGACGTCAGTAAACGACGGTTCGGTGGTATCTTAACCCAATCCTCTGCATTAAATGCAGAGATCCGCCATCATACTGTGGTGTGCGTCCCGAGGGGTCTGTGCCTATTTCCAGCCGTCGTCTGGGTCGCCATGCAGCATTTTTTTGTCATGAGTCAGAGGCCAGGTTCACTGCGTGACTTGACAGGTTTATTTCGGGGAAGACGAAGCGTTCCTCGTACGCTATTTTAACGCTGCTTTGAGAGCGGCTGAGTTTTTACACCCTGGAGGCGATGGGGGGGGTCCCGACTACGCCGAAGCGGTTTTGGACGCGCTGCACCCTTGAGCTCTTACGCCTGATGGCACTGAAGGCCTTTGCTTGCGCTGCTCTGTATCAATACGCCGCGTAGCTTTTGCCAGCGTATTTTTCATGCTTCTACAACTGCTATCTCATTTTGTGTCAACACTTTTGTAAGCCCATAGAGGCAATCCTTATGACTCAGTTCAAGGAGTTTGTAATAGATGTTCATATTATCAATAAAAAAGAGAACTTTTCCATGTTTCATTATGTGTTTCAATTATCTGCGTACTCTGAATATGTGCTCGCTATGCGAAACAAAAATACTTAGCCTTGTGCGGTGCGCAACCTAGGCCCGCACGGCGGTCACGTCCGGGGGACGACTAACGATTCCACGGGATCGGGGCGTGACATTCATCAAACTCATAAATACGGCGGGTGCGTAGGTTAAACCAAACGGCATAACTAGGAACTCATAATGCCCATACTTAGTTCTGAAGGCCGTCTTTGGGATATTTTCCTTCTTCACCCTAATCTGGTGATAACCGGATCTAAGGTCAATCTTTGAGAATACCTTAGCACCACTCAATTGGTCAAACAAATCGTCAATACGTGGTAATGGGTACCGGTTCTTAATAGTTACAGCATTAAGGGCTCTGTAATCAATGCACAGTCGTACAGATCCGTCCTTCTTGGGTACAAAAAGTATAGGTGCTCCCCATGGTGAAACACTGGGCCGGATAAATCCTTTCTCCAGAAGGTTGTCAACTTGTGTTTTCAGCTCCACTAACTCCTTAGGTGCTAGCTGATATATCGATGAAGTGATAGGTTCGGCTCCTGGAGTTAGGTCTATTGTGAATTCTATCTCCCGATCAGGTGGTAAACCTGGAAGATCGTCGGGAAACACATCCACAAATTCCGTTATGACTCTTGGGTAACTTGAATCTTCTTCTACAGTCAATACCCTAAGAGTTGGCTGGACCCTTTGTTCTACAGCTCCTCGTAGAAATTCAAACTCAGGAAGGCTAGGGGGTCTAAATATCACTTTTCCAAGCCGGCAATCCAGTGTCGCATGGTACTGACTTAACCAGTCCATACCAAGTACAACATCGTAATCAGGCATAGAAAAGATCAGGAATTGGGCTCGCATCTCTCGGCCACAGACTACTACCGAACATGATCTACAAGTATCACTAACCGGGATAATTCCACCTCCCGTTAGAATTCTCTTCATCTTCGAGAGAGGTGCGGTAGCTATTCTATGGGTGGCTACGAAGCTAGCAACAATAAATGAATGCGAAGCTCCAGAATCAAACAATGCTACAGCAGGAATTGAAGCTACTAATATGGTACCTGCTATCACTTCGCCTGCAGTAGCTTTCTCAGTGACTGCTAGTGCATATGCCTGACCTCGTCCCTGAGCGGGACCCCTTTGCTGACGAGCTTGTTGAAACAATGCTGCCTGAGGTGGTAGAGGTGGCCTGGCTCCTCCAGGCCCTGTCTGAGTTGCTCCCCCAGCTGGAAGAGCTGCAGGTGGAGCTGGTCGATTCGGAACTCCCTCTCGACGTTCCGAGCAGTCCTTTGAAAAGTGTTGTCCAGATCCGCAAACCAGGCAGAGTCCCAGCTTGCGTCGACATTCCTTTTCAATATGTCCTACCTTGCTGCAGTAATGGCAAGTAGGCAGGTTCTTAGTTGCTGCTCTTGGAGGTGGGCTCTTCTGGGGCATTTTAGCAGATTCCCCTGGTGATGATTTGGACGGTGCTGAGGAGAAGGGACGTTTCAGGCTTGATTCCCTCCGAGTAACACGCTCCAGCCGACGTGCTGCAGCTAGGACGTCGGTGTAAGAGGTGGACGCAACCGATCCGATTAACTTCTGAAGCTCGAACCTGAGCCCATCAAAGAACTTCTCCGCCTTCTCCTCTTCGGTAGGAATTAGCGAAGGGGCGAAGCGGCTCAGGCGAATGAATTCGGCGTTATATTCCTCCATCGTCATGTTGCCCTGGATCAGGCGGTTGAATCTGTCTCGGAGTTCTGACCGAGCCACAGCAGGGATGTACATTTCCTGGAAGAGCTTGGAGAACTCCTCCCAGGTAACCTGATAATGTCCGAGCCTTCTTTCTTCGGACAACCACCAATGATGCGCGTTGTCCGTCAGTTGCATCCTGACGGCAGTCATCCATTTGTCCCTTGGTAGTTCGGCGGCCTCCAACTGATGCTGTGTGTTTGTAAGCCATTCATGCACTTCAGTTGGTCCTTCCTTGCCCGAGAAGGTACGGGGCTTGAGTTGACGGAAATCCGTGATAGATCCCGTCGCTGGCCGCCTATTTGGTGGATTTGCATGTTCCAATGCTGCGACTAGGCTGTTCCTTAGGTTCTCGGCCTCTCGGCGTTGGGTCTCCTGTTGGATCTGTTGTTGTGCCTGCATCATGGTGTAGAACATCTGGAACATTTGCTGGCCGTCCATTGCCTGTCCTGGGGGAAAGACAGGCATCGCAGGAGGGAACTGGGGAGGAGGCGGGATGTCATCACGCCTGAACCTGGAACTTGGCTGGCCAGTTTGATTGCTCTGAGAGGATTGTCCTCTGGTATCTGGCGTCGTTCCAGCTTCGCAGGTAAACCCTGCTTCAGTCGGTGTACCCAAGGGGGTCTCGTCACCACTTCTGGGATCCATAACTCTGCACCAAAAGGAAACAATGAGAACGCACAGAGGAATCAAAACAGGATGCAATTCAAGCAATTAAATTGAATTCGACATAGAGTTCAAAAATGATTCAATCAATGGATGAGATCCTATACATTATCTTATCTTATTGCAGGCCTGTTCGGTCCCTAAGTTGAAATCGAACAATTTAGTTAAGACCTGCATGGGCCACCACAAAAATCATGTCACGCCCCAGTCCCAAAATGCCGAGGGACTGGAGATATGTGGCAATGGCCAGCAGCACGCACCGATGGATAACCCAATTTAATGGAATCATCAGGGTGTGCTTAAGCTGTAAATAAGGTCTACTACATCACGTCACACTAATCTCATCCATAAAGATAAAGAAATAAACTGCATAATCAAGTGGAAATAAGTAGCAACAACATCACAGCAAGTCAGTCGGAGGAACAATCCGACTATAGTCTGAATAAGCTGGCTCTATAGGCCAGGAACAAAAGATATAAACATGAAATAAATAAATGAGTACTGGGACAGGCACTCAGGAGAAGTCCTCGGCAGTCACCTCGTCTTCAGTGTTAGGTTCAGCTCCAGCAATAGCTTCAGCTCCGGTCCCGTATACCTCGGGATACTGCTCCTCAGCTAGACCTGGGGACATAATCCATTCCAGGTCCTCAGTGGACATAGCAAGGCACAAGATAAAACAAGCCAACTGAATAAGCAGTGCAATAAATAAATGAACAGCAGGGTAAACTAAGTAACCATCTATGTGATATGCAAATGAGAGCAACACTAGTACTCAGGCTGAGACCGCTACAAGCTCTGTGTCGGGGAGCCGGTAGCAGTAATAACACGTAAAGGGTCTAGCTCTGCTGGAGAGTCTACAACCTCACAATAATAGTAGATATATATATATAGAACAGCCTGTAGCCTGTGTGTCTCTCCCCACCCAATGTAATCACGCAAGCCATGACCATAACGTCTCATGTCCATGTCAGCGGGATTATAACTAATGCAACAAGTCATACTGTCTATAATAAATGTCTCTATCAAGTCCTGTATCCTATACAGAATCACCACGAATATCTCAGGAGGATTCTGTCCATGATAGTGTCAAGTGTCCTGGGTTGTAGGGTACTTAATAGGTCAAGTACAAAGTAAGGGGGTCGTAAACCCATCTCTAAATGACGAACCCAACACCGCGTACGGTGTCGGCACCCGACTATGATCGGACACTAGGTACGTCATACGTTCCCTAGGTTAAGCAGTTTAAATCAGTTTATATGAATTTGTACAAGAAATCCAGCAGAGTATTTTTACAGAAAATATGAAAATAATGACTGCAAGTTTGGCAAGGTGCACTTGCTTGGTGTTTGGATTCCACTTAGGTCCTGGTTTCGGAATTTCCAGAGATGTCTCCGAAAGCTGAAATAAACAGTACCATCACTCTCAGAAGGTGTCAAACAACTAGGATCGCCTATCCTTGGGTCCAATTTGGAGACAAGGGCAAAAACGACAATTTCGGCCCAAAATGGGGTCCACCGGTGGGCCCGCTTTGCACCAAAAAACGTGTCAGGGTCAACGGTCTCCAAATTCACCAAACTTAGTGTCAACAGGTCAGGAACGCTGATACGAACCCAACGGAACTTTCAGATTTGAATTTCGATGAGCCGATCATAAAATTGCCCGTCGAGCGGGGCCTGTGGGGCCCACGACACGCGATTTCGTCAACGTTCTCAGAATCGGACCAAACTTGACCCACAAGACCAGCGTATCGCTACGAGTCCGATGGCGTAAGTTTCGTCTCGATCCGACGTGTGTGCACGAAGTTAGGGTGAAATGCAGAAAAGGCGGATACGGGCGATGTCCGCGGATACGCGTTGATTCCGGTGTGCACGCACACCCGAATCAGCTTCCGCGAAATCCCACACGTCCGTATCGACGGGGCGCACGTATCTGTGAAGACCGCACGTGACCAAGTCGTCCCGTTTGGCGGGGCGCACTCAGTTCCGGGGTGAAACAGGGTCTGGTTTTTCCTGTTTTTGGATCGCGGTGTGCGATCACCACAGGACGCGATGCCCCGAGCGGTTTATCCGGGCACCGAGAGGGTCATACAGGCTTCGCGTAGCAATTTACAGAATCGAAATCAGAGGTCCGAGGTGTCAGATACAAGTACCTGAATGAGGCTTCACGAAACGTGGTTTTCGTGTCCGAGTGTCCTGTGTCGACGAGTCCAGATTAGAGCACCGATCCTCTGTGTCGTGTCCGCGCTCACCGGAGTCTACGCTGGACGGGGTGGCGTTGCCGGAGGCGGCCGGGTACTCGGGGAGGCAGGGCACCGCCGAGGAGGAGGCACGGCAGCCGGGCAGCGAAGTCCGGGGGCTGCGGGTGGAAATGGGGCCGTGCTCGGCCGCTGGTGGGAGGAGGAGGAGTCGCTGGGGTCTGTGAGCGCGGGGTGTCTCACGGCGGGAGGAGGCCGGCTCGGGCGCTGGCTGGGGCGGCTCTTGGCGGAGGGCAGCGGGGCTACGGGAGGGGATGGCCAGAGCTAGGAGAGGTGAGGGAGGAGGAGGACCGGAGGGTAGGGGGTTTTATAGGCTGGGGCTGGGGTGGCTCAGGGGAGGGTCGTGGCGGAAGAGGCGGGCCGCGGGGAGGTCGTGGGGGCTCTCGCGGAGGGGAGGCGCGATCGTGGCGGCGCATTTTCCGGCGGCGGAGCGTGGGACGCGGGCACAGGCGACGTGGGGGGGAGGGGATGATGAAGCGGGTCGGGTCGGGCGCGGATCCGGACTGGGCGGACCCGCCCGACCCGCTAGGGGTGTGAGGGCTGGGCTGGGTTCTTAACGGGCTCGGCCCACTGGGCCGGGCCGGCCCAAAGCTAAAAATAAATAATAATAATAAATAACAGAATTTTAATAATAAAAATATTTAATTAATTAATAATTAAAAAAATAGTTTTTAGGCTTTTAAAAATAGGTCTGAGGTCCAATAAAATCCCAGAAAATTATCCTAAGTCCGGTTTTCTATTTTACACCATAAAATCATATTTTTATTTCATTTTAATGTTATTTATTGGCAATTAAAAATTATAAACTCACTACAGGGCCTATGTAAATTCCTGAAAAAATTGCATATTAATTCCAGAAATTGATTTTAAAAATCTCTGAAAATTTTAGGGTGTTTACACCTTCACACAATCAATGTTGACTACGTGTCCACCTGACCAAGTCACGCACACAACGGAGTTGAAAATAATCCCGAAATATTCTCAACGGCCTATCTCAACCGAGGCCACGCGGTAGTACGCCCGTGGTATGCTGCTACAATTGCAACCGTAATATGTTAAAGGAGTCCTATACGGCCACCAAACAGAGGTATGTGCGACATCTATAGCCCGTCAGCATGACGACTATAAGTAGCAGGGTAGCACATCCTCAGAGAAAAATGGGCAACGTACGTGCACACAAGCTCAAGAGAGAGAAATGAGAAGAGAGCATCATCATTCCCCCGTCGGACTGTCAACGGAGTAAAGGAGTCGCTGCAGTACTCGATATCCATAGTCACATCTTTCAGATCAAAAAAGATTGTACTTAGATTTTTTTTGTAGGATTTCTTTGTAATTTTTTTTTTTTGTTAAGCAAAAGTTTTCCAAACTTACTTTAATGGAGAACAAGCTTGATAGCATTAACTAACTAGTTTTCACAATTCTGATTACTAGCACATGCAATCGAGGTTCCAACGGTAACACACACTGCAGTCTATCCAGACTATCCAAGCTATACGATAATCCATAACCAGTACAATATTGCAACATTTGACGGTGTGATGAAAGTGTGCCCCTCACGACGGAGAGCAACAAATCCACGAGTAGTCGAGATAACGGGACTGCACACAATTTGAAAACCTACCCTCCCAAGGAATCTATGTGATCAATCTAGTCATTAATTTCTGAACATTCATTAGAATTTTCGGCCAACATTCACGAGCAATGACACTAGACAAGCTAGTAACCCACATCGCTACAGTCAATATATTAGAGTGTGCTACGACGAGCCACAACGAAAATCGATATAGGATCAATACATGACATGATGGTGCAATATGGTACGTTATGGTACAATACATCGTGACATGGTGCTTCGACACGTGACAAATATACAATGTGTAATAAGAATACCCTTATGCACCAAGCACATGTACTACCATGGTCAATCAATACAATCATCAATTACAAGATATCATAATTAAGTAAACAAAGCAAGAAACAGATCAAAAAAAAATTAACACTGGATATCAGAGCGGTATACGACAGTGTATCGGTGGCGGTGTATCGGAAGCAGTTTACTGACGGTATACCGGTAAAATTTCATAGACATCAACTTTTCAAAACCACACAAACGACATAGCCGGTGTACCGACAGTATACGTTGACGCTAACAATGCACAAGATCAGTATAAAATAGAATTTGGGGACCGAAACCACGTCCCGATTCCACCCATTACCGATCATGTAACTTCTAATGTTAGGAATGAGTCTCCTACATCATTTATGGCCAAGATCAATCAAGAAAATCTAGTTATCGCAATCGATACCAAGATTACAATACCGAATCACACGACAAGACGTGGAATACGAAACCCAAGTTAAAAGAACAAAATATCTACACTACGAAGAACATTTTAATGATATTATTATTATATTAATTATATTTATAAATTAAATAATATAGAAAAAAATATACAAAAACAGTGCATCCTAAAATTTAAGAATTTATTCCTCTTCTCTCAAATTTGAAGATCAAACCAGTCTTCCATTAAAAAAAAAAATTTAAAAACATTTTCTCAAATTGATTATCAATTACGGAAAATTTCAGTGAGAGCATAAAAGTTTAATATATTTATAAAAAAAGCATAAACGTTTCTAAATTTACATCAAAAGCATTAAAACGCCCTTCCGAATGGCGTTTTACGCTTTTCCGTTAGCTTCCGTTAACGGTTGTAATTAGACATTAAAAAAAAATATAAAAAAAAATAAAACGCCCTTCCGAAGGGCGTTTTATATTTTTTTTTATTTTAATATTTTCTCTCCTCTCTCTCCTCTCTCTTCTCTCCTCTCTCTCCCCCCTCTCTCTTCTCTCCTCTCTCTCCTCTCTCCTGTCCGTCCGCTCCCCTCTCTCTCCTCTCCTCTCTCTCCTACTCAAAGTAATATATATATATATATATATATATATATATATATATATATATATATATATATATATTTATTTTCTCTTTCTCAGCAAAGTAAAATATATATTTATATTTATAAATATATATATATATATATATATATATATATATATATATATATATATATATATATATATATATATATATATATATATTCTGATTTTTCCTTAAAGCAGGTATTGCAGCAATCCGTACCCGAAGGAGGAGCACTACCGGGTGTGCAACTGGTGCTTAAGAGAGGAAGGGGGCAGATCCTCGGCTCGTGAATCCGCCACCGGCAACAACAACATCTCCTCGACATCCGGTGGTGCTAACCGAGACGGCCTGGGAGGAGTCATGTTGCACCGGGGTTCCTTCTCGACGTCGGACATGAACAAGCCCATCAAGAAGCAAGCGGTGCCCAAGAGGTCAAAGTCTTTTTTTTAATTTTTTTAAATTTTTTAAATTTTTAAATTTATTTTTAATTTTTTTAATTTTTTTAATTTTTTTAATTTTTTTAATTTTTTTAATTTTTTTAATTTTTAATTAGTTTTTAATTTTTTCCCGAAAAAAAAATATAAAAAAAATGTAAAACGCCCTTTTACATTTTTTTAAATTTTTTTAAATTTTTTATTATTTTTTTATTATTTTTTTATTTTTTTATTAATTTTTTATTAATTTTTTAAATTTTTTTTGGGAAAAAAATATTAAAAAAATATAAAACGCCCTTCACAAGGGCGTTTTACATTTTTTAAATTTTTTTTTATTTTTTTTTATTTTTTTTTAATTTTTTTTAATTTTTTTAATTTTTTTCAGGAAAAAAAATATTAAAAAAATGTAAAACGCCCTTCACAAGGGCGTTTTACATTTTTTTTTTTATTTTTTAATATTTTTTTAATTTTTTATTAATTTTTTAATTTTTTATTAATATTTTAATTTTTTTTCGGAAAGAGGAGAGAGAACCCTGAAAAAAAAAATATATTATTTAAAGCAAAACGCCCTTCGAAATGGCGTTTTGTAATTTTTTTTTTATTTTTTTAATTATTTTATACTGCTGCCACGTGTCTTTCTGCGAAAAAAAAATAATATTTAAATAAAAAACGCCCTTAGAAAGGGCGTTTTTCCTAGGAAAAACGCCCTTCTAATGGGCGTTTTTATTTAAATATATTATTTTTTTCTTTTTCTTCACTCTCCCCCCTCTCTCTCTCTATTCCTCTCCCGCTGTCTCTCTCCCTTCTCTCTCTCCCTCTCCCGCTGTCTCTCCTCTCTCTCTCCCTCTCCGCTCTTCCGCTCCCGCTGTCTCTGCTCTCTCTCCCTCGCCCGCTGTCTCTCTCCTCTCTCCCTCTCCCTCTCCCTCTGTCTCTCTCCTCTCTCCCTCTCCCTCTCCCTCTCCCTCTCCCTCTCCCGCTGTCTCTCTCCCTCTCCCTCCTCAGCCGGTCGAAAGAGACTTGGAGAGAGGAGAGAAATTAAAAGAAGAGAGAGACTTGGAGAGAGGAGAGGAGAGAGAGAGGAGGGAGAAAAAAAATTTAATAAACAATATAAAACGCCCTTCGAAAGGGCGTTTTGTATTATTTTATTTATAATTTATTTATTTTTTCTGTTCCGTTAACGGAGTTAAAATATAACGACGGAAAAGCGTAAAACGTCCTCCAAAGGGCGTTTTAATGCTTTTATTGTAAATTTTGAAACTTTATTACTTTTTTTATAAATATATTAAAATTTTATGCTCTCAGTGAAATTTTCCGTATCAATTAAGTATTTAAGGATTTATTAAAAATATATATGCATTTTTATAGTTGTGCTCCTCCGTCTACCTCTCATCTCTCCCCACTCTATCCCATCCAAACTCCAATCACTCTCTCCCCCTCTCCCCAAAACCCTAGCTAGCTAGCTAGCTCGCCATGCTGCTCCAAACCTCCGCTTCCTCTCTCTTCCATCTCTCCTCCGCCGCAGTCACCACCACCCACTCCTCCTCTCTCCTTCTCCCCCTACGCCTCCGTTCCCCTCCTTCCGCCCCGGCCGCCGCCGCCTTATCCGTCCGTCCGTGCCCTCCCGGCGTCCGCTGCTCCATCTCCCAGGTCCACAGCTATGGCACCGTCGACTACGAGCGCCGTCCAGCGCTGAAGTGGAGCTCCCTCTACCGCCGCCTCTCCACCATGGACAACCCCTCCCTCGGCTCCGCCTCCGTCCTCGACCGCTGGGAGGAGGACGAGATGGGCCCGGACCGGAGGCTCCTTAAGTGGGACCTCTGCCGCGTCGTCAAGGAGCTCCGCAAGTTTCGCCGCTTCAAGCTCGCGCTCCAGGTCCACCATCCCCCCCTAACCCTAGTTTTTTTTTTTTTAACCCCAAACTTCTTGTCATGATCTTGTCGCATCTTATATGAGTTCGACACAAGACGGACACAACACAGAATGTTTTAGTGGCATGCTTCCTGGGCTTCCTTATACTGTCAAATTGACTTATAGTACGTGAATGAAAACCAAAAAAAAACTTTCAAGATACCATACTGATCATCACAAGCGCGGGGATGGGGGTGGAGTAGTGGTGGTGTGGGTAATTGATATAGGGGTGAGCAATTTACGGTTTTTAAGCCGAACCGAACCGATCTGCTAACGTGTTAGCAGTTCGGGTCTGGTTTAATAAATTCGGTTCGACCGTTGGTTTTGATATATTAAATTTACTGTTAACGGTTCGGAGGTCGGTATTAGCAATTCGAGTTGGGTTTAAAAGATTCGGTTCGACCGTCAATTATTGATACGCCTAGCCTCGATTCTATATGAAGAGTTTTGATCAATAAACACGAGTTTGGCCCCCTTAAATGCCGACTTTGCCACCCTATCAAAGCAGAAGGAAAAGCCACAAGTGATCATAAACTAAATAGTAAATAAATGTCGGCGTAAATCAATTCAGAAACTATGGACCCTGGTCCCATCTAAAATACCAAAGCTACATAGCAGTTTTATTTCTGCATTCTCTTTGCCTATTTTCTTTCTCTCCATACGGCCACCTTAATAAGTTTTTATTTAGTTATAATCATGGCGAGTTTTTGAACTATGAAAGACCATATAATGTCATGTTAGTTGAAATTATACATTGATTATTATCCTTTTTTTATACCTTTTATGTATCCAAAATTTCTGTTCCGAGAATTCAATAATTTTTTTTGACTCTCCAGTGGTCAAATCCTTCCTGGCTCCGCCACTAATCACGAGACAATACTTGTAGATAGATAGTTTATACTTAAAGGTGATTTTTTTTGTCAACCTTGTGGGAAATGATGAGAAGTGTTTAAAAAAATCTTTGTTCTTTGGTTGCGTGAATGGAATTGATGAGTTCACCTTCTATTTCCTTTTAAAACTAAATGACCACAATGGTACTATAGAATTCAGCCTTAGGGGTCAACTCGACGGGTTCTATGAGGAAGGCGGCACAAAAGAGGCTCGAGGGCTTGTTGAGGAAGGGGCCCTTATGCGTTGGAAACCTTCATACTACTAAAGAGTTTGTGGGATAGACTCCTTGTTGGTTGATTTGGTTTCACATATACAACTTAAACTAGAGCAAGAAAATCATAGTCACAAGTTCAGCATCTGGGATTAGTTCAGTGAGGAAATTGGACAGTGGCTGACCCACCTTAGGCCTTAAAATTGGACGGTAAAAAAATTATATTAAATCATATTTGTAAATGGATTTAGAGTTATAGATATGAACTTCTACGGTTACTGTACCATAAGAGTTATAGATATAAACTTCTACGGTTAATGTATCATATGATACACGACACGATTTGCGAGTCGACATTTTAGATCAAGAGGTCTCATGTTCAATTTTCATTATCCCCTTAATTTTAAATTTAAGGTATTTTCTCCCCCTACAAAAATAATGTTGGCTTAAGATATTTTTGCACCCCCCCCCACCCCACCCCACCCCCCACCCACCACACACAAATTTCTAGGTCCACCCTTGGAATTAGGTAGAAGTTCAGATAATTCGATAGAAGTTTGAATATAGCAAAACATTAAAAAAATTTAGTCATTTTCTAAATTGTAGAAATATGAACAAATAAAAAATGTAAGAAGTTTTTTTCTAAGAAAGTGTTTCAGAAGCACATAAGATAGTTTTTTCATTATGTCCACTATAGTTTTTTCAACTCTGTATAAAAATGGATTAAGTTCTTTTGTAAGGCTTGAAACAACATCGGACTTTTCTGTAAAAGTGTATTTGAGAAAAAAAATTAAGATAGAAATATTTTGCACTTTTGCTAATAAAGACAAGTTTTGGCTTGTGGCTTTATCTGGGCGTTGAATACAAAAATGGGGAGTGGGTTCTTTTGTAAGGCTTGAAACAACATCGAACTTTTCTGTAAAAGTGTATTTGAGAATTTTTTTTTAGATAGAAATAGTTTGCACTTTTGCTAATGAAGACAAGTTTTGGCTTGTGGCTTTATCTGGGCGTTGAATACAAAATTGGGGAGTGGGTTCTTTTGTAAGGCTTGAAACTACATCGGACTTTTCTGTAAAAGTGTATTTGAGAAAAAAAATTAAGATAGAAATATTTTGCACTTTTGCTAATAAAGACAAGTTTTGGCTTGTGGCTTTATCTGGGCGTTGAATACAAAAATGGGGAGTGGGAAGTAATTCTTTTAGTCCCACATCGACTGGACAAACTACAAACTAAAGGAAGGTTGGGCTCTTCTTACAAATAGAGAGTTAAGGCAATATCTAAACAATTGACTATTTGCTTTGTTGTTAGTTGTTACCCTTGGGCGATGGTCCAAGCCCATAGAAAATTAGTATGTACTATATAGGTTTCCTGACACATGGAATAATTCAAGTTTTATTCGCATATCAGTGGATACAATGTGAACTTTTCCTGAATGGGCAAATTCACATAACTGTGGGGAGCTTTCAGTTCATGATGTATTCATGGTTTTTTGAAAAAAAAAAATTGCACTCTTTCTGTCCACGCAAGAAAAATAAGTAAATAGCAATCGACTATATCAACATGGTGGATTAGAATATTTCCAAATGAAGGGTGGCTGGCAACTCCGGATTTTCGGTTTTCCGCTATATATGTATGCCTATCGTGTTTTATAATATATATACACTACTATGTAGTTGTGCAAGTGGTAGGCATACATAGTTTTAATCAAAGCTATTTTGTTAGTATCTTATTATATACAATACATATCTTACATTACAAAACAGTATATCTTGTTACGTACCAGTTTCCAATACAATACATATAGGCTTATAGGTAGTATCTTCTTTTTTTTACTTGAGTCGTGAAGTGTATACTTAAAAACATGGATTCTATAACTGGATAGACCTACAAAGAGACGACAAATAAAAAAAATATAATTAAATTATGTTCCTATATGGATTTAGAGTTATAGATATGAACTTCTACGGTTACTGTATTATAAGAGTTATAGATATGAACTTCAACAGTTGCTGTATCATAAGAATTATAGATATGAACTTCTACGGTTACTGTATCATAAGATACATGATATGATATGCGAGTCGACAACCTAGGGCAAGAGGTCTCATGTTCAATTCTCATTATCCCCTTAGTTTTAAATTTAAGGTATTTTCGCCCCCTACAAATAATGTTGGTTTAAGATATTTTTGCACCCACCCCACACACAAATTTCTAGGTCCGTCCTTAGAATAAGGTAGAAGTTCAGAAAATTTGATAGAAGTTTGAATATAGCAAAACATAAATAATAGTCATTTTCAAAATTGTAGAAATACGAGCATAAATATTAACAAATCAAAATATGTAAGAAGTTTTCTGAGAAAGTGTTTTAGAAACACACTGTTTTAAAAATTGGCCTAGACGGACGCATGGTGTCCGTTCGATGTCCGTCTAGGCTCCCACTTAGGACCCCCAACTATGCATGTTTTTGGATTTTATGGACTTCTTCTGCAATTTTCAGTAATTTTTTGGTTTTTTTTAACACACGGCCGCCTATATGGGATTGGCGTGCGTCCGGTGCCCGCCCGACTAGTGCCTAGCGCATTTTACAACCTTGGAAGCACATAAGATTTTTTTCACTATACCCACTATAGTTTTTTCAACAAAGTTTAAAAATGGATACATTATTTTGTAAGGGTTCAAACAACTTCAGACTTTTCTGTAAAAGAGTATTTGAGAAAAAGAATTTAAGACAGAAATATTCTGCACATTTGCAATAAAGACAAAAGTTTTGGCTTGTGGCTTTATGTGGGTGTTGAATACAAAAATGGGGAGTGGGAAGTAATTCTTTTAGTCCCACATCGACTGGACAAACTACAAACTAAAGGAAGGTTGAGATCTTCTTACAAATAGAGAGTGAAGGCAACATTTAAACAATTGACTATTTGCTTTGTTGTTACCCTCGGACGATGGTCCAAGCCCATATAAAATTAGCATGTACTATATAGGCTTGCTGACACGGAATAATTCACCTTTTATTCGCATATCAGTGGATACATTGTGAACTTATCCTGAATGGGCAAATTCACATAACTGCGGGGAGCTTTGAGTTCACGATGTATTCATGATTTTTTGAAAAAATTGCAAACTTTCTGACTACGCAAGAAAAAGAAGTAAATAGCAATCGACTATATCATCACGGTGGATTGCAAGATTTCCAATGAAGGGTGGCTGGAAATGATGCTTTTTACATGGTTCATAGAGACTGTGGACTAGTTCAGTAAATTGCACCAGAAGCGGAAAACCTAAGTCAAAGCATATAATTCTCATCAAAAGACGGTGAAAATTGTAATTTACCAGTTGAAGTTTGGGTTACTTCAGATATAATAGTATATCCCTTATCTATTGGCGCTTCTTGTTCATCTTATCTTATTTTTGTAGCTATAGACATAAAAAGGCCATTGTTTGCCTTGGGGAGGTTGATAGATTCCTATAATCATGAGAAAACTAGCACTCATGATCATTTTGGGTTCTGATCCAGTTGTCAGCCATTCTATCTTCTTTATTTCATGCTTATAAATGTAGACTTTCTAAGACCCTTAATGTCTTGGGATAGTTGAACAGATTTCCCCAAGTTTGAATAATCACTCCTATGCCCATACCGTTCATGCACAACTGTTATGAGAACTCCTGAGCATTATTGTTAGAGTGCTTATCCTTTTCCCTTGAAAAGCAAAACTGAATATGAGCATGGCCCAATTTATTGGCTTAGCCCATGCCCGACAGCCAATAAGGTTAGTTTCCTTAGCTGTTAATTAATGCCCTTATTTCAATAAACCGTCAAAATTGGGGTATGATTCATGATTGTATATTCTAGTGAATTTTGATGGGCTTGTCCAGTAGTAATGTTTTTTTGGGTGCAAACTCTCTTTTCATAATTGAAGTCTTCAGGTTATTGGACTTTCTATACTACTCATGTAGTGGATTATGTTCATGATATTTTGTATACATTTGGTGGGGAATTCTGTCATGTTTCACTTCCGCAGAATTGAAAAGTCGTCACTGGACGTGATACCATACAATTCTAAATTGTACTTGTACAAGATATGGATATACACAGTTAATAATTGATCTCAAAAAAAGTTATCACAACAAAAACAAGTAAACAAATTGAATCACACAACAGAACATTTGAAAAGAATCTCTTTTATTGATATTTTGTAGCGGAATATAAATGCTCCCAATAGCCAACTGAATATGCCAATTTGGCTTACAATTCATGATTATAACTCACGATTACATAGGATTTACATCGTTCTATACATTATGTCATTTATAACACATATAACACTTTACAAGAAAGCTGCAACTCGCCATCCTCCGATGTCTCATAACTGTCCAAGCGACTCCCTACACCTTTGGAGGAGGGTGTCGGCACATTAAGGAATGTACTGGGCCAACCCAACTAAACAAACACACTAATCATGTGAGCATACAATTTTAATTAAGTTGTCTTTCTATTAGGGAATAGGGTCGATTCATAGTTTATATTCAATAATATGAAGTGGGAGCAGGTAAACATATTCATATCCTCATATTCAGTGATAATAATTGAAAGTAGAAATGACATATTCGTATCACTTAATAGTGACTTCTTATCAATAGTCGACTTGTCCGTCCATGTATACAAGGATTGGATATATCATAAATTAAGCAACATAAAACCGTCCATCAAATTTGTTAAATCTGCAAAAAAAATGTAATTAGTATGCAACCTAACTATATAATAGTCACCGATGATGCACCATTTTGGACCATCTATGGTATTACGGCGTCCCCAGTATCCAACCTTACTGGTGGACTCTAATACCCGTGCTTTTCTTCTCTCATGAAGAAATGCACCCGTACTCTTCTTATCTTTCAAAGAATGCATCATGTACCTATTTTCCTGGCTCGGAGAAGGCACTTCCCTCATTTTCTCCTAGATCGATACAATTCCGATGTCCTGAATACCGTTTGAGAAATCAATTCTTGTGCACAAGTTGTCTATAACCATGCAAATGCGTATGTCCTATATTTAGTTTCCATCCAAATTAGTGGAAACTCGAGAAACTGGTGGGAACAACATTTATTGTCATATTTTATTTACAAAAGTGGTCCAAAGTAATTAATATTTTCCAAATTTGTATTATTTTAGTAGTTACATGTCATCATGTTGCTTTAGTTTTCCTCATTTTAGTTTCTACCGAACAAACAATATCTTTAGTTTGAAAACCGAATTTCTTTGGTCTATAGGAACTCAAAAGAAACTTGAGTTTCTAGCTCTCAAATAGTTTCTGGTTGCCAAACGAGCACTTCATGTAACTGATCTTCCCCATTAAGAGGTAGTAGAAAGAAAAATTGCATTAACATGCACCCAAATACTCTTATTGTACAATAAATTGTTATTATATATTCTCCAGGTTTATGAATGGATGGTGGCCCAGGGAGACCGATTTACGTTTACCTCCAGTGATATGGCGATCCAGCTGGATCTTATCTCCAAAGTCCGTGGTATAGAGCATGCAGAAGAATACTTCTCAACACTTAAGGATGAACTGAAGGACAAGCGCACATATGGTGCTCTTCTGAATGCTTACGGCCAGGCAAAGATGAAAGAAAAAGCAGAGGCGATCGTTGAGACAATGAAAGCCAAAGGGTATGCAAATGATCCACTTCCCTTCAATGTGATGATGACCCTCTATATGAATGTTGGTGAACATGAGAAAGTTCAGATGATCATTAATGAGATGAAGGAAAAGAATGTGAACTTTGACATATACTCTTACAATATCTGGATAACAACTTGTGCAGCCATGGAAAATCTAGGGGAGATGGAAAGGGTGGTGGAAAAGATGACAGCTGACAGTAGCATCAGTGCAAACTGGACGACTTATACTACACTTGCTACAATGTATATAAAATTTGACCACTTAGAGAAGGCTGAGAGTTGCCTGAAGGAGGTTGAAGTTAGAATGACGGGTAGGGACCGGATTCCCTTCAATTATCTCCTTGGACTTTATAGCAGCTTAGGAAATAGGGAGGAGGTATATCGGGTATGGAAATGGTACAAATCAACCTTCGCAAGTATGCTCAACTCGGGTTACCAAACAATGCTTTCTTCTTTGATCAAGATGGGGGATATCAAAGGAGCTGAGGAGATCTACGAAGATTGGTTGTCCGCTACATCAAACTATGATCCCAGAATCTGCCAGATTCCAATGGGTTGGTATGCAAGACAAGGACTTGTAGACAAGGCTAAGGGACTTCTCGACCGCTTGATAGAGAAAGGCGGGAAGCCAAAACCAATCACATGGGAGATCCTTGCAGAAGGATATATCAAGGAAGAGCAAGTTTTGGAGGCATTGTCGTGCTTGAAGAAAGCTGCGAATTATGACGGTTTTAGTAAATGGAGGCCACGACCGACCAATGTAGCAAACATCCTGGCAGTTTGTAGGGAGAAAGATAATTCGGAGTGTGTGGATTTACTGATGGATGTGCTCAGAAGCAGGGGGTGCCTTGAAAAGGAGGAATATAAAACATTGATTAGCACATAAAAGGCTGTGGAGTCATGCGTGTCAGGCATGAAGATGATTTCAGTGCCGGAGGGATAACAGTTGTGATGCTTGTTGTCGATCGGTGTTCAAATTTTTAGTTCCATGGGTTTCCACCTGCTAAAGGTTCTTGTCCCTGTGGGTGTTCTGTAGGGAAGAACACTGGAGAATATTTGCAAGATAGCTAACTGTAAGGATTTGTCTGGCAAGGAGCTTTTAGTATTGGGGGTTTTGGACTTCTAGGTACTGGGTTCTTCGGCATAGTTTAAAAGTTTTTTTGTTTTGTTTAAGAGAGTGACTTATTGTCATTCTAGCTAGAGAAGAAACACAATGGGGGCTGGGATGCTTTCATTTTTGATTGCCAACTTCCAGTGGTCACAAGGTTGTGTATTTTTCACTTTTGCTTCCTTGCTTTCTTCTAATTCTAAGCCCACCGGACAGGAGAGTCTACTCAAAAAATTTGGTATTCTGGAATGGCGGATGTACCAAATTGATTGTGGAGTACAAGAATATTGTTGCCATCTTTCATGTGTTCACCAAACCAAGTGTTGTTTTATGCGATCTGAAGTTCCTTATTTGTTTCAAAGATTCTATAGGTTTATCAATGAATCATTTTGTTTAGAATCTGGCAGAAAGAAAATTCAGGTTTGATTGTACTTAAAACTTTGTCATTGTTGTTTTATCAACTTCATTGTCACTATTTCAAATAGTTTGCTCATTATTTTACTCGTATACGTACAGAAGAATAATGTGTTTTTTCATAAATATTTTTTAACTGTCATGACTTGCTGCGCTGCAGTACAACTTAAACAACAACAATTTTTATACAGAAGGAAGAAGGCAAATTCTAAAGGGACTATATAAATTGTTTAGGACAGTACAACTTTTTTTTTTTTTTAGTTTATTTACAAGTTTGTTATCCAAATTATTTACTTGAGGGCAGCCAAAATTTTTATATAAAAGACAAATTTCAATTGGAAGGACCGTCAACATTGTTACAGTCCTAAATAATTATGACTGTAAAAAAAAATTTAACATTGTTACAGTCCTAATTATTAGGACAGTCATAATGTTGACAGTCCTTTCAATTGGAAGAACTGTCAATATTGTGACAGTTCTTCCAAGACAGTCATAATAATTAGGACTGTAATAATGTTGACAGTCCTTCCAATTGGAAGGACTGTCAACTTTGTGCAGTCCTTCCAACTTTGTAACAGTCCTAAATAATTATGACTGTAAAAAAAAATTGACAGTCCTTCCTATTGGAAGGATTGTCAATTTTGTTTACAATCCTAACAAGGAGGAAAAGAAGAAGAAGAAGCAGCATCAAGTGGGGGTGCGGGCAGCGGTGCGGGGAGGAGGTACGGGGTGCGGGACGGACTCTCGCGGGGTGCGGGGGCTGCGCGGGACGGGCACATGCGGGTTGCATGGGGCGGACGCGTGCGTGGGGGGGGGGGGGGGTGCGCGCGGGGGCGGGCCGGCGAAGGCAGTGGCAGCGGTTGGGGTTAGGATTATGATTTGGGGGTTTGAAAATTTGAAGAGAGGGTAAAAAATTTAGAATGAAGGGTTTTGGAAAGGTTTGGAGGGTTGGACTGTCCTGAGTAAATTTTGGGATATCCTAAATAAAAGTTACAAAAATTTGGACTGTCCTGAAGTAATGGATTGTCCTAAGTAATTATTGGAGTGCCTTTATAATTTTTCAAGGAATAATTTTATCCAATTTGCGTTGAAGAGGAGAAGTTAGTAATATTTACAAACGAAGGAATGGAATGTCAGGTCTATTGGTGTTTTAAACATGGACTAGAGAAAGTCAAATAATTTTGTGTCTTCCCTAGGGAAGGCGCCAACTCTATTGACGTTCTTGGACTCAACTCTATTGGGAACGCGGAGGAGCTATGGTCGTGGCAAGGAGAGGCACGTGGAGACCAGGACCAGTCCTGAGTTTTTGGGTGAACAGAAGAAAAGTTAAAATGGTGTTCCTCGAAAGAAAATAAAAACTACAAATTTCGTTACTACGTCTTGAACTCATGTCCTTTTATATAGAATTTTTATCGAGACACTTCATTTCTTACTCGGACTGGCCACCCCCCACCCAAAAAAAAAAAAATTAATAATAAAAAAATCCCCAAATCCTCCTTCAAATCCAACCATTCTAATTTTCACACACTTTCTCTTCAAAATTCTTTTTCTCTTTTCTTCACTTCAAAACCGTAAGCTTTTTCATTGTTCACCTCATCCAATTCCAAACATCAATAAATTTCTGAGATAATATCCAAAACTTCTTCACAATCCATTTTAAGATAAACTTTGAACAAATTTCTAAAATTTTGAATTTATTTTAGAATTTTGAAGTAAAAAAATTTGTTACGGTCGCGGTTGAGAAGAATCATGACCGTAGAAAATTCCTGTATTTAGTTGAAAAAATGATGACCATTTGTCTCATATATTTCAGTCTTCACTTGGAAATTTAGATGATGCATCCATGAAGAGCTAGTAGAGAGTTAAAGAAGATCATTTCTTTTCTTCGAAGCATGCAAGATCATGATAAAGACTCCCTCGATGCAAGACCATTTGTCTGTAGCATGTGTGTCTCTCCCCATCCAATGTAACATCACGTCTCATATACACAATGTCTCATGTCCATAACACGCAAGATCATGACCTCTAGTTAGTACAACGAGTCATAATGATATCCATATAATATGCAAGTCTCATATCATGAATCATGTAAGCCTATACAGAATCACCATGAATAACTCAAGAAAGATTATGTCACATAAAATAGTGTCAAGTGTCCTACAATATGGCGTACTTGGTAAAGCAAGCATGTAAAAATAGGATCATAGAATCAACTCTCTAAGTAACGTTACACGACTCCACGTGCGGCGTCGACACCCGAATCTTGTTCGGACGCTAAGCAACGTCTCACGGTCCTAGGTTGAATAGGCACATCACAAGAGTAAATATATAGAAAGAACACAAGCAAATAATATAATAGGATCTACTGCAAGTTTGGCAAGGTACACTTGCCTGGGTTCTGAACTCCGCCAACTACTCCTAGAAAAGTGGAATCTACACGTACACCTCCGGATGCTGAAACAAACATCACCATTGTTCTCAGAATACTTGAAATAGCTAGGATTGACTACCCATAAGTCCAATTTGGATACAGGGACAAAATTGACAGTTTTGGGTCAAAGCGGGATCCGCATATGACCCACTTTGCACTAAAAAATGTGCCAAAGATAAAGTTCTCCAAATTCTTTAAACTTAGTGTCTACGAGTCCAGAACAATAATACGAACCCAACGGAACGTCCAGAACTGGATTCCGATGAGCCAATCACGAAATCGCCCGTCATGTGGAACCGTGGGGCCCACAAAACGACGTTTCGTCAACGTTCTCAGATTCGAACCAAACTTGGGTCACAGGACTATCATAATGATGTAACTCCAATGGCACAAGTTTTGTTACGAATCGACAAGTACCCACGAAGTTAAGGCGAGCTGTCGGAATAGGTTGATACGGTATTTTTCGACGGATACGCGTTGATTTCGGCGTGCACACACGCCCAAATTAAGTTCCGCGAAAGTCCACATGTTCGTGTTTACATTACGCACTATTCATTGCAATCCACACATGATGATGTGGCCTCGTTTGGTGGGACGCACCCTGTATCGGATATTTACTGATTATTGTGTTGTGGATGAGATATAGATTCTGTGTGACTTGTTGTGACAGTATATTACCACTTGTGGATTTGAATATTCATGCACATCGTACGTGTGTATATGGTTTTCATATATTGGAGTTCATATACATACGGTTGGGTATGTTACGTATTCATAATCCTACATATTTTGGGACTGGGACGTGACAGTTTGAAAATAAAATAATTAGTTAATTACTATTTAGATTGCTAACTACTTATTATTAGACTGTATCTAACCATACATGATGAGATTAGACATCTGACCAAAACTAAGTAACTACTCAAATCAGATAATTAAATAAATAAAAATAATAATGATAATAAATATTAATAGTAATATTAACTGATTGATTTGTTTGCAGGATACCCGTACTCAAACATAACAAACACAACCCCTTATTTATTTATTTTTTACAGTTCTTTCACTATTGTCCCTTCCTTCTCGATTCATTTCCATGTAGGATAAAAATTCTCACATGACTAACTATTTCTTCTTAATGGTATTTGCTTCCAGTACCTAGAATCTAGTTCAAAGTATAATTAAAACTAATCATAATCATATTTTTAACATCCTAACCATGTAAATGTCCAACCACGCACCCAACACATAATTTTATTCCAGCTCTCAATCAAACACATAACTCAAAATACATATATACGACTCTCTCTCTCTCTCCTCCAATGAACACACATTTTCATAGATCCCTTTCATATTCTCATTGTGAAAATATATGAAAGCTTACTACTTTTCATGTACCAACTTTACACACATATAATCTATCTATAGTCCCATGCATATATATTCTTGCCATCCTTTCCACCACAAACTTTTTCTATACAACCACTGCTTTTCCTTATTCCTCCTACTGCCAACGAACACCATATTTCCAAACATGGAGAGGCACTCCATGCTCAGCAACTACTTCGACACTCCCCTATTTATCGGCCTCTTTTGTTCAACTCATAGCTATCCATATTTTTGTATCTAAAGTAAATCTTCCTCCAAGTAAGCATAGGTGGACCTAAATATATATCAACCCCTGAGCTATGACTACCAAATATTGCGTACTCCAGTTATTTGAAGGTACATACTATCTAGACAAATCCATGATAGCTAATGTATAACGTATGAATGCTCACTCTACAACCAACAGATGACAAAAAAAAGACAACAGTGGGGAAGAGCTCACCTAGATATGTTTGAAAAGCCGAATAAGAGCTCGTCAAGACCGTGTTTGTCAGGCCGAGGAGACAAAGATTGTAGTAAAATAGCCCAGTAAAGAGAAAACATGACACAAGTTTTGTGGAGGATAAATAACTTGGTGATTTTTATTGAATGAAATGGTAGCTATATATAGTTGAACATTTGATGTAAAGAGATAGACTAAATAATAAATATATCAAAGTTGTTTCAACAAACAACTTATCAATCTAAACCAACTAATAATCTAAACCAACTAAATAATCTAAACAAACTAACAAGATTATCACCAACAATCACTCCCTTAATCTTGTTGCATCAATGCTTTACTTTCTGCAAGTGCCTTTGTTTTGTTATAAGCCTCCAAATAATTCTGTTTTGCTTTTTATGACTGCATAGGCATTCCTCCTGGTTTTCTTTCAGGTGGTAATGTGGTCATCCATTCATCCCTTTTCGGTTCCTCTTTAGTGACGGCAAGAAGTTCCTCATCCCCATCAATGGATATACCTTGCAATTGTCTCCACTGTGCAGCTTCACGAAGTGCTTGCAGCTCAGCCTTCATCTCCTCTTGTTCTTCCTTAAGTTTAGTTCTTTCATCAATGGCTTGCCTCTTAGCTGGATCTTGTAAGTCTTTAAAAGCTTGGTTCAATTTCACAAATGCTTCTTGTGTTTGAGGATGAGAGCATTTGTCTGGATGCACCAGTAGAGATAACTTCCAATACCTTTTCTTTACATTCGCAGATGACATTTTCCAATTCACTCCGAGTACTTCATATGGTCTGTCAACCTCAGCCCCAACAATTCGAGACACCTCTTCAAACCGCTCGGCTTCATTTGCTGATTCAGCTTCAGCAACCATGGCAGGTGGAGGAGGTCCTATAAGCAAACCATCATCTGCTTCTCTAAGCAATGTTTCTGCCTCTGTTAATTCAGCAGTTGCAGCCAATAACTCACGAGACGGCATCTCCGGTCCAATTACCCTTCTTCTAGAAGGTGCTGAAAGATCAGTTTTTCCATCCGCGTCTGGCAGTCTTGTAGATTTGGTATCATCAGCTTCACCTCTTGTCTTTTCAAGATCAGATTGTGCTGACTCCACTTTAATTGATGAGCCAGAAGAAGGTAAGGGATTATCTCCAGATTTAAGATGTGGCTGCAATATTGGACCAATGACATCCAAAGTGTGCTGAGCATCTGGAGGTAGCAAGAAAACTCCATATTCACTTTTTTTGAGCTTCAACGAAAAGAAAAGTTTCTCCAAAATCTTCACCAATGATTTGTTGGATATTCCCCTTATATCAACACCTTGCCCATTATCAATCATCTGAAGTAGCTGTTCGAGATCGCCAGCGACTTCGGGGAACCTCTAGAGAACTTGGCGGGCAAGCGTCTACGGATCCGAGCAGCCGCGCTGCTCCTCGGGAACATCGTCGTCGTCGCCATCGCCGGAAGAAGAGCTGCTACTGGACCTGCGTCTGTGCCTCCTCCTACTACTCTTCTTCTTCGACTCCTTCTCTCTATGGCTCTGTTCATGCCGACGTCCGCCGCCGCTGCTGCTCTCTCGGTGCCGGCTCGATGACGAGTTCCGGCTGCTGCGGCTCCTCTTCTTCCTCCTCACCGGACTCCCGCCGCTGCTCGACGAAGAGGATCCGGAGCCTGGAGGACCCAACAGCAATGTCATCCTGCGAGGCTTGATGATCCCGCTAACATCTTGAAGAATCGACAGCGATTTCTTCCTACTGGGTAGTATATGGAGGATGTTGGCAAGAGCCTCCACTACGTTAATGGTTGAATTGAAGATTGTTGGTAACCCTCTGTTACCAACATAAGCTTCTGCCTCAACGTTGAGGTTCTCGTACCGCACCTCGATCGTAGGAATATTGATCCCGACTCGTTCGATGCGGTCCCTGAGCTTGAACAAGAACTTCTCGTTGTCCTCCTCGGCGACCTTGACCAGCCTCTCGACGAGGTTCTTCCTGTCCTGGTTGCCCAGGCGCTGCACGTCGACCTCGCTGCTCTCGCCCTCCTCCGTGGTCAGTATCCCCTTACGCACGCTGTCGTAGGTCGGGAGCTTCTCCAGCGCGACCCACTTCAGGGCCTCCTCATCGTCGTTCCGGTCCTTCTCCTTGATCAAATCCTCGTCATCGTCGTCAGCCCCGAATGCCGCCTTCTCCACTTCCAGGAAAGCCTTGTTGTCCGCCGCCTGTTCTTTATTGTAGATCTTCCGGTCGTGCTTCAGCCCGAACTCGGAGCCTTCCTCCATGAGGTGCTTCGCGTTAACGTCCTTCAAGTACAAAGGACGCTCTTTTCTAGGCTTCTTCTCCTCGGCTTCGCTCTCCGACTCTTCTTCTTCGAATAGCTTGACCTCCTTCGCGAGGAGGACTGGGTCATGGTTCTTGACCTTGACGAGGGCGTCGTAGAATTTAAGGTCATTCTCCTGCTCGACGAGCTCGTCGGCGGCGTCATCGTCGTCGGAGTATTCGTCTTCGGAGGAGGAGTTGGCTCCCGCAAGGCCTTTCTTCTTGAGCTCCTGGAGCTTCTGGAGGGCCTCCCGCTTCTTGTTGTGTTCGAAGCGCTTCGCGTAGTCCTTGTCGATGCTGTTTTTGGAGAGGTCGTCGTCGCCGTTTCCATTGGAGCCGGAGAGGGAAAAGATGTCGGTGCCCATTTTTTTCGAGGTTGGAGAAGGAAACCTAGATGTACGGCCGTCATTGTCACCGTCTTCCTCATCTCCTGTGCTGCCATGCTTATAAAGTAGCACGATGAATGTGTTCTCCGAGGTAGGACAGTCCCCTGGTGCCGAGTCCCAATTCCACTCCTTCTCTTCATGGATCTGCACTTTTTCTTCATGAAGCATGGCCATGAGCAGTGTTGGTTCATCGTCTTCTATTTGCGTCAGATTGGTACGCTCATCGCGCTTCGGCTTGCGGCAGTCCTTCGCCCAGTGGCCGTAGATGCCACAATTGTGGCACTTACCCTTCTTGTCGCGCGTGCCACCGGACGCGTTGCCGTTGCCGTAGTTCGTGTTGCCGCAGCCACGACCTCTTGGCTTGCCGCGCCCACGACCATAACTTTTGCCACCGTCGGAGTAGGCGTCGCCTTCCTTCCTCTGTTTCGTGCGAGCGAGCCACTCCTCTTCGGAGAGGAGAAGGCGGCTACTTGTGTCGCCGGAGTTGTTGCCAAGATCGTACCGCTCCTCGACGGCTAAAAGACGACCGGTAAGCTCTTCAATTGACAACGTCTTGAGATCCACTAAAGTCTCAATGGCGATGGCGACTTGCATGTACCTGGATGGAACGACTCGAAGGAATTTTTTAACTACCTTCTCGTCGTCCATTTCGTCACCGAGTAGTTGCAGGTCGCTGACGAGTCCCGTGAGCCGCATCGCGAAGTCCTCGACGAACTCGCCGTCCTTGAACTTCATTGATTCGAAGCCAGCGCACAATTTCTGCGCCTTGGCCTCGCGCACGCGCTCGACCCCCATCCGCATCATCTTCACAGCGTCCCATGCTTCCTTGGCAGTGTCTTTTACTGCCAGTGTCCGCAGCATCTCTGGCGGTGTCACGCCCCAGTCCCAAAATGACGAGGGACTGGAGAGGCGTGGCAATGGCCAGCAGCACGCACCGATGGACAACCCAATTTAATGGATCCATCAGGGCATGCTTAAGCTGTAGTCTAGCAGTATTAAGTACAAGTCTCAGGTATTTCTAATCTCATCCACAGATAACACAGATTGAAGCCAGAAATAATGAAATGGAAATAAATATGCAATATGAAATAAGGTTATCTCGGGAAACAAATCCGAGAATTTTTCTGTTACATTTAAGAAAAGACAGGAATTAAAAAGCTGGAAAATGGAAATACTGAGTAGTGGAAGCCGGTGCTCAAGGGAAGTCTTCTGCCACTATCTCGTCCTCTGTTCCTGGTTCTGTTCCGAGGAGTGCTCCGGTACCGTATACCTCAGGATAGTTCTCTTCAGCTGTACCTGGGGACATCATCCATTCCAGGTCCTCAGGGGACATAGCAAGGTACAGAAATAACTCAAGCCAAATGAATATCAGTGCAGCAATAAGATAAACAGCAGGGTAAACTAAGTAACCAACTATGTGATATGCAAATGAGAGCAGCACTAGAACTCAGGCCGAAGCCACTACAAGCTCTGTGTCGGGGAGCCGGTAGCGGCAATAACTATGAATTACACTATGATATAAACTATGTTTTATATATATATAATATCAGCCTGTAGTCTGTGTGTCTCTCCCCACCCAATGTAATCACACGTCTCATGTCCATGACACGCATAATCATAACTAATGCAGTAAGTCTGATAGCTATGAATCAAATGTCTAAGAATGTAAAGTCTATGTCATCAACATGCAACCTATACAGAATCACCTTGAATGTCTCAGGAAGACTCTGTCTCATGAAATAGTGTCAAGTGTCCTGGGTTCTGGTGTACTTGATAGGACAAGTACGAGAATTATAGGGTCTCGATATCCATGTCTATGTGACGTTACACAACCCCGCGTACGGAGTTGGCACCCGACTATGATCGGACACTAAGCACGTCACACGTTCCCTAGGTCAAGTAGTTAAAACAAGTTTATATTTTAATTCACATGAAAACAAGTAAAATACTTTGTCAAGGATTACTGAGATTTGGCAAGCTTTAATTGTCCTTTAATGCATAATTAAGTCCAGAAAATAATTAGCAAGCTGCAGAGTTTGGCAAGGTACACTTGCCTGTGGTTCCGGCTGTGTTTACGGCTCTGACTTCGGCGGGAATTGCAGGCGGTACTCCGGTTGCTGAAACAAACATCACCATCAGATCCAGAAAATATCAATCAGCTGGAAACGCCTGTCCTTGAGTCCAATTTGGAGACAAGGGCAAAAACGGCAGTTTCGGGCCAAAACGGGGTCCACCGGTGGGCCCGCTTTGCACCGAAAACGCGTCAGGGTCAACGGTCTCCAAATTCACCCAACTTAGTGTCAACAGGTCAGAAATGCTGATACGAACCCAACGGAACTTTCAGAATTGAATTCCGATGAGCCGTTCACAAAATCGCCCGTCGAGCGGGGCCTACGGGGCCCACGACACGCGATTTCGTCAACGTTCTCAGAATCGAACCAAACTTGACCCACAGGACCAGCGTATCGCTACGAGTCCGATGGCGCAAGTTTCGTTTCAATCCGACGTGTGTACACAAAGTTAGGTCGAATTGCAGAAAGGGCGGATACGGGGCGATGTCCGCGGATACGCGTTGATTCCGGTGTGCACGCACACCCGAATCAGCTTCTGCGAAATCCCACACGTCCGTATCGACGAGGCGCACGTATCTGTGAAGACCGCGCGCGACCAAGTCGTCCCGTTTGGCGGGGCGGACTCGGTTCCGGGGTGAAACAGGGTCTGGGTTTTCCTGTTTTTGGATCGCGGGGTGCGATCGCCACAGGCCGCGATGCCCCGAACAGTTTGTCCGGACACCGAGAGGGTCATACAGGCTTCGCGTAGGAATTGACGGAATCGAAAACGGAGATCAGGGTTGCAAGATACGAATACCTGAAGGGGACCGAGAAATCGGGCTTCGAACCGTGTCCGACACGCGTGTTCGTGTCCTGTGCTGTGAATCCCCGTGTCCGGGTCTGTGTCCGCGTGTCCGGGCTCTGGGTACTGCTGGAGGACACGCCGGAGCTGGTCGACCGTCGGCGAGGTCTCGGGCGGGGCTCTGGCGGCTCAGGCGAGGTCGTCCGCGCGGCTAGGGCGGAGGGAGTCGGACACGGGCGGCTCTCGACAGCGGGGAGGAGAGAGGAAGGGCTCTGGGCGGTGGCTCACGGCGGGGGAGTTGGCGCGGGAGGTCGACGGCGGGTCTGGGAGGTGGACGGCGGGGATCGGGGCTGCCGGAGGTCGCCGGAGTGCTAGGGTGGAGGGTTAGGGTTTGGTTCTGTGGGGGAGGAAGAGGCGGAGATGGGGGTCTTTATAGGGGGGGTTGGCGCGGCGAGGTCGGGGACGACGTGGGCGGGGAACGCGGAGGGGAGGGGCTACGTGGCGCGGCGTGGCCGGAAATCGCGGCGGCCGGCGGATCGAACGGGGAAGATGGGGAACAGGGGTGAGGCTGGCGGGTCGGGTCGGGCGCGGATCCGGGTGAGCGGACCCGCCCGACCCGCTAAGCACAGGCTGGGCCGGGTTCGGCTAAACGGGCTCGGCCCACTGGGCCGGGCCCAAAAACGAGTAAATAAAATCAAATAATAATAATAATAATAATAAATATTAATTAATTAATTAATTAATTTAGAAAATAGTTTTTAGGCTTTTAAAAATAGGTCTGATGCCCAATAAAATCCCAGAAAATTACCCTAAGTCCGGTTTTCTATTTTACATCCAAAAATATTATTTACATAATATTTTAATATTGTTTAATATCATTTAAAAATCATGGAATAATTAAAACCCTTATTTTAAATTGGGAAAAATCCCAGAAAATTCCAGAAAATTGTGAAAATTCCAGTTTTTTTTTTAAAATTTGAAAAATCAGGGGGTTTACAGGCGGCACGGCACAGAGTATGACGGACAGGGCCATCTTATCGTCGCGGTAGTCGGCTTTTCCGGGTTCGATCGCCTTCCACAGGCCTTGCGCCTGCATGTTGACTCTCATTAAGAGAGCCCAATCCGCGTAGTTGGTCCGTGTCAGCATGGGGTACTTGAAGGTGAATGACGTCGACGTCGTGGGGCTTTGGTCGTCGTTGGTTGCCATAGCTTCTCTGTTCCTCAACCCGAGCTCTGATACCAAATGTAGTAAAATAGCCCAGTAAAGAGGAAACATGACACAAGTTTTGTGGAGGATGAATAACTTGGTGATTTTTATTGAATGAAATGGTAGCTATATATAGTTGAACATTTGATGTAAAGAGATAGACTAAATAATAAATATATCAAAGTTGTTTCAACAAACAACTTATCAATCTAAACCAACTAATAATCTAAACCAACTAAATAATCTAAACAAACTAACAAGATTATCACCAACAAAGATGCTATGGTGGAGTGCTGGAATATAGCTCCTACCAGAACCTCGCGGTGCTGCTCGCTCGGGCCGTCGACTCCACTGTTCCGATCTATCAGCAACTATGCCTGCGGAACTCACCACCGTCGGAGCAACATGGAGGCAATAGCTTGGAATGTAGGAATGAAGGAAAGGGAATAAAATATGGAAGAGGCGGGTAATATAATTGTATATGAAATTGAATAGATTTAATTGGTGGAAGGATTTGAATGAAGACATTTATTGAAAATAAATGATGGGTAGATTTAATAATAGTGGAATTGTAATGGTAAGTATTTGAATCCATAATGAATGATTGGTGTATAAATGAAAATATTTATAAGAATTTATTATGAATATTTTAGGAAGATTTTAAGAGGGATTAATGGAGACTTGGTTTGAAATTCAAAACAAAATTTCCTAATATATAATCTACTATAATTAACATACTATATGATTTGTAAAAATTTCTAAATTAAATCCAAAATATATTTACACACACAAAATATAATTTTTACATTTAAACATATGGGACTATGCTATGACTACAACCAAATGCCTACAACCCTCTTACAACCGCCACGTGGCGGCCGTCCATTGGAGGAGGGAGGAGAGGTGGGATCTGATGTCTGTCCGGGTGGCCGTCACGTGGCAAGAACGTCATGTGGCAACCGTTCATTGGGGGAGAGGTGGGACCGGATGTGACCCACATAGCGGGAGGGGAGAGAGGGTTGTAAGAAGGTTGTAAGCATTTGGTAGTAAACTTAGCATTATTGTATATATATATATATATATATATATATATATATATATATATATATATATATATATATATATATATTCTAATTAAGAAAATTGAAATATAATATTTACTGATTATTAAACATAATTTATGATTTCGGGTCTAATATATTTAAAATTTTAATGTAAGTCAAATCTAACTAACATTCTAATCTTATAAAATTAATCATTTTAGTTATAATCAAATTTTTTTTAGTCTAATGCATTCTCACAATACTAGTTAATATAATAATTAATTTTATCTAATTTAACCTAATATAATGTAATTTAAATTAATCTAATGGTATAAAATTTAATATAATTTAACTTAATCTATGCAAATTTAAAAATCTTCTAGTTGGATAAAATTTAATATAATTTAAGTTAATATAATGCAAAATTAAAAAATATTTAAAAAAATATTATAATTCATAACTTAATAATTTTAAAATTGTACATAAAAATATAATATTTTTATTTTGATATACCTTTTGAAATGAAAAATAAAAATAATCTAATATTATATGCGTTGGTTGAAGTTTGTTATGCCATGAATGTATAGTAATTATTTGAATGATGACAGATAATGAATATTGTGTTACAAAAACAAATATGATATCTCACCTAGACAACAGAAATCAAGATTCATTATTCATTGGTTCAAAATTACAACTGAAATTAATCTTGCATATAGAACTAAATTTGTGGTCTAAGCGAACTTATTATCCATACACTAGTAATTCACGTATGTTGTACGTAACAATTTGTATTGCACATATAAAAAATATATATGATATTATTAAAAATTAGATAGAATTTTATATTATATTAGAATATTTTAAATATGATTTGAATATATTTTAATAATTATTTGATAGAAATATTTTTTTGAACTTTGGATATGTGTTTAATTAGATAATAACTTGTAGTTAATTTAAATATAATTTAAAATTTAAATATATTCTAGGATTTATTATATGTTTAGGTAAATTTTAATTTTTTCTCTCACCTACATAAGAAAAAAATTATAGTTATTTTTAAAAATTTAATAATTGATGATATACATACGACTTAGACGGTTCAGTTTTGAGCCGTTTATAAGCCGTCTTCTAATAGTAGAGATAGAGACAGGGTCGGCCCTGCCCCAGGACAGCCAAGGCGACCGTCCAGGGCCCACAGACCAGGGGGGCCAAAAAAATTTATTTTAGACATATATATATTAATAATCTTATATCTAAACTAGAACTAGCATATATCATGGCCCTCCTTTAACACAAAACAATTGTAGTGTAGTGGTTATTATGTTAGACATGCACTTTAAATGTCCTAGGTTCAATTATTGGTGAAGGTTTTTTTTTTTAATTTACTTTTATTTTAGTTTTTAATATTTTTATATTATATATAGGGACCCTATTTTAAAAGTTCGTCTAGGGTCCCATGAACTCAGGGTCTGACATTGATAGAGATAGAGATAGTTATATTTTTAGCTAAGAAATTATATAACAACTTTTTTTTTGATATATATATATATATATATATATATATATATATATATATATATATATATATTGTTAATTTCTACACGAGTCATGTACATATGGACCAATAAAAATAATGTTTACTAGTGCACATGGTGATGTAGGAATTCATTTCTATTAGTCCATATGGTCCACATCTGCATGTCTAATTTAGAAAAATAAACACTATAGCGTTATATATATATATATATATATATATATATATATATATATATATATTATATCGGAATTGAAATTCCGAATAAGTGGAGAAAGAGAAGGAATAAAATATTCCTCCAAATTTTCAATTATCAATAAATAAACTTCAAATATTATTTCATATGTTCATATCCACCGTTCATCCATTCAAAAGAAAAAAGATGTGGTCAAAGATGTATATATCATTAATCATATTAGTCGTAACTGTCATTTAAAGTCATTTAAAGCGTTGACCACTTGGAATGTTTTTGAATTCAGAATTACAAATCCTAAATTTACAAGGACAGCTCATACAAGACACCAGAAAACCCAATAAAAATATGACACGTAAGCATAATATATACGTGTCATATAACTATTGCTTCGTAACGTGTTTGGTGTTTGCTCCTAACCATCGTTGATTTAGGGCCATATAAGAAAAAAGGTGCTATCGATTAAACACTTGGCAAAAAGGGGTCCATGCTCTCTCTATATAATGACGAAAAGGAGTCTATTCACTTTCTCGTAGTTTTCTCCAAAACCTCTCTCTCTCTCTCTAAAATTCTTGGAGGCCATCTTCAATCGAGGTTTATTCTCTTTTCTTTCTTTTTTTAATATTTATTTTGTGCTCATGTTTTTTTCTTCTTCATAGTCAATAAATTTTTAACTATTATTTCTCTTTTTATATATGTGAAAAAGATTGGTTATTAAGTTCAAGATAGTTGAGATCTTAGGAAATAATCGTTGAAAATTATTTTGATAAAGGTAGATGGTTTGTTTTTCTTGAAATGACAAAGGATTAAGAGAGATTATTTGTAGTTTACTGTGTGTTTATAGAAATTTGTTGTTGAATTTGCATGTTTCTACATAGGTCCCCCCTTAGATCACTAGCAATTGGACTAACATATTAGGTAACTAGTGAGAAATTTTGTTATTGTTTGGTACTTTGAAGAGAAATTTTGGATTATTTCTGTAGTGGCAAAAACTCTGCTTAGAAGTAATATTTTTTATTTTTTTTGTAGATTCAACTTGAACCCAGTTCAAAACTGACCCAGGTGATTTTTTTTAAAATTTAATCTTAAGTTCAGAACTGACACAGATGATTTTTTTTTAGTTTAATTTTAACACCTTGTGGATCTTGTCAACCTTGAAGCTGAATCCTTGACGTTAGCTTATCATACCGACATTGTGTCGAACACTTGTCTCTCTGTCGTTTTATCCCTGCAAAAGTTAACCCTCTTTGCGCCTACGCTCTGGAGGACCGTGGCGCCTAGGAGCTCTTTCGCCTCCTGCAACTGTGATCAACAATTACTTTTTGACCGTTTTAAACGTCTTATCTTACTCATTAAACAAGAGCAATTATGATAGTAACTAGTTTGTTCCTCCCTCCAAACCCTACTAGGTTGTTTCATTGAACTAGAATAGTTTTTCTTTATCATAACAATGTGCGTCAACGGGTCGGGCTCTTGTCAGATTTATGTATAGTCCGAATTCGATTCCGAAAATTATTCCGGTTCCCACTTCCCAAACCTATATTTGGATCCGACCCAATTTTAATAAGGTATCACTTTTATTATCCTGACGCGACCCGATTGTTCTTTATATATAGCAAAAAAAAGATATCATTTATTGTGGCAGGAGACGCCTGTCCTTGTATTTCCAAAAGAAAAGTCTAGAAGTATCAACCAGTTGGCTATATTTAATTTACATGGTAGTCAAAGGCGCGATGCAGAAAGGCAAGACGTATTTCTCCAGGCAAGACATCTTTTTTTCAGGCGCACCCTAGGCACGTCTTTCTACAAGGCACAACTAAGAAAAGACGTGTCTTATATTTTTTTTTTATACAAAAAACTTTGAGTCATGAAGATAATACTTTTACCTCATACCAGTAGTTGGTTATAGTTGAACGGAAAAAACTAAAATTTACTAAAAACATGGTCGGGATAATACAAACTCTTGTTAGTTCTGTTGACTGCTACTGTTGCTTTGCTAGTTTCTTTGGTTATGTTTTAACATATTTTTGTTAGTTTTAATATGTTATTTGGTTTTATTTCTTACGTTACTTATTTATTTATTTATCTATGTATATTTATTTTTTATTTTTTATATTTGTGCCTCGTTCCGTTCGGGTATGCACCTTAAATGTGCCTTGTATCTCGGACGATATAGACATTTTGCGAGTACGCCTTGCGCCTTTGACTACATTTATTCTAAAATACTATATTTAACTCATATAGCAAGTTCGGGTCTCATCTATTGTACCGGAAATTGAATCAAAATTATTTGGGTTTTGCTTGTGTTTTGACATTTCTTTTGTTGTTGGCTCGAGTAAATGTGATCCTCGGAAGGATCACCTTGAACTCTTGGCATGATAAACACAGGAAAGATGTGGAAGGAGTTTCTAATGTGGTTCTTTATCTTTGTTCGACAACGATATCCTCTCAAGCTATACTCGCAATCACAGTTACGCAAAAATGTTTTTATTTTGAATAACATTTACTTATAGCAGCAGCATCAATTTCGGTTTTAGATTTCTAACTATAAAGGGCATTGATCACACGGAAAGGAGTTAAGTTTCCAACGGATTTCTTGATTGTTGTCAAACGATAGCTCTCGAGATACTTGTTGTCATGATTCTTGACTATTGTGAAAGGTGGTGCCAGAGACCCGGACCGGCTCGGCCCACCCCCTCCACGGGTTCGGGCTGGGTCGACAAAATCGGCCCGTAAGTCCGGCCCGGGTGTGCAACGCTGCGGGTCCGTGCCGGCCTGGTTTGTTATATATATATATGTAATTTTAAAAAAAATTATAAATTTTTTTACAATAATTTTTTATGACCGGGTTGTACAATAATTTTTATTTTATAAAGCCAACTGACTAGGTTAGTAGTCATTTGTGCCAAAGAAAGCACATATGGATCTCTATTTAAAGAGCATATCTCCTTTCACCCATATGTTCAGTCGATGTGGAACTAAAAGTTCTTTTTACATATGAAATCTTCCAACCATATGCTACATAGAAATGAGAACATCGGTTGCACATATGGATGGAAGGAAATACACTCTTTAAATAGAGATCCATAGATGATTTCTTTGGCACAAATGATTACTACACTAGTCAATTGGCTTTATCAAAAAAATTACATCTTGTCATTTGAGTTGACGAGAATTATAAATTTTTTTACTAACAAATAACTTATAATTTTCTATGTATTATATACATAATATATTATATAACTTATATTATATATAATATATATATATATAATAATTGGGCCGGCCCGGTCCAACCCGGAACTGGCCCGAACCGCCAGCCATCAGGTCATGGGCCTGAGCTGGGTCAGCCTTCAGGCCTACGGGCCGGGCCGGCCCGGACCAGTCCATGTCTGGGTTTGAACCCGGACCGGCCCGAATTCGTTTAAAATCGGTCAAACCAGGCCTCGGGACGGCCCGGCCCATTACACACCTTGAACTGTGATCCACAATTAATTTTTGACCATTTTAACCATCTTATCTTACTCATTAAACAAGAGCAATTATGATAGTACCTAGTTTGTTCACCCCTCCAAACCCTACTAGGTTGTTTCATTGATCTAGAATAGTTTTTCTTTATCATAACAATATGCGTCAACAGGTCGGGCTCTGGTTAGATTTATGTATAGTCCGAATTCGATTCCGAAAATTATTTCGGTTCCCAGTTCCCAAACCTATATCTGGATCCGACCCAATTTTAACAAGGTATTGCTTTTATTATCCTGATGCGACCCGATTGCTCTTTATATATAGCAAAAAAAATTATCATTTATTGTGGCCGGAGACGCTTGTCCTTGTATTTCCAAAAGAAAAGTCTAGAAGCATCAACCACCTAGCTATATTTAATTTACATGGTAGTCAAAGGCGCGGTGCAGAAAGGTAAGACGTCTTTCTCAAGGCAAGACATCTTTCTCCAGGCGCACCCTAGGCACGCCTTTCTACAAGGCACAACTAAGAAAAGACGTGCCTTATATTTTTTTATACAAAAAACTTTGGGTCATGAAGATAATACTTTTACCTCATACCAGTAGTTGGTTATAGTTGAACGGGAAAAACTAAAATTTACTAAAAACATAGTAGGGATAATACAAACTCTTGTTAGTTCTGTTAACTGATACTGTTGCTTTGCTAGTTTTTTGGTTATGTTTTAACATATTTTTGTTGGTTTTAATATGTTATTTAGTTTTATTTCTTACATTACTAATTTATTTATTTATGTATATATATTTTTATTTTTTTATTTGCGCCTCGTTTCGTTCGGGTATGCGCCTTGCGTCTCGGGCGATATAGACATTTTGCGCCTCGAGTGCGCCTTTTGGCATGATAAACACAAGAAAGATGTGGAAGGAGTTTCTAATGTGGTTCTTTATCTTTGTTCGACAACGATATCCTCTCAAGCTACTCGCAATCACAGTTACGCAAAATTGGTTTTTATTTTGAATAACATTTAAGTATAGCATCAACATCAATTTCGGTTTTAGATTTCTAACTATAAAGGGCATTGATCATACGGAAAGTAGTTGAAGAGTTTCCAACGGATTTCTTGATTGTCGTCAAACGATAGCTCTCGAGATTCTTGTTGTCATGATTCTTGGCTATTGTGAAAGGTGGTGCCAGAGAAAGAGCCTTTATTCAGAATATGGCTCAGTAACTATCAACAACATCAAATTTGGTTGTAGGAATATAAAATAGCAACAATCCATCCGGTCAAAAGCTTACCTAGGCGATAAGGTCCTTTAGGTGCAAAATTGAGGCACATTTGAGGGAAAAAAACAAATGCAAAGTATAAAACATGTATATTTATGCCATATTTTTTGTCTTCGATTTGTTTGGTATTGGTAAGATTTTATGGTTGCAACACCTTTTTGCTAACGTTTTAGGTGAGGTTGGTGGAGTGTAAGATGACGGATGTTACTTCGTAGGGGAGAAAAACAAATGCAATGTATAAAACATGTATTTTTATAAAAGAAATGCCTTCAATTTGTTTGGTATTAATAACATTTTAGGGTTGTAGCACCTTTTTGCTTAACATTTTAGGTGAGGTTGGTGAGATTTAAGATGACCGATGTAACTTAGTAGGGAGGGTACTTCAAGAAGAAGAGTTTGGTATGAGTCGACAATGACTAGATGCAGACGACAGTTGGAAATTGGTGAAGAAGAGGTTGGTAAGGGAGGAAGAGGTTGGTGTGAGTCGATGCAGATTATAGTTGGCAATGGGCTGCTTGTTATGGAAGGTGATCTGTTTTTGCGATCATCATGTCAAATTTAGGGGTTGGTTATAGATCAAAATCGTGTCGGGTTTATGTAAGTGGCTCTAGTTTGGGACTTGTCAAAATGGTAAGCCAAGACGGGAGGGCCGTATCATAACCCTAGGTTGGCGCCTATGCGTTCCTTTGTTGTCTTAGCATGTTTCGTATGAAGCCAAGTGCCTAACAAAAATAGCGTCTAGGCAAGGAGCGTGGTAGTCAAAGGTGCTACTTGGGCACGCCCAAGACGTGCCTCGCAGAAAGGCACTGCGTCTCACACCTCACTAGGCAAGGCACATTTCTCCAGACGCACTCAAGGTGCGCCTTAGTTGCGCTTTCCTGTAAAGGGCAACCAAGAAATGGCGCGCCTTAGCGTACCTTATGGTTGTTTTTTATACAAAAAAGTGGGATGGACCTCATACAAGTAGTGGGATAATACAAACTCTTAGTTCTGTTGATGGCTACTGTTACTCTGCTAGTTCACTTGGTTATGTTTTAATGTATTTTTGTTGGTTTTAGTATATTATTTGGTTTTATTTCTTACATTACTAATTTATTTATTTATCTATGTATATTTTTATTATTTTTTATATTTGCGTCTTGCTTCACTCGGACGCACGTCTTAACCATGCATTGCGCCTTATTTTTATTATTTTTTATATTTGCGTCTTGCTTCACTCGGACGTGCATCTTAACCATGCATTGCGCCTCAGACGATATGGATCTTTTGCGCCTCGCATGCGTCTTGTGCCTTTGACTATCTTGAGTAGTGTGGTGCTTTGGCAAATATTCATTTAACACGTGACTTCATTTGCATTTTGTTTCTCATAAATACATATCTACATGTAGTATTATTTTAGCTTTCTTTGCTTTAATTTTGTATTAAAATCTTTTTTTTCCAAAATTGTTCCTTTTGGACAAATAGTCCCCCTTTCCATTTGGCTCGTACTTTAAACTTAAACAATAAACATGTTGGGTTCGGGTTTAACCTAAATAGAGCATACAAAAATGGATCCGGTCGAATCCGACCCGATTGCACATTTATATTTAAGTAACCTTGAGCTAGACATGAGGGTCGTTAATAAAGTTCACAATTTGGTATAATTAATTTTGTTTGCTATAGTTCATAATTTTTTGGTTTTATTTTGTGCTTATCATTTTGCATGTCATAACATATAATGTTTTTGTTTTAAAGGGCGTGCCATACAACGAGTCCTTTCCCGGAACCATCAATCAATTTCAAGTTTTTGCAACTAGGAGTATATGCACAATCTTTTATCAACTTGGAGTTAGGACAAGCCGTCAAAGAAAGAGGAGTTATTTGTTCGCTTGTTGAGAAACAAATCCAAGGTTCGATATTTTATATATTGAACGACTATTTATAGAGTAACAAAGTATGATGGGATCTTTAGATAGCAAGAAAATCTTGCCACTATTGAAAGATACACATACTTCTTTTTCACATATTCCGGGGAATACGGCTAGACAAGTATCTCGTAAATGTGATTTAGTACCTAAATCCCTAATTATCCGAAAATTTCCTATTGGTTGTGGCAAGAATGCCATTTATCGAAGGGAGAACGGAGGATCACAAGTTGTTGCCCCATCAAAAAGTAAAATCATTCGAGATAAGCAAGCTAATGACTTCGATGTCAAGGGGAAGGATGTTCCACTTGGAATCACTAAGAGTTCTCCAAATAACTTGAAATGCTTGGAAAAACGAAATTTGGGACATGAGGAAACAATCTTCAAAGTCCTCAAGGAAAGCGAATCAAATGTTGTTGCCCCATCAAAAGCGAACATATCGGATGAGCAAGTTGATGAAGAAGGAAAAAGTTGTGCACTTGGATTTGTAAGAAGTCCTAAATACGACGTTTCCTCGGAAGCACAATGTTTGGGACATGAGGAAACCTTCACAAAGGAAGTCAAAGGCCTTTCATTATTGCATAATAACGATAATTTTCTATTATTAATTGACCAAGAAGGGCACAAGTCAATTATTGGGAGCACAGATATTGATATGAGAAGTAAATATCTTGACCTTGCAAAGAAGGTATGAGTTTCTAACTATTGTTTATGGATTTTTTTTTACTTAAATGTCTATTGTTTGTTTCCTAATATAAATGCTCTAAATACCAATAGATTAGGGTGTTGTATTTTTTTGTTATGTTTTTTTTTACGATTAAGCACTTCTCCGAATATGGCAAACTTGTATATGTTTTAAAATTTTGAGAGAATATAGTGTAATAGTGGACATGTCAAATACATTTTAATTGTGTTGATTACTAATTTTTACACTTACCTCTCTTTCTTCTTCATTATTCAAATTGTTGACTTGTCATAGGATAAGATGCAAATAGTGCTAGGGCTTGTGGAGCCTAGACTATAAAGAGTCTATACAAAGAGGGAAGATTATACTACTTCCTATAGCGAACATTATGTCGAAAAGAGTAAGAATGACAATCCCAAGTGTGTGTGTATATATATATATATATATATATATATATATATATATATATTGGCAACTAACAAGCCTTACTGTCATGCCAAGCGACGCCCTCTCTTTATATATACTAGATAAATTAGGCACGTGCATTGGAATGAGAAAAATATTGGTTATAAAGCATGCACGTTCACAACAATTTATTTTGGTGTGAAGGACCAGTTTCTTACATTAACATGCATGTCCATGTTTAAAATTTAAACCATTTTCAAATTTTGGGGCTCATCAATTTCTTTTGGTGGTGAAGGACAGGACAGGACGACAACTTCAAATTGTTGTTGTAGTTAAACAATTTTATATATATATATATATATATATATATATATATATATATTTGGGGTGTAAAGGCCCCATCCCTCACACACACCGGATGCCTCGACCCCCCCCCCCCCCCCCGCTGCACCCATATACCCGTGACCTAACCGTGTATATATATATATATATATATATATATATATATATATATATATATATATATATATATATATATTTATTTATTTATTTATTTATTTATTTTATATTGTTTTTCACTATGGTAGTCAACAAGTCCTGGACCAATGGGCCAGCAATTGGAGACATAGAATTGACCAGAAAACCGGTCAGAGTCCCCGGGGCGGACCACAAATAAGATTTTGGTCACTTATGTAGATGTGAACAATCTTCTTTGCAATTCTTTTATGGCACAAATACTAAAGTTCTATGATACATTACTTTCTCCATGCTGCTGAAATGGGTTCAGATGGATGATGGCTGAATGAGGTCTCTCATTGAGGGAGGGTATTCTCCCTTTTATGGGTTTGTGGGAATCAGGAGAGAGGAGTCCTAGGGTGTTCTGAGCCAATGCCTTGTATACTGTTTCCATCATTACTTTTCTCTTTACTTACTATCGTGTGAACTATCATTTGTAAGTTGTTTATAGCAGAAACTGATGATTTGGAAAATGTCAAAACAATTTCTTTTATATATCTGATCTTAATTTTGTGTATCAGACTGACAATGTGTCAACAAGGAACCAGATACCTTTCGAGTCTTCGGGTATTCAAAGACCCAGCACAGACTTATCAGAAGTTAAGGATGTGCCCAAACCAATCAAGCTGTCTGATCAGCCAGCAGCACCACCTCTTGCACCTTCTGCATCTGTTGAACGAAGACCCGCCACATATTCATCTGAAGTTAATGATTGGCGTGAACCAATCAAGATGTCTGATCAGTCAGCTGCACAACCTCTACCACCTTCATTGTCGGTCGATCCTCATAGTTCATCCGTTCTTCAAGCCAAAGATGTTATCGCCAGGCCAATATGCAAAAGGTACTCTTCTTTTCGAAGAGTCTCAGCTATCAGAGTTTTCCCTAGGGGCTGTGGGAAAAATGCCTCACGCGATAACAAAGGGCTAGCCTCAGAGGCTGCAGTCTCATTAGACAACCGAACTTTGGTTGATGCAACTTCAAGCACTCAGGTGGTTGCCCCCCAATCAACTAATACAGATGTAGAAGTTGGGTTTAATATGAGAGCAATGAAGGAAGAACCAGAAGTTGAAAATTTAGTGTTGAAAAATGCTGAGAATGATTTCCCTATTGGCTATGGCTCACTTGATATCAATAGGCTAACCTCAGATGCTGCAGTCTCATCAGAAAACTGTACTTTGCTTCATGCAAATTCAAGCATTCAGGTAACTGCCCCCCAGTCAACTAATAAGGATGCTGAATATGAGTTGACTATGAAGGATGAATCACACCTTGAGATTGTAGCATTGAAAAATGCAGAGAAAGATATCCTGCCAAAAAACAACGAGACGAAACTCTTTCCGGTTGGCCCAGAAGAACAAAGGATTATTATGGTATGCAATGATGAAAAAGCCCTAGTTGCAACTAAAGCAGTGAAGCGAGAAACTGAAGAGGAGATTCATTTCCTGGAAGCACCAGAGCCTATCACGAGCAATGTTGAGAAGGTCCATAGTGCAGTTGAAGAGGAGAGAAAATTACATGTTGATCTTCCAATGAAAAAAAGAAGATTGGAATCGCAATCTTTTCGAAGAGTCTCAGCTATCAGAGTTTTCCCTAGGGGCTGTGGAAAAAATGCCTCACGTGCTATCAATGGGCTAACCTCAGAAGCTGCAGTCTCATTAGACAACCGAGCTTTGGTTGATGCAACTTCAAGCACTCAGGTGGTTGCCCCCCAATCAACTACTATGGATGTAGAAGATAGGTTTAATATGAGAACAACAACGAAGGAAGAACCAGAAGTTGAAAATATAGCGTTGAAGAATGCTGAGAAAGATTTCCCTATTGGCTATGGCTTACTGGATATCAATAGACTAACCTCAGAAGCTACAGTCTCATCAGAAAACTGTACTTTGCTTCATGCAAATTCAAAGATTCAGGTAGCTTCCCCCCAGTCAACTAATAAGGATGCTGAATATGAGTTGACTATGGGAAAAGCAATGAAGGAAGAATCACACCTTGAGATTGTAGCATTGAAGAATGCAGAGAAAGATATCCTGCCAAAAAACAAAGAGACGGAACTCTTTCCGGTTGGCCAAGAAGAACAAAGGATTATTATGGCAAACAATGATGAAAAAGCCCTAGTTGCAACTATAGCAGTGAAGCAAAAAACTGAAGAGGAGATTCAATTCCCGGTTATCTTGGAAGCACCAGAGCCTATCACGAGCAATGTTGAGAAAATCCCTAGTGCAGTCGAAGAGAAGAGAAAATTACATGTTGATCTTCCAATGAAAAGAAGATTGGAATCTCAATCTTATGATGCTTCATTAAACGAGGCTGGAACTGGCTATACAGAGGAAAAACAAATTTCAAGTGGCTCAGAAGGCGTGGAGCCAATCAATTTGTGCCACTACAGTGCTCGTAAGAAACTAATGGAGAAGCTAAGCATGTTCAGAGTAACATATCATAAATTGTTGATGGAAGAGTACAAGGGAACTGTGAATGGCACTCGGACTGATCTTGTGGCTCATAAGTTCTACAAAGCAGGAAATTCCCGGTGTGATGATCACCATAAGTACTTGGGAAGTGTTCCTGGAGTTGAAATTGGTGACAAGTTCCATAGAAGAGTTGAGTTGTGTATAGCTGGCCTTCACAGCCAACATCAGGCGGGTATCGATTACATGAAACAAAATGGAACAAGTATTGCTGTAAGTATAGTATCCTCTGGACGATATGGCAATGACACGGCAGACACCGATGTACTGTTGTACTCTGGGGCTGGAGTACCAAATCAAGACCAGAAACTCAAACGAGGAAACCTAGCACTCAAGAACAGCATGGATGCCCAGATTCCAGTTCGTGTCATTTATGGATTTAAAAAATATAAACACAGGGCTAAGACGGTTACAACATACATATATGATGGGCTGTATTTAGTTGAAAACTTCTGTTGCAAGATGGGTGATTGCGGTCATAACATTTTCATTTTCTGCTTGAGACGGATTGAAGGGCAACCTGAAGGCATCATCGGAGTCAAGAGGTCCGGAAGCCCGAGAGTACGTTCTTTCCTATCTGCAGCAGATATATCTCAAGGAAATGAAGACATACCTATACCAGCGAAGAATTTTATTGATCAAGAATGTCCATTCCCGTTCAAGTACACACCAAAAATGATATATCCTTCTCAGTGCAGCCTGATTCCACCACAGGGATGTGATTGTGTTGATGGTTGTTCAGATTCTAACCGGTGCACATGTGCTGTGAAAAATGGGGGGCAACCTGAAGGCTTCATCGGAGTCAAGAGGTCCAGAAGCACGAGAGTACATTCTTTCCCCTCTGCAGCGGATATATCTCAAGGAAATGAAGACATACCTATACCAGTGAAGAATTTTATTGATCAAGAATGTCCATTCCCGTTCAAGCACACACCGAAAATGATATATCCCTCTCAGTGCAGCCTGATTCCACCACAGGGATGTGATTGTGTTGATGGTTGTTCAGATTCTAACTGGTGTGCATGTGCTGTGAAAAATGGGGGGCAACCTGAAGGCTTCATCGGAGTCAAGAGGTCCAGAAGCACGAGAGTACATTCTTTCCCCTCTGCAGCGGATATGTCTCAAGGAAATGAAGACATACCTATACCAGTGAAGAATTTTATTGATCAAGAATGTCCATTCCCGTTCAAGTACACACCAAAAATGATATATCCCTCTCAGTGCAGCCTGATTCCACCACAGGGATGTGATTGTGTTGATGGTTGTTCAGATTCTAACCGGTGCAAATGTGCTGTGAAAAATGGGGGGACGATCCCCTTCAGTTATGGTGGTGCTATTAAGAAAGTAAAGCCAGTCGTCTACGAGTGCGGTCCTTCTTGCAAGTGTCCTCCAACTTGCCACAACCGACTTAGCCAGCATGGCATCAAACTTCAGTTAGAAGTCTTCAAAACTGAGTCAAGGGGTTGGGGAGTTAGATCTCCGAATTTTATTCCATCGGGCACATTCATTTGTGAGTATGCAGGAGAGCTGTTGAGTGAAGAAGAGGCTGCAAAGCGGACCATTGACGAGTATTTATTTGATGTTGGGATTAAGAACAGTATGCACCGCCCGAAAATGTCTTTTAGTGAAGTGCAAAAGGAGAGCTGTACTATCGATGCTTATTACTCTGGTAACGTGGGAAGGTTCATCAACCATTCTTGCTCCCCAAATCTTTATGCTCAGAATCTATTTTATGACCATGAAAATGGCAATATGCCACACATCATGCTATTTGCCCGCAAGGATATTCCACCACTTCAAGAGTTAACCTATGATTACCATTACGGCACAGTTCAAGATTCTAATGGAAGAATCATGAAGAAAACTTGTTTTTGTGGCTCTACTGAGTGCACTGGCAGGCTATACTGATTTGTTTCTATCCTCAAGGTAAGCCATTGAAGTTCTTTACCTTGTCTGTGTATCATCATTTGCCTATGTTACTTAAAATGATTTATGAATAACATGTGCAGTTTATGATTATGGTTACTCTATCGTAGTTTGTAGATAAACCTTCTATTATTTGGAACTATTTTAATTTATTTTGTTGTAAAACTAGCATATTTAATTTTATATAGATTTGGCAGCGCTGTTTGTTGCTTTAGAAAATCGTAATTAATAGAATTTTCATATTGGTGAAAGTACCCCCATCCCTCTGTGTACTAATAAGGGCGCCTAACATCATTTAACATCTCATCCCTCTTTGTACTAACAAGGGCGTAACATCATTTAGCATAATTGAAAGTTAATATACTTTTAGACTCATTTGCATTTAAGTACACTGAACTAACATGTTGCACTTTTGTATTACATATTATTTTCCTAATCTTTAGTTTCTGATGCATGTAGGGAGAAATGGCCATGTCCAGTTACTACTAATCCAAAGAGAAAATAATACTACTTCGAATGAAAGGGTATAACAAATTGCCCATTTTCCTCTCAACTATCGAATGAAGGTGAGTGTTTATGATTTGAGGCAAAAGCTATAACAAATTTTGCTTTCCTTAGTGATTTGGGTGGAGAATTGTGCAAGTGTAGGCGACTTTGTAATCCTTGTTGAATTTAATGAAGATTTTAAATTAAGATCTATTTTGGGCATGTCTCTCTTTCAATGAATGTATTGTTGTGAGCATTTACTTCTTGATCATGAGCTCTACTCCGAGACATTAAAAGATCTTACATCTAATCAGGACCGGTCCGGAGGATTGGATTGTCTTAGCTGAAACTAATTTTGGTTGTCCTTTGTCCCTATTGAAAATATATATGTTTAAATTAGCTTTGGGACGGACCGGTCCTAAAAATACCAAATGGCATGAGGGGTTGTCCTATCGAGGGGGGTTGTCCAAGTCTGAAGTCTTGTCAGACTTATTCAGGGCCGGTCCTGTCTATTATAATTATCGATAGAGATTTTGGTTCATTCAAGACTGGTCTCAATCTCTCTAATTAGAGTTCAATAGAAACTAGAGTTTTGTTGAGAGCATAACATAACAGAATTGTAAGTCTTTTTTTTTTTTTTTTATCTTCTTTTGAGAAAGAATAGGTGAGAGTATAACCTCTTCCATTGTTTTCGAGTTTTTCTCCCGCCAAGTAACCCCTAGGTCTCGTTTGGTTCGTGGAATCATGGAATTGGAAAAAAAAATTATTATTTTTCTATATTTGGGAGCCAAAGAAATTGAGAAAGAAAGAAAATTAATTCCTAATAAAAAGAAAATTAGGAGCAAAAATAGTTTTCTTCGTCCAACCAAGGAATCACTTTTTCATCTTTAAGTATTTTTTTTTCCTTCAAAAAATTTTGACATTTTCAAATACCCAAAAAAAAATCAATGAAAATTATAATTTCTCAAAAAAAATAACAAAAGTAATTGATTTCTTTTTTTCTTTTTTTTTCTCGAACCAAACAAGAAAAACAAGAAGTGACTCTTAATTCCCAAGTTTATTTAAATGCCCCCGAACTGGTCTATTCACTTAACAATTTAGTAATCACTTCATAATTTAATAACAAAGAGTTCACTTATTACAAAAAAACACTAACTTACCGCTCCAATCCATTTTCGCTTAATCAAGTCGTCCTTGGTAAGAATAACATTTTTTAAAGTCGACCTGTAGAAAACACCTACTTTCGAATGTCCCTTCACAAACCAAATACTTCTAATTTAGTTTAGGTTAAGAATATGAAGAAAAAAAAATATTTATTTAATTTTTTATAAATATTTTTTTATGATTCTATTACCTAAATTTATATATTTTGGATAGAAGTTAAAATTTTGAAAGTAAATTGAGAGTATTATTGTCCAAACAATATTCCTAGGATAGCAAAACTATTCCCAAGTGAGACATCGAGAATTACTTTCCCACAACAATGAAAATATGAAGCTTCTCTTATTCTCTCCTAATTTTCAATCATAAACATACCAAACAAGGATAAGGAATCTAAAATACATTCTCAAGCCTCCAAACATTGAACCTGACGTTTCGTAAAGGCTATGTTCATGTTTCTAAGATTAAACACCCCTAGTTCACCGAATACCTTTTTCTTAGATTCCAATCCCCAATTTACTAGGTGATCATCTTCAAAAAATCCTCAAGAATCGAGGGAGAACCGCGTGCCAGACCGAGGCTAAATTGAGTACATAGTACACATCTACACATATTCTACTTATGCTAAAATTAGTCAAGAATCATTCATATAAACTTTTATTGCATGTAAAGTTCAAACAAAAAGTCAAAAGTTAACAAAAAAAAAGTGGAACTAGAAAAGTCAGGTTCAAATCGATTTAAAATCCAGCTGGATCAGACGGTTCGGTGGTCTAACCGGCCGGGTCGATCAGATTATACAAAAGAAGTCGATTTTTGGAAGAAGAAAAAAAAATAGTAGGTTGGTATTACACCTGCCCAAAAAAATTATTGGTTCTCCGGTTGACTGGTTCAACCGACCTGTTCGGTCCAATTTTTAAAACACTGCTAAAAGAAAAAATTATTCACCCACCCATTTGTACAGGGTCATTGGTGCCAAAGAGAAAAGTATCTATTGCAACTTACCGAATAATGGAGACTTGTCTTCCAACCGAATCTAAAAAACTCTTCCCTATCACTTTCAAGCAATGTATGTAAGGCCCATCCCACATTCGAAATTCTAGATTTAAAATGTATCAGCTTGTTTTGTAGAATAATAAGTTTCATTCCTAGTTTTAATTTCTAGATTTTAAATTCCAGTCCACCCATGGAAGCTATAGATTGAACATTCCAATTTCTAGATTCTAGATTATAGGAACTCATTTTATAGAATAATAAGTCCCAATTTGGAGCCCAACATTCTAGATTCTAGATTTTACATTTTTTTTTCATATCAATTTTTGACCACACAATCTTTGAAACCGGAGCTCACTTTATCATTTCTTACTATTCTTATACAAGCTCAGTCCATTCTACATTTGTCTTCTTCTTTTTTTTGAAATTTTGGACCCCAAATTGTATTGGAGAGTCCCAACTACTAGTGATGCTCTAAGACAAGGATGAAGATTAGCGAGGTTGTCATGTCTTAGGTGTAACCCCCTATAATTCAATTTTTTATTTATTTTGCAACTTTTCAAATTTTCTAAATAATTTTTCTGAATTAAAACGATTTAATAAAAGCCTAAATTCTATTTTCAGGATATTTTTGAATATTAAATAATTAAATCATTTTCTAGAGAAATTATAAGCTTAATTCCTAATTGAATTTCCAAGTTTAACCAAGGATTAAGGAGTTTGATTGGGATTAGTTAGTATTAATTAATAATTCTATAAGTTTAGTGGAAATTCGGAATTGAATTAATTCATAGGGAATTAATAGAATTTGAAAATTAATTTGAATTTAGATGGTTGAGCTCCACTAGGAAGCTTCCTATTTATTCCCTAAATTGCCTATCCAATGGGAGGAGGAATCTAGATCTAACTAACTAATTTTGAAGTTGGAGGAAAAGGTAAATAAAATTAAAAATTGAAATCAATTATCATTTTGAAATTCTGAAATCCTTTTTGCAATTATAAATGAATGTGTTAATTGTTCAAATGGTGTCTGCGGAATGTTGTGGTCACAGTTTTGGTGATTGGACTTTTTTTCGATTTATTTGACACATGAGCTTTGTATTTTGGTTTAAAGAGTGTGTGAACTAGGTTTCATTAGTGCTTTTAGATAAAAATCGTTAAAAATGGACATGTGATAGTCATGTGCCTTATTTTTTTACGACTATTTTATCATTTTTTTTGTCGTTGGACTATCATTTTCATAAACATATTGATGTTCGAAAAAATTCTACATGTACAAAATAACGGTTCTACAATCAATCATAGCCGACGTAGTGGCTGGTTAGGACAAAAATAATCATAAAAGTAAGACACGTGATCATCACATGTCAATTATTAACGATTTTCATCTAAAAGCACGAAATTTAGTTCAGGCACTATTTAAACAAAATACAAAATTTAGGTACAAAATTAAACCCAAAAAAAAAATCAATCACCAAAACGGCAACCACGATGTCATTTGGTCAATTAACACTAAATGAGTTTCTTTTATAAGTACTGTTACGTTGCCAGTCTGCGGACATGTTCGTCCTTACAAGTTGTGAATGAACTTTTTTCTAAACAACGAACAAACAAATACGAAGAAATCCTAGACAGAATATCTAAGTACAACGAACAAACGGTCTTACGAGGGAATAATGATGCTCTCTTCTGTTTTCTCTCTCCTGAGCTTGCGTGCCCGTACGTAACTCTGCCCTCTCTTGTCGGCATACTACCATGCTATTTATAATCGTCGTGCTGACGGACTGTCGATGTCGCATATGCCTCTGTTTGGTGTCCGCATAGGACTCCTTCAACAGAATGCGGTTGTAACTGTAGTCGCATATCACGGACAGGCTGCCACGTGGTCTTTGTTAAGATATCTTGTTGATGAGATATCGGGGTTGTTTTCAACTCTATTTACGTGACTTGATCAGTTGGACATGTAGTCAGCACTGATTGTACGAAAAATATTCTTTGGTTGTAACGGAAAGATCATGTAAGTCGAGAGCCGCATAACGTCATGGCCGCATAACGTCGTGGCCACATACGTGCCCTCGCTTGGCCTTGGTCAGATGGACACTCTGGCCGCATGACATTTGTGGCCGTATACGTGCTCTCGTTTGGTCTTGGTAGGAGGGACACTCTGGCCGCATGATGACGAGGCCGCATGGGTAAGTAGCCGCATATGAGTGAGCACGTGGCGTGGCACGTCTGACGAGGCCATCAATAAGTTGATGTGATTTTTCGTCTTTTTCTGAGCCGCCGTCTTCACGAGTCTCGAAGCGTCTCAGTGTGATGAGTGATGTGTGAAAGAATATGACAGACATCGAATATTGTGTCAAGGGGTCTTATGCGGCTCCATGCTCTGTGGTCATTCATGCCGCATGTGGCTCCTCTGCGGCTATGTTAATCAGGTCACATATGGCTCCTCTGCGGCTAAGTCGTTCAGGCCGCATGTAGCTCCTCTGCGACCTGTTTTTATTTTTTTGAGGGGACATGACATTTATACGGCCTGCAAGATTTTTTATGTTTCTATAGGGCCAGCTGTCACGACCCGCACCCGGAAATTCGGGCACCGAGTGCGTGGGTACGTCCAGCCTACGCCGCAGAATCGGCGGTAGTACGCTGTCTAGGTCAAATCCAGATTTACTAACTAGCTCATTCACAAATAACATAGGCAAGATAATAAATAATGAGAAATGAAACTTAAGATTGCAACTGAAATAAATGTGACAACAGATTCAAATATTTTAGTACAGGAATCAGAATGAAATCGGGGACAAACCCGATTGCTAAGATAAAGAGCAAAACTAAGATAACTACTGCTAACTACTCAGCAGGAGTAGCTTCCTGTGCGGGAACTGGCTCTGCAACTGCATCACCTGCTGTCTCATAGGGGCCATAATAGGTGGGGGCAAGGTTCTCATCATCGCCTAAACAACAGATCCAGTCAGGAAAGGAGCAAAGTACACAGTGCACAACAAGATTAAACTAAATATTTTATGACAATTAAATATTGGATATCATGTTGAGAAACAGCATTAGCAGAACATTATTATCTCAGAGTTAGCTGTAAACAGGAATATGAGAAACAGAAATAAATGAAACAGGAAATGAAACTACAATAGCCAGCAAGAAATATAACATGACCAGAACTATCTGTGTGAACTTGTGTTTATTTTTAGAATACTTAGTTGGCATGTAGGGGTTTATAAGGCTAATCTGGCCATCATAAACGGCTATTAGACAATACAATCGAGATCCGGCTGATGGACAGTCGTGTACCAACAGCTATTAGACAATACAGGGGAAAGGGTAAACTACATGCCTTCTAGGTATTCTCCCACCCGACATGAAAAACAAGACAGGAACTACCAATATTCAAGACATGAAATTCAACATTTCTAACACTAGGTGTAAACATCAAGGGTACATGTATGGCAGGGAATTAATTATCACAATATATAAAGATTAACTTGAAGTGCAGGTACTTGCCTGTTGTTTGGATCTGATTAATATTGGCTCTCGGGGAAAAATTCCAGAGATGAGTCCAAAAGCTGAAATAGACATTACCATCATGCTCAGAAGATGTCAAATAGCTAGAAACGCCTGTCCTTGGGTCCAATTTGGAGACAAGGACAAAAACGGCAGTTTCGAGTCAAAACGGGGTCCGCCGGTGGGCCCGCTTTGCACCGAAAAACGTGTCCGGGTCAATGATCTCCAAATTCACCAAACTTAGTGTCAACAGGTCAGGAACGCTGATATGAACCCAACGGAACTTCCAGATTTGGATTCCGATGAGCCGAACACAAAATCGCCCGTCGAGCGGGGCCTGTGGGGCCCACGACACGCGATTTCGTCAACGTTCTCAGAATCGAACCAAACTTGACCCACAGGACCAGCGTATTGCTACGAGTCCGATGCCGCAAGTTTCGTCTCGATCCGACGTGTGTGCACGAAGTTAGGGTGAATTGCCGAAAAGGTGGATACGGGGCGGTGTCCGCGGATACGCGTTGATTCCGGTGTGCACGCACACCCGAATCAGCTTCCACGAAAACTCACATGTCCGTATCGATGATGCGTACGTATCTGTGAAGACCGCACGCGACCAAGTCGTCCCGTTTGGCGGGGCGCACTCAGTTCCGGGGTGAAACAGGGTCTGGTTTTTCCTGTTTTTGGATCGCGGTGTGCGATCACCACAGGACGCGATGCCCCGAACAGTTTGTCCGGACACCGAGAGGGTCATACAGGCTTCACAACGTAATTTGCAGAATTGGAAACAGAGCTACGAGGCAAAAGTTACACGTACCTGAAGGGGACCCGAAAATCAGGGTCGAGACGTGTCCGTGTCGTGTCCGACACGAAATCCAAATTAGGGCTAGGGTTAGGGTTTCTGGAGGTTTTCCGGCCGTGGACGGCGGAGGGCGGCCGGAGAGGCGTCGGCGAGAGCGGGGGACGGTTAGCCGAGGGGCGGGGCGGCGGTGGCTCGGGGCGGCCGACAGCGGCGGCTGCGGCTGCTGTTCGTGCTGCTGCTGCGGTTGCGGGGTCGGTCGGAGAACGGCACCGAGGGAGGAGGCGCTGGCGGACTCGTCGTGGGGGGTGATCGGCACGGCGAGGGCGGCGGCGCGTGGGTCGCTGGCAGCGGAGGCGAGTGGATCGAGGGGGCGGCCGAGGCGGGTTTAAATAGGGGTAGGGCGGAGCCGTTGGGCGGAGGAGGCGGAGAAAAAGGGGGGGGTCGTGGCCGCTGGGTGCGGCGAGGGGGCCGGCGGAGGCGCCGCGTGGCCGGGCGGTTCGGCGGCTGACCGCGTCTCGCGGGGGCGGAGCTGGTCGTGGGTTGGCGGGTCGGGTCGGGGCTAACGGGTCTGGGCAGACCCGCCCGACCCGCGGGGAATGGGCTGGGGGCTAACTGCTGGGCTGGGCTTCGGCCCACTGGGCCGGGCCGGCCCAGAAAAAATTTAAATATATAATAAAACAAAATAAATAAATAAATAATAAATATAATAATAATAATAATAAAAACAGTAATTTAAATAATTAATTAAAAATAGTTTTTAGGCATTTAAAAATAGGTCTGAGGCCCAAAAAAATCCAGAAAAATTACCCTAAGTCCACTTTTCCATTTTACACCCAAAAATGTTATTTTTATGGTATATTAATATTATTTACTGGCAATTAAAAAATTATTTATTAATTAAAACCTTGATTTTAATTATAGAAAAATTCCCAGAAAATTTCAGAAAATTGGGAAAAATCCAAAATTTAATAATTTGAAAATTCAGGGGGTTTACAACCTACCCAACTTACAAAAATTTTGTCCTCGAAATTTAAATTATGGCAGGGTTCTCTCTGTCCAAACTCACTTGATTGTAGTCTAACGGGTTTCTCTCAGGTGGACATTGCGGTCGCTACCCAACTTAGAATTTTACCCATATCCTCTAAGGCTGGACAACTAGTAAGGCTAGGTCCCAAACTTAATAAATTATGGTATTGAATCTTAAGTCTGCAACACAAAACACAGCACATAGGGCCTTGTCTTAGTCATAAAGGGTTATCATCAATTCATCCGGTCTGAGGGTATGTCTAGCACTACAAATCAACTTATACCAACCACAGGTTTTTGTCTTTCCGAAATAAGGAAAGACGAGGATCAATAATAAAGAGTTTAAGGGCGAGGTGGTAGAACAGAGGTATAGGGATCAAGGCGTTTTTTCAGGAATTCTAATGGGAATTGTCAGGCGGTTAAGGATCGAGGTTTTATTCTGGTAATGCTGAAACGATATGCTCGGACGTATTTAGGGGGCAAGTAGACTAGTCGACTATACCTCAATCCACATAAGTAGTCATGCGAAGTGCGAATCAAAATGCACTAAGGTTGATCAGACCGTAGTACACTGATTCTGAGTAGACACTTGTATTAGTGGGGTTGATCAGGCCTCAATAATACATGTGTCATGAACAAGCCCGATAAAGGGTAAGCTTGCAAAACTAGGCTATAAAATAGCAGCATAAGTCAAGTTCAGCAAAATTAAGTACGCTAGATGATGATGAAAAGGAGGTGCAAATTATTGAAGTTCACAAAATAACACAAAATAAGCACAATAGCAAAATCCTCTAAAACAGTTATCAAATTTAAAAGCATACCAGGTATTTAGCAAGTTCAAAATTACTAGGTTGGGGCTGAGGTCACGAACCAATAGGCACGAAAACAATACTAGAAAAGATATCTACGAATCACTTACGCGCATTAGTTGCTTCCAGAGTTTGCGCGTTCTCCACGGTCATTACGTAAGCCTGTCCGCGTCCTTGAGCAGCGGGACAGTCCCTCACTTGATGTGCTGCTGAGCCACAAAGTAGACAAACACCTAGCCTCTTTCTGCAAACTTGCCAAGTATGGCCTGGTCTATGACAATAGTTACAAGCAGCAGCTTGTTGGTTCTGTCCCTGGGCCTGGTGTTGGGGTGCTGGAGCTCGAGGGAGAGGACGCTGAGCTTGTTGCGGGGCCCCCTGCTGTTGTTGTTGAAAAGGGCGTTTGTTGGGTCCCGTATTTCCGGTATCTCTTTCTCGCTTTAGCTTATGCCCCATGTCTCTCTCAACGCCTTGTGCCACGCTCAAGATTTTCTCGTAGGTGCGAGCTCGGCTGGTGGTGACAGCAAGGCGAATATCCGGAGATAGCCCCTTCTTGAATCTACGGGCTCTGTCCTCCGGGGTACGAACCATGTACTCCGCAAAGTGGCTTAACCTGCTAAATTCAGCAGTATACTCATCTACAGATAGGTTACCTTGTTCCAGTCTCTCGAATTGACTTTCGAGAGCTTCCCGAGCCACTTCGGGGTAGAATTTCCCCTTGAACAGTCTCTTGAAGTCCTCCCAGGTGAGGTCAGGAGCAGATAGTTGAGGTTCGTCTCTAAACCAGGTCCGAGCTATATCGAACAGTTGCAGGCTTGCAGACTCCACTTTAAGATCATCAGGAACCCGAGCAGTCTTCAGGAGTCTCTCGACGTTCTCTATCCACTCATCGGCATAGAGAATGCCCTCAGTTCCGTAGAATTCCAAGGGTCTGAGGTTCTTGAAATCTTTGGCACTTCCTGGCCTCTTTTGTGGCGACTCCTGGGACTTAATAGCTTCTGAGAGGCTGGTCCGCAGAAGTGCAGTCTGTTCTTTCTGGGATTCCACTAGTCCCTGGAACACTCCGAGTAGCTGTGCCCCATCCAGAGTAACTGCCGGAACAGATGGAGGCGGCGGGAGTGCAAGAGTTTCGGGCACATTCTGCTCAGCTGGTTCTGATGTGCCTCCTACTGTGTTCCTGGTCTGGACCATTCTGAAAGATGAAGGGATAGGGAGTTCAGAATAGATTACTTGGAAATCAAGGGCGATAGGAAAAATTGATCAGAAGTGATATTAAGAATTGAAATCAGGACCCTATACTGTGAATGAGCTTTTCCTAGAATCCTCAATTTTATTCCATACCCTGTCCTAGGGTATTATCCTATTTTAGGATAGGACCTGCATGGGCCACCACAAAAACGTGTCACGACCCGCACCCGGAAATTCGGGCACCGAGTGCGTGGGTACGTCCAGCCTACGCCGCAGAATCGGCGGTAGTACGCTGTCTAGGTCAAATCCAGATTTACTAACTAGCTCATTCACAAATAACATAGGCAAGATAATAAATAATGAGAAATGAAACTTAAGATTGCAACTGAAATAAATGTGACAACAGATTCAAATATTTTAGTACAGGAATCAGAATGAAATCGGGGACAAACCCGATTGCTAAGATAAAGAGCAAAACTAAGATAACTACTGCTAACTACTCAGCAGGAGTAGCTTCCTGTGCGGGAACTGGCTCTGCAACTGCATCACCTGCTGTCTCATAGGGGCCATAATAGGTGGGGGCAAGGTTCTCATCATCGCCTAAACAACAGATCCAGTCAGGAAAGGAGCAAAGTACACAGTGCACAACAAGATTAAACTAAATATTTTATGACAATTAAATATTGGATATCATGTTGAGAAACAGCATTAGCAGAACATTATTATCTCAGAGTTAGCTGTAAACAGGAATATGAGAAACAGAAATAAATGAAACAGGAAATGAAACTACAATAGCCAGCAAGAAATATAACATGACCAGAACTATCTGTGTGAACTTGTGTTTATTTTTAGAATACTTAGTTGGCATGTAGGGGTTTATAAGGCTAATCTGGCCGTCATAAACGGCTATTAGACAATACAATCGAGATCCGGCTGATGGACAGTCGTGTACCAACAGCTATTAGACAATACAGGGGAAAGGGTAAACTACATGCCTTCTAGGTATTCTCCCACCCGACATGAAAAACAAGACAGGAACTACCAATATTCAAGACATGAAATTCAACATTTCTAACACTAGGTGTAAACATCAAGGGTACATGTATGGCAGAGAATTAATTATCACAATATATAAAGATTAACTTGAAGTGCATGTACTTGCCTGTTGTTTGGATCTGATTAATATTGGCTCTCGGGGAAAAATTCTAGAGATGAGTCCAAAAGCTGAAATAGACATTACCATCATGCTCAGAAGATGTCAAATAGCTAGAAACGCCTGTCCTTGGGTCCAATTTGGAGACAAGGGCAAAAACGGCAGTTTCGGGTCAAAACGGGGTCCGCCTGGTGGGCCCGCTTTGCACCGAAAAACGTGTCCGGGTCAATGGTCTCCAAATTCACCAAACTTAGTGTCAACAGGTCAGGAACGCTGATATGAACCCAACGGAACTTCCAGATTTAGATTCCGATGAGCCGAACACAAAATCGCCCGTCGAGCGGGGCCTGTGGGGCCCACGACACGCGATTTCGTCAACGTTCTCAGAATCGAACCAAACTTGACCCACAGGACCAGCGTATTGCTACGAGTCCGATGGCGCAAGTTTCGTCTCGATCCGACGTGTGTGCACGAAGTTAGGGTGAATTGCCGAAAAGGCGGATACGGGGCGGTGTCCGCGGATACGCGTTGATTTCGGTGTGCACGCACACCCGAATCAGCTTCCACGAAAACTCACACGTCCGTATCGACGATGCGTACGTATCTGTGAAGACCGCACGCGACCAAGTCGTCCCGTTTGGCGGGGCGCACTCAGTTCCGGGGTGAAACAGGGTCTGGTTTTTCCTGTTTTTGGATCGCGGTGTGCGATCACCACAGGACGCGATGCCCCAAACAGTTTATCCGGACACCGAGAGGGTCATACAGGCTTCACAACGCAATTTGCGGAATTGGAAACAGAGCTACGAGGCGAAAGTTACACGTACCTGAAGGGGACCCGAAAATCAGGGTCGAGACGTGTCCGTGTCGTGTCCGACACGAAATCCAAATTAGGGCTAGGGTTAGGGTTTCTGGAGGTTTTCCGGCCGTGGACGGCAGAGGGCGGCCGAAGAGTCGTCGGCGAGGGCGGGGGACGGTTAGCCGAGGGGCGGCGCGGCGTCCACGGGACGGCGGTGGCTCGGGGCGGCCGACAGCGGCGGCTGCGGCTGCTGTTCGTGCTGCTGCTGCGGTTGCGGGGTCGGCCGGAGAACGGCGCCGAGGGAGGAGGCGCTGGCGGACTCGTCGTGGGGGGTGATCGGCACGGCGAGGGCGGCGACGCGTGGGTCGCTGGCAGCGGAGGCGAGTGGATCGAGGGGGCGGCCGAGGCGGGTTTAAATAGGGGTAGGGCGGAGCCGTTGGGCGGAGGAGGCGGAGAAAAAGGGGGGGGTCGTGGCCGCTGGGTGCGGCGAGGGGGCCGGCGGAGGCGCCGCGTGGCCGGGCGGTTCGGCGGCTGACCGCGTCTCGCGGGGGCGGGGCTGGTCGTGGGTTGGCGGGTCGGGTCGGGGCTAACGGGTCTGGGCAGACCCGTCCGACCCGCGGGGAATGGGCTGGGGGCTAACTGCTGGGCTGGGCTTCGGCCCACTGGGCCGGGCCGGCCCAGAAAAAATTTAAATATATAATAAAACAAAATAAATAAATAAATAATAAATATAATAATAATAATAATAATAACAGTAATTTAAATAATTAATTAAAAATAGTTTTTAGGCATTTAAAAATAGGTCTGAGGCCCAAAAAAATCCAGAAAAATTACCCTAAGTCCAGTTTTCCATTTTACACCCAAAAATGTTATTTTCATGGTATTTTAATATTATTTACTGGCAATTAAAAAATTATTTATTAATTAAAACCTTGATTTTAATTATAGAAAAATTTCCAGAAAATTCCAGAAAATTGGAAAAAATCCAAAATTTAATAATTTGAAAATTCAGGGGGTTTACACCAGCCCATTCGTCACGTGTCGCCATCCCATTGGCAGGTCAACCGACGTGGGACCTGTGAACGCAGGGTGGTGCCAATTTGGTGCGGCCACGTGACGGACGGACCAGCCCGCCTGCGGACAAAGTAGCATTTTCCTTCTTTTATAAAAGTCCATGGGTTAGAGAGAGGGAGAGTCACGGGTAATATTTAGAAAGAGAGGGAGAGAAGTGGACAAGGGTTAGAGAGAGGGAGTCACGGGTTAATAGTTAGAGAGAGGGAGAGAAGTAGACAAGAGAGTATCGCAAGAATGAGAGGGAGGGAAGAGGACAAGAGAAAAAGAGGAAAAGAAAGAAGAAAGTGGTCACGAGCGGGAACAGAGAGGAGAGGAGAGAGAGAGAGCGAGGAGAACATGAGAAGATAAGAGGAGAGGAGAGGAGATGAGAGAGAGAGAGAGAGAGAGAGAGAGAGAGGAGAACAGGAGAAGAGAAGAGGAGAGGAGAATAGGAAAGGAGAACAGGAGAGGGAGGCACTGGAACATGAGGAGAGAGAGTGAGAGTGAGAGAGGAAGAGAAGAGAGTGAGATAGAGGAGAGAGAGAGAGAGAGAGAGTGGACGGGTGTGAGTGAGTGAGTGAGAGAGAGAGAGTGGACGGGTGTGAGTGAGAGATGAGAGAGTGTGAGAGAGAGGAGAGAGAAAAGATAAAAATAAATAAAAAATAGAAAATGTCTTTAGGAAGGACGTTTTTTCTTCCGAAGGACGTTTTCCTATATATATATATATATATATATATATATATATATATATATATATATATATATATACTTCCGTTAACTTTTGTAACGTAACATAACGGAAAAGCGTAAAACGTCCTTAGAAATGACGTTCTGATGCTTTTATTGTAAAATTTTAAAATGTAATGCTTTTATTGAAAATATTTCAATTTTTTTTGCTCTCGACGAAATTTTCCGTAAGTATAAAATACAGAAAATTTTGTATAGGAAGAAATTTTGGGAGAATGAGAGAGAGAGAGCAGTTTGGAGATATGAGGAGGAAAAGAGAAGATTCGCCAAAGCAAATGGAGAATTTAAATTTCATTAAAATTTGCCATCGCTAACGAATTTGAGTTGAACCTGAATGGAATTCGCAAGATTCTAACAAATTTATATTTTCTGTATAAAATTATTCACATCCAAGGCTATTTCATCACGTGATGAAAGATGATACTTTTATGAAATAAAAATGTAATTATTTCTGGGAAAAACACTTTTCTCAGATTCAGAAGTAAAAAAAAGATACATCACTGGGGAAATAATCCTCAGCGTTGGATTGTTATGAATTTACTTCATCCTCATCCGAGCTATAAAGAACTAAGAACTCAACTTTCTCCATAAAAATCACAAAATGGGCAAAGGCATAGTAAATTATACTCAGTGGTGGCAATAGATTCAGTTATGTTGTTTTCTATTTCTGTTTTCTCTATTACATGTGGATTTTTTTGTTAAAATCGGTTGGAATTTACATATAATATTATATGAAAACATAAATAGAAGACAAAATTTACAACAGATCTGCTCTGATTTATGGGTTATATTATTGCAGCATAGCCCTTAGATGTCGAATTTCAGAGGAGGGAGGGCTATTATCCTCATAGAAATTTCCACCGTAATCCCCAAAAGCACAAATGAAAAATAAAACATAAACTTTTGAACAAGAGAAATAAAATAAAATATTAACAAATTATTTTGAGAGAAAAAAGTTTAAAAAATTTGTAAAAAACAAAAACAAATAAGAACTTAACAGATTGAGTTTTGTTTCTCGAATAATTTAAAATTATAAAAAAATTAATTTAAAACTATAAAAAAAATAAAAAACTACGCATGTGCGTTTTGGAATTTTTTTTTTTAATTAAACGGATTAAAGAGGGAGAGTTGGACGGTTTAGTTTTTAAAAAATTTAAAAATTTCAAAACGCACATACACTTAAAAAAATGCAAAACTCACATATTAAGTGAGTATTTAAATTGATAATTTTAGTTTTTTCGGCTCTTTAAATTTTTTTTTTAATTAAGCGAGAAACAAAACACACTTTTTAAGTGTGTATTTGTTCTTTTCTTAAAACTTTTCAAACTTTTTTCTCTCAAAATAATGTATTAATATTTTAATTCTCTATACAAAAATTTCTGCAAATAAAATTCACAGAGAAATAATGATTTTTTTTTTCAATTTTGAATGCAATAAATCTTTACAAAAAACAAGTCAAATACGACATCTTTTAACACGAAATCAAAGAGAAATCATGAAAAGAAAAGAAGAAAAAAACATACAAATTCGAAAAGAATAGAGAGAATGCTCAGTTCAACGGGGTTGTCGACACTCAAATCTCTCTAGAAGGAGAGGCCTGCATTCCGGTCTGTTGAGCTTGAATATTCCGAGTCATCACCGCAATTTCCACTTCACGGAACAATATTGCGAGGAAAATATGAAAATCTAAACAAAACAAAAAATCCTTAAAAGGAACCCTAATCTGAGAAGAAGAGGCGTAGACTAACCCTAAAAAAAGTAGATGGATTTTTGAGGAGCGAAGGAAGAAGGGATAGGAGTGGATTTATTGAGATCTGAGCTAGAGTTTGGTGTTGAATTTACGTATATGACCTCGGGAACAGGTCGCAGAGAGTCTAGGACCGTTGGGCCGGAATCAATGATGACGTGACGGTATAAACTAAAATAGGGCTTTCCCAATCTGATCATGGAGGAGAGCCCAATTTAGTTCTCCACAGGGTCGGCCATTTAGTGCGCCGCTATGCTATGACTACTACCAAATGCCTGCAACCCTCTTACAGCGGCCACGTGATGTCTACATGACGGCCGTTCATTGGAGGAGGGGAAGAGATGGGATCCGGTGGCTTTCCGGATGGTCGCTATGTAGTAGAAACGTCACGTGACAGTCGTTCATTAGAGGAAGAAGTGGGACCGAATGTGCCCCACATAGTATGAGGGTAGAGAAGGTTGTAAGCATTTGGTAGTAAACTTAGCATTATTGTTGGAAACTGGAAGAAGAACCGACATTTCTCGGATTCTATGAATAAAATAATAACTAATAGTGTATTGAGTCATTTATTTTGGGGCTAATTAGCATTTATACTTAGAGTTCAAGTTATGATATGTACATTGCAACAACCAACACAAACCGGTAACGAGAAAACAAAAAATGAGAGTATAGTGAGAAAAATAAACCAAAATTAAAATTCATGGTCCAACAATTGCACATATCATGGCTTAATTTCTAACCTGTACAAAATTTATGGTATAATTAGCCTTTTATTTTTTATTAATATTTTTATTTTTTAAATGTATATTTGTATTTGTATTTTTTTTTAATGTATTTTTTTTATGACAGCCTATTATAAAATAGTATAAAATATTTTAAAATAAATTTATTTTTTAGACGGTGAATGTTTATTTTAGTTAGAAGTGTTTAATTATACTAGTAAATGCACGTAAAATTATTTTTTCTGATATTTGACAATCTAAATTTAATTAAAGAAAAGTTGAACGAATAAGTGATTTTTTTTAGACTCTATCCCAGACTCGAGAAGCTAATGAACATGTAGAAGTCAAATAGTTCCTACCACGTTATTTCATTTCGATGTTAGAAACTTTCTTAGTTTCTCTTATTTTATTTTTGAATTTTTTTTTTAAAAATTTAGACAAAATAGATGATTTGGAAAGCGAAGCCGGATAGGAAAGCGATGTAGACAATGAAATCAAATTATCATACGATCGAGCTATATCCAAATGTGGACCTCAAATATTTTGGGCAAAATATCTGACCATTCGTTTCACAAACAAAATAATTTTAGGCTGGCCCAGTTAATTTAATGTTATCGTATTCGATGACATTTTGCTTACATCATCCAACCCTATTGTTTTGTTATATACTGTGATTCATATGTGACATGGGACACAAGACATTGTCTTTTCTAGATGACAAAATTATATTCACACGAGACAATAAGAGAAAAATATTCTCCAATGCAAAAGTATCCAGAAGACAATAAAAGAAAAACTTTTTTCAACTTCCAATACAACATTTTCTCTTTATTTTTTTATTCATAATTGATGATGGAAAGGTAAAGCCATTGTGAAGAGCATTGTCTAGAACAAGGCAACAAATATGATTTTTTTTTTTTTTGTCATGTCATGCCATATCACATTCGCAATTTAATTCACATTTGCACTGGAGAAGGAATTTTTCAATAAAAACTTGATATTCCTATGTGGCAACAACTTTTTTCTAAACTCACATTAGCCCAATTATTTTGTTTTGTGTTGTGATTCCTATGTGGCATGAGACACAATACAATGTCTTTCTTATGTGGTAATATTATTTTCACACAAGACAATGAGATAGAAAAAATGTTATCCACCAATACAAAAGTATTGAGGAGACAATAAAAATAACATTTTCAACTTATAAGACAAATTTTTCACTTCTTTTTTTAATTTTCTTTTTATTATTCATAATTAACGATGTGGAAGTAAAGTATTGTGAAGTCCGTTGTCTAAATCCAGACAACCAACTTCATATTGTCTTTTACATGCCATTGCCATGTCAACTACATTGGAGAAGGAATTTTGAAATAAAAAAATTGTGATTCCTATGTTGCAACCATTTTTTTTTCCAAACTCACAACAGGATTTAAGATGCTTTTAGAGCATCTCCAAGGCTAATGTGAGATTGGAAAAAAGTTTTTGCCACATAGGAATACAGTTTTTTTATCGAAAAAGTCATTCTCCAACACAATTGTGAATGTGACGTGTCAAATATATTGTGAAGTTGGTTGTCTTGTTCTTGACAATGCACTTCATAACGACTTTATCTCAACATAATCAATTATGAATAAAAATATTTATAAAAAATGAAGAAGACGAAAAGTTATCTTAGGAGTTGAAAAAATATTTTTTTATTGTCTTCTCAATACTTTTGCATTGAAGAACATTTTTCTATCTCATTGTCCTGTGTACCTAATGCAACATAGGAATTATAATACATAACAAGACAATAGGGTTGGAGATGCTCTTAGTACAAAAATGAGTTATTTGCAAGAAATAATTACTTACACAAAAGAGGAAATCTATAACTTTGATCCAAATAATTTATGCACCTATAGGAAGATCTTAGCGAAATAAAAAAAATTTGATTTTTTTTACAGTTTCTTATAAAATTTTGGAAAATTGGACACCTTCTTGTAACTTTTAAAAATGGAACAATTTCTTAGTATTTCGTTACAAACTAGCACATTTCTCCAGCCCACTTTATACGCAACTGGATAATATTATATAACTATAGCTAAACACATTTTCTAGCTTGTGTGGCTAAGGCATGAGACATTATTTTGTTTTGATTAAGTTCAAATTCATACGACGTTATTCATGTAATATTAAATTTTTAGTAAACAGTGGATGATTTAGAAATTGCCATTTTTTTTAATATTATGAATAAGTTAGATACAAATTTTAATTATATTCGAATATTTTAAATATAATTTGAATATGATTTTATTATTATTATTCTGGATATGTGTTTAATTAGATACTATTTTTTTTATAATATTATAAATAAGTTAGATAAGAATTTAAATTATATTAAAATATTTTAAATATCGTTTGAATATGATTTGTTATGAATTTTTTTTTGGATTCTGGGTATGCGTATAATTAGATAATATTATCTAGTTAGTTTAAACATAATTTAAAATTTAGATATTTTTTAGTATTCAATGATTTTTAAATTTTTTTAATTGAGAAAAAAAAACAATTAGACGATTTCTGCAACTGAATTGGAACAGATCAAAACAACATGGAAGAAGTATATCTAACTATCCTCATGAGATTTTTAATAGAATCCACATGGATTTCTATTAAAAGACCAAAGAACCAAAATAATTCATGTTATTTCGATATAGAACAAGGCCGGTATAACTCATTATACCCACACAATTGACTAGGACGTCTTAAATATTTTTAATATTTATTAATTGTTATCTTTTCTCTTCCTATTTTCCATAGTTTTTCTTAAAAAAAATCCTCGTTCATTTTAGAAAACCAAGGACATTGACTTCTTCGTTTCCTTCTCAATTCGATTCGACTCCATGAACTTCCTGAGAGACCAACTCCCAGTACTTACGAGGATTCGTAGAATTCCTCTCACCATTATAATTTATAATCATATTAAAAAATTATAAATATATACAAACATTAATAAAAAAAATTCAATTAACGATCGAAAAATAGACAAATAAAGAAACACATGCACTAACTTTTCAAAACCCGGACAAACATAAAAAAAAAAATCATTAACGTTCCAAAATATGCACACACAAAAAACATTTATTATGGTAATAACGAAAGAAAAAGTGTTCAAAAATATGTACTAACAAATTAAAATTACTAATTTTCGAACACAGACAAAAAATGTTGCAAAAAATGCACTAACAAATTAAAAAAAATCGATAATGCTAAGAGAGATACACAAACAAATAAAAATATGCGAATAAAATATTCACTGACATTCCTAACATATCCTAATACAAATAAAGATTCAACAACAATACAAACATGTCTCAACATTTATAAAAATTTATTGAACAATAAAAACATTTATTAAGTTTTATAAAGATAGTGATAATGAGATGACATGATCAGATTCATATATAGTTATACACAAAATACACTATCATCGTAAAAAATAAAATAAAAAGGATAGACAAAAAGTTCTTCGGATCATTTTTGGAGTAATGGAGGAAGAAATAATGGTGGCCAATTTGGAGTCATGAATAATATTAGAAGAAAAAAGGTCTTTATAGAGTAGGTAGTCCTTGATTTAGAAAAAGAAGAAAGTAATATGAAAAGATGACCAAGGAAGAGAATGATTATTCTATAATTAATTTCTAAAAAATTAAAGTCAAAGAATTCGTAGAAAACTAATAAAAGAATTATGATGTCAACTTTCAAAATTAGTAACTTGATACTATGAATGTCCATTGCAAAAAGAAAAAGAAAAGATACTATGAGTGTCTGAATTTGCAAATATTATTATGAACTATTATTTATTTTACAAGTAATATAATAAACTATTATTTATTTTTGCAAGTTAATACCATGGAGCACGAATAATTCATAATTTTACCAAACTCAAGTGATCCTTGTAGTTATCGAAAAGAGGTATAAGATTCCGACTGGATGACGGAATATCAGTGGATCGAGTCACGGGGGACGTAGTATTTTTTATTTATTAATGATGGACGCAAAAAGTTCCGAGTGAAATGCCAGACTGCATCAATATATATATATATATATATATATATATATATATATATATATATATTTTATGGAGCGGATCAAAAGATCCGTTTTCGGAGTCCCGCCAAAGTCCTGTCTCCTCCCCCCTCCCCTCGTGCGTCGGATCGGGGGACCCGTGTGGGGCCCGCTCGAATCAACGGTTCGGGAGAGCGGGACTTCGACGGAACTCCGAAAACGTGTATATATATATATATATATGATTATTTGATATTATTCTTCTTAGATTATGTATATTGATATTATTTCCTGTTAGATTATAACTTAAGAATACCTCCTGAAAGTGTCGTTAAAAACATAAAAGTATCTTTAATGAGTTTTGAAAGTGTCGTTAAAGAATTTTTAACCATATGAGGTATTCTTAACTTTTAATCTAATATGTGATAATATCAATATACCTAATCTAAAAGAAGATAATATTAATTATATATATATATATATATATAATTTGTTAATTTTTGACCATAACAAATTTATTCATATCTGAAACTTTATATTTGTTTTTATATTTCATGACAAGTTCAGCCAACAAACGGAGGCCAGAGAGTCCATCATGTAAATAAATTGCCCACCTCCTCCTTCCTGTCGCAAAAATCTAGCATAGACACAATAATAGTAATAAATAAAAGAAAACTGACCACCACCACTAGTTCCCATAAATAAATGCTTGCACTCTCTCTCTCTCTCTCCTTCCCGATCTCCTCCTCTTCTTCCTCCTCTGGTCGGACGAAAATTAGCGTTAGGGATTTGAGAAACGATGCTGTGCTCGGCTCGTACTCTGGCGTGTTCGTTCAGCTCGATCCCTCTCGATTCGAGCTGGAGGCGGCCTCCCGATCGAGGAGGGATTCTCATCAGGAGGCATCCGGTGTTGTTCCGACGCCGGTCCATGGCTTCCGGGGACGCCGACGCCTCTTCTTCCTTCTTTGCTCCGCCCGCTGAACCTTCTGCCGCCGGAGAGTCCTCCGAGAAGAACGCCGCTGGGTTTGATTCTATACTTCTCTCCACTGTTCGATTTTGATCAATTTTTGAATTTATGTTAGCTTTTTTGAAGTAGGAAAGAAATAACTGTCGGATTAATTCGAGCCGATAGGAATCGACATGGAACGATGTTTCCAATACTTTGCAAGTTCCATACGATATTCATTAAGTCGAGGCTTTGTTAAATGAAATCATACGAGCTAGACTGCGAGAGCTGACCTTTGGTCTAAGGTTGTTAGTGAATAGTCAATTATGCAGTATACAAGGCGTGAGCCAAGATTGAAGGGAACCCTATTTACGGATTGGTTCTCTAAATGAATTACGAAAACATGGGTGCAGAAGCTTTGGTTACGTGTACAAAAAATGTTACAAAAATCTATAATCACAAATACCTTAATGACAGTTGCAAAATGTGACAACATACAAGAGGCTTAATGGCGACGTGTGAATCTGTTGTTTGTGGCACTGTCGCAGGGGGTTGCGATGTGCACAAAGATGATGATAGATGACATTGGCCATATTCAGGGTATCCAAAATCATTCGAGCACTCAAATGACAACACTGTCAGATGAAGGGACCTCTTAGGAAATTTTTTGCGCACACACATACAGACACCGCCCCGGATTTGTGCAAAAAGTCGGGCAATATTTCACCTTCTCGTATCGTCCGACATATCGGATTTAGGCTGATATTGCGGCCGATTTTAACCAAAACAAATTTGTTGATTTGTGTTATTTGCTCTCTCTCTCTCTCTCTCTCTCTCTCTCTCTATATATATATATATATATATATATATATATATATATATATATATATATATAGGGATCATGTGACACATATAATTTGACATATAAAAAGTACGCAATCTCAGCAGCACGTTATTTGAAATGAATGGTTCAAATTTGATTGAGTAATTTGTATTAATTAGCATGCATGTCAAATTGAATATTCCACTAACTAATACAACATACTATTAATTGGCATGTATGTTAAATTTGACATCCATGCATGTAAATTTGGTATACATTTAAATCTGAACCATTCATTTCAAATAACGTGAGGCTGAGATTGCGTGTTTTTTTAGATGTTAAATTGTATGTGTCACCTGATCCCCATCCAAATTGATATCCAGCCTTTGCGCCATGTGAGGTGAGTGCCTCAATGAGCCTCATTGTGAGGTGAGTGCCCACTTGAGGCGCGCCTCATGCATATGCTACTTTATGTTCCAATTGATTATCATGAAGTTCTATCTTTTTTGACAAAGGGCAATGCATATTTGATTAAATATATAACCTTGAAGTTAAGTTTAAGTGTCTATACTCCAAAATATGCCTTAGTTATTAAAAAAAATGATGGTGTATTTTATCTGAAATTATATGCAGCTTTTGTATTATAGAAGGGCCTGAAACAGTTCAAGACTTTGCCAAAATGGAACTGCAAGAAATTCAAGACAATATTAGGAGCCGACGGAATAAAATTTTCTTACACATGGAAGAGGTTTGTTATTGCTGGTATATGTGCAATTGATACTCTCCATCTTGATTTGATCATCTTTTGAGGTCAGTGTATATTACTATTATGCACTTTTATATACTCTGCTAAAGACTATAATGGATGGCAAACAATTTTGGTATTGTTCATGCATAGTTGCATGAGCTATAATGATCAAAATTGCTTCTCATATAAACAAAATGTTTCCAACTGAATTTGATATTTGAGACATTGTCAACCTATTCTTAACAATCTTTCGTTTTCCATTGAAGTCACTTTTGTTTTTACCCATCTAATCTAATTACATGTGCTTTGTGTGTCTACTTCATGCAAGTTCCTTTATTAAGCGGTCAAATTTGTTTCAATTTGGGGCAAGTAACTAAGGCCTAATGGAACACGCAAAAGGGAAGAAGTTTCTAAAAGCTGACTATTCCTTTTTCATTAAAGAAGTTCTCCTGAATTTATCACTTAATTATCCACACGAAGGATAACTAATGTTACTTTTGAATGCAACTGTTAGAATTCTATTTCTATAGAGGAACAACACAACCTTTTTCTCTTGGTTCTAGTATTTTATAGGATGCAGGTTGGAGTGGAGAACACCGCCCCTCCCCCCTTCAATTTTGTGTTATTTTGTACTTAACTTGCATATTACACATCAACAAACTCTCTTGCAACTTCTGCTTTGTATATTTTGCATTTATATTTCTTTCTAACCTTTTTTCCAGGTTCGCAGGCTACGGATACAGCAAAGAATAAAAAATGCTGAACTTGGATTAGTAAACGAAGAGCAAGAAAACGAGCTTCCTGATTTTCCATCCTTTATACCATTTTTGCCTCCACTTGTAAATCCTTCTACTTACATTATCCACTAACCACGCCCCCTCACAACCACCTCCATACCCTCCCCTCCCCCCCCCCCCCCCCCCCCCCCCCCCCCACCCAACCCACACACACACAAATAAAAAAAAAATGGATTTTACTTCCAAAGCATAACACCCTTCACGATTAAATAGCTATTCTAACTTCACTTCTTTATCAGACACCTGCAAATCTGAAGCAGTATTATGCTACATGTTTCTCACTCGTAGCTGGAATTATTATTTTTGGTGGTCTTCTTGCTCCAACTGTAAGTGTTTCTTCTAGCAGATACTATTTCCATAGCATAAGTTTTGGAATTTAAAACATGTTTCATAATTACTTTCTTCTATTTACAATTTGCATGGAACTTTTTGCATTATGGTTACTTTCTGGTTATTCCGTGTTTTTAATCCACTTCGTACCTTGGTGGAAATCGACTGATGAATTTACGGAAGAATGTTTCAATAGAAACTTGGTTTAATACTTGGCTTAATTTTATTGATGGGTGGGGCTACATATATATAGGAGAGGCTAACCCCTCTCTCTACTATTCTACTAGATGTGGGACTAAACACCCACTAATACTCTCAACACTCCCCCTCAAGATGGGAGATAGATATCAATTGTCCCAATCTTGTCATATAGTTTAGAAAGATTCGATGAATTAAGGCCCTTAGTCAGACAATCTGCAACTTGTTCTTCTAAGCGAACATGGTCGAGCTTTAATATCCCTTTTTCTAGCTTCTCTTTGATGAAGAACTGATCGATCTCGATGTGCTTAGTTCTGTCATGCTGGACTGGATTGTTAGTTATACTTATTGCAGCTTGACTGTCACTCAGAAGACGCAACGGTATTCCCTGGTCCAGCTTCAACTCCGTCAGCAGTGCTCTTACCTACAACAACTCTGACACTCACAGAACCATATCTCTATACTCTGCTTCAGTAGTCGATCGTGCTACCACAAACTGTTTCTTGCTTCTCCATGAGATTATGTTATCCCCCACAAAGACACAGTACCCTGAGGTAGACCTTCTGTGGTCCATGCAACTTGTCCAATCTACATCACAGTACTCCTCAACACTCAGGTGTCCATTTTTCTTGAACCATAGCCCTCTTCCAGGAGTCCCCTTCAGATATCTCAGGATACAAAAAACTGCATCTATGTGACCCATCTTTGGATCATGCATGTAACGATTCACTACACTCACAACAAATGAGATATCAGGGCGAGTGTGGCCTAGATAAATCAATCTGCCTACAAGTCTCTGATATCTCTCACGATCAACAGGTTCTCCTGCCTCTGCACCCAACTTATCTTTCTGATCGATTGGAGTGACTGTCGATCGACATCCCAACATACCAGTCTCTGTGAGCAGGTCTAGTACATACTTCCTCTGAGAGAGGATGCTCCCATCTCTTCCTTGAGCCACCTCGATCCCAAGAAAATACCTCATCATTCCCAAGTCCTTCAGTTCAAACTCCTTAGCGAGTTTTGACTTCAGCTGGGTGATCTTCTCCTCATTATCACCTGTGATCACTATATCATCCACATACACTGCAAGTATGGTGATGTGGCCTCTTGTATGCTGGAAGAAAACCGTGTGATCTGCATTGGTCTGGTGGTACCCCATGCCTGTGACAGCCTTCTTGAATCTATCAAACCAGGCTCGAGGAGATTGCTTGAGCCCATACAGTGATTTCTTATGCCTGCACACATTTTCTGTCGACTGCTTCGTGCAAAATCCCGGGAGGGGGTCTCCATGTATACTTACTCTTGTAGGTCCCCATGAAGAAAGCGTTCTTCACATCCAATTGATACAGCTGCCACCCATGGTTTGCTGCAAGGGAGACCAGGGTTCTCACAATGCTCATCTTTGCCATTGGAGCAAATGTCTCATCATAATCGATGCCATATGATTGAGTGAATGCCTTTGCAACCAACATTGCCTTGTACCGCTCCACATTTTTTTCTAGCGTTTCCTTTACTGTGAAGACTCATTTGCATCCAACTGCTCTCTTTTCTTTAGGCAACGGACACGCTTTCATGTTCCATTTCTTTCGAGTGTCCCAAGTTCCTCCAACATTGCAACTCTCTACCTTGGATCTTCTTTCGCTTCCTGCCAACATTTAGGCAAAGAAGTGGTGTCTAACGATGCAATGAATGCTCGATAGGTAGGGGATATATTAGAGTAGGATAAGAAATTGGCAATGTCATGTTCATAACCATAACAATTAGGGACTTTTCTCGCATTACTGTGAGCAGATCTCCTTAAGGGTATGAGGAAGTGGTGAAGAGACCATACCATTCGAATCAGAGGGATCCGCATCCGAAACAGACGGATCCGGTGTGGGAGGTGCATCTTCAAAAGTTGGGACAGAGTTAGGCGAGAGAAATGGCACAATAGGGGCAATAGGCACAGTAATAGGCACATATTGGACTGCTGCTTTTTTCTTCTGTAGACTTGGAGCTCTGTAGATTGTTCTGTAGTCTGTTTCCCCTGCACTGGAGCATCACTTTCTTCCTCCTGATTGTCACCACTTTCTTCCTCCTGATTATGTGCATCATCATCACTTTTCTCACCCTCGCTATCTCTCCCTTGTTCTCTTGGACCAGCTTCCATCATTGGACATGGAACTGATCCGACAATCGCGCTTGGGCCCATCTTCCCCTCACTTCTAATACCTCCTGTGTTAGGTGTGTTACCAAATACGGAGCCTCCACCTGAACCATTGTGGTAGTATGGTTCCATCTCTCTGAATGTAACGTCTATGCTTACAAAGAGCCTTCGCTCCACCGGACTCCAACAAAAGTATCCCTTCTGAGTCCTTGAGTAGCCAACAAAGATGCACTTCATTGTCCGATGGTCCAATTTCTCCATCGCAGGTCTGTTATTTTTCACAAAACATTCACATCCAAATACCTTTGTGGGAACAATGTACTTATTCTCCTGTAAGCATCTCAAACGATGTCTTCCATTCTAACACCTGAGAGGGCATCCTGTTGATGAGATATGCAGCCGTCAACGCGACATGCCCCTAGAAGTGTTTAGGAACATTCATGGCAAACATTATTGACCGTGCTACTTCCAACATGTGCTTGTTCTTCCGCTTTGTCACGCCATTCTGTGCCGGTGTATAGGCACAATGAGTCTGATATTGTATCCCATGGGCTGATAAGTACTCTTTAATAGCCTTGTTGGTGTATTCTGTCCCATTGTCAGATCTCAAAATCTTTACTTTAGTACTGTACTGTGTTGTAATCCTGCGATAAAAATCTTGAAAGCATGCAAAGACATCACTCTTACTCTTCATTAAGTATACCAAGGTGACATGAGTGTAGCAGTCAATAAATGTGACAAACCATTTAAAACCATTAACTCCAGTTGTAGGACAAGGTTCCCACATATCAGAGTATCATATCAAAAGCAACTAAACTTCTATTTTCAGAAATCACATAAGAGCTTCTGGTATGTTTATCAAGCTCACAAGCATCACAAACCAACTTTTGTTTATTAGCCTTTTGATACATAGATGGATACATCCGACTCAGTAGACTCAATGAAAAGTGTCCCATGCGCTGATGTTGAAGTAATAATTATGCTTCCACTGTTCTTCGCGTCTCCTTCGGTTGTGCTTCTTCTACCAGTGACACTAGTGCTGCGTCCAGCCCATCCATGTCCAAGTACCATAGTCCCTTATGCCAAGTGTCAGTTCCCAACCGTCTTTCCGTTCCCTTCTCCTGAAAAATCATCTTAGGAATGTCAAAGAAAACAACATAATTAAGTTGAAGAACAATGGCACTATTGGACAATAGATTAACGGAAAAAGATGGAGCATGCAAGACATCAGTAAGGGTTATGGAAGGGGTGCATTTAACTGTGCCTTTACCCATAATGGGTCTAGCCGTACCATCAACAGTCTGAATGCTTTCAGGCGTCGTCAGGTAAGTGTAATCTTGAAACTAATTACGGGTACCCATGACATAGCGGAGTATCCCAGAGTCAATTATCCAACCTAGTCTATGGATAGATGCCAGGGCATGAGCATGTATACCTGTGCTTGCATGGGCATAGTGGGTGATGTTACCTCCGAAGGTGGTTGGAGTTGATGTCCCAGAGGTGTTGGCTCGACTGTCGCTGGTTCCAAGTTTCATGTTTCTCTATATCTTTAGCATTTTTCTCTTACTAGGGGTCATATCGGGTGACTGACTCTCACTTTCCTCTTTTGCCAGGTTTGTATTGTCCTCCGGAATGATTACTTCTGCCACCAGCATAGCCTTCTTTGCCACCCCTACGCCCTCCACGGCTGCGTCCGTGGTCGCTGGACTGACCTCTCAGGGGTTTCGTACAGAATCTGATGAAGCGTCCATGGTCTCCACAGTTGTAGCACCCTTCCCCTCCGGAAGGGTTTGGGTTAAAAGCTGTTAGAGCTGATTTTTCCTCCAGAGAGCTAGTGGTGCTAGGCATCAGCTTCAGTCGTGCCTCTTCTTGTGCCATAGCAGCTATGGCCTCCTCCAGTGATGGCAGCCTGGGTTGAGCAAGTAGGATATTCCTCTGCTCGAATGCTGGGTTCCTGAAGGGAAACATACTCCATGAACTTCTTATAATGTTTCGCAAATGCCGGTTCCACTTGCTCATCTTCCACGCCAATGAGGTCATAGTGGTCGAGATCTGACCAATACTTCTTCAGCAGAGCCGCATACTCATAGATGGTGTGATCTTCTTGGACCACCTTATCAAGTTTATCTTGTAGTTGGAAAATCCTCATAGGGTTGTCCGACCATGAGTACATATATCTCAGCGTCATCCAAATGTCACCAACACCCTCTATTGCTTTCACGTTGTCCGACACTTGGTCGGTCAATGATGCTGTCAGCCATCTAGCAACAACATTATTGACAATCTCCCACATAGCAAATTCCTGTGAGGAGTGATCTTCAGGTGCCTTGGTTTGACCATTCACATAGTCCACAAAGTCTCTTGCATTCAGAGTCCGCATTGCCTGACGCGACTATTTCAAGTAGTTGGAAGTACCCTCCAACTTTATCTCCAGTTTCTCCAACTTCTCCTTTTTTTATGGTGAAGGATCCACATTTGTGTGTTCACCATGGGAGCTAGTCTCGGTCAGCCTCTTGGAGAAGAGATCGTCCACCAAAGCCTCCATCTCTTGGGCCGTCAGCTTGCCGTAGATCGTCTCCATCGTCTTCTTCTTGTCTTCCATCAGCAAGATCAGCATGACGGTGGCAGATCTAGATTGTCTCCACCTTTGATCGCCGTCTTCTCCACGTCTACTGTTCCTTCTCCAGCGGTAGCAGTGTCCCTGAGAGTCGCTGCTTACGTCCCGTGCACGGTTTCGATCCGAGGTCGCATGACCTTACGAGAAGGAGAAACCGACAATTGTAGTCGAGATCATGAGTTCACACAAGAGTTCCCTCACTGATATATTTTGATCCGACAAGCAACTATATAATTAATATCCCGATTACAACTTACTGCTACAAAACAATAATCAGAAAATTAGATTTCTCGGTCTTTCGTGCAATCGCAGTTGCATATGGACAGAACCGGGTTACAACTTGCAGGAGAGAAGAGGAATAAGAAGATCGTCGGGGTCGGGGGGTCGCTGGGATCGTAACGGCAACAACAACAGTCGCGACAACAACAACAGCAACAGTAGCCGCGACAACAGCAGCAGCCGTGACGGCGGGGCAGGCCGGCGGCGCTGTGGCGTGCGGCCAGGCGGTCGCCGGGGCCGGCGGGGGATGCTGGCGGAGGGGCAGGTCGGCGGCGTTGCGGCGTGTGGCCAGGCGGTCGCCGGGCCGGCGGGGAAAGAAGGGAGGGGTGGGGGGCGGCTGTGAGAGGGTTAGGGTTAGGGTTTGAAGAAGGGTGGGAAGATTTGGCTCTGATCCCAATTAGAAACTTGGGTTAGTACTTGGCTTAATTTTATTGATGGGTGGGAGTACATATATATATGAGAGGCTAACCCCTCTCTCTACTATTCTACTAGATGTGGGACTAAACACCTCTAATACTCTCAACAGTTTCTTTTCAGATTCGGACGAACAAGGAAGAATTGATTTTTTTTTTTCCTCAGGAGAAGAGAGCACAACAGAGAGATTTGACCTAATAGAATAGAAAGATTAGAATAGGAAAGTATATAATAACTTAGAATTTGTAAAAAAGAAGAAGAAGCATCAACTTCAAAAGAAAAGTCAAAATATGGTCCCAATCACAAGTTGGGTCCGCTTGGGTCGTGATCGTCATATCCAGGTCTGATCCCGCTTTCACAACCTAGATCCTACGATCCATGTGATCCGGGTACGATTCTTGTCCAACTTGATCTATGTATATCATCCGGGTAGCACAGAGTCAAATCGGATTGGATTGTAAGATCCATGATCCAAATCGTAAGACCTGACAACAAGGGGGATACATGCAAATTATATGATCTTATGATATCAAAATGTCAATTTCGCATATTAGGCTCTCTTATTTTTGTGAGATGGTCCTTCTGAAGGTTTTATGTACTCTTTTCAAGTCAGGCACCTGCAAGGCGCAATAACTCAGGTGCCCAGACCATATGGAGCACTAACCTGGGGCCTCCAGTCAGATGACCATAGTGTGCCCCTCGTCACTGATCATGTTGTGCAAGATTTGCTTGAGAAGTTTGTTTGACCAAGCATTGTTATAGTTATTATCTAATACATTGCGTTCTCCATCTTAGGCTTTAATCCTATGATACCTTTGGATAAAATAATTGTACTCCTGCAGCCATTCTCAACTTCATAATCTAATTCCTATTACCTCCTTCTGGTATATTCATTACGTGCTAACACAAGTTGTCTCAAAGTAACTTGTGTACCCAAAAAAGTGAGAGTGCTCACCCATGCACTATTATACTACATTCTTACTTCACTTAAAGTTGTAATCTTGGATGCTTATGCCACTTGTCAGAATGAGGTGAGTCGAGACCCAGGCTTGGCCTAAAACTTAACAGGGAAACCCCCTAACAAGTCCCGAGTCAATACCCTATATCTATGCCTCATACTCCCACTAATTTTCTTATGTGGGACTCTTGGAGTGGACTACTCTTATCAGGAAGTAAGAGAGCGGCCCCGTCCACATGGTGGAACACTCTTATCTCGTGGTCGTGGGTTGACATACTCTTTGTAATTGATAAATACTGCCTTCCTATTTTATTAAATAACTATTTGAATGGCCATTACAGAGAGATGTATGCTTGTAAACTTTCCAGCAAATCGTGATTCTGATCACTATATAATATAAATGATTCATTAGTAGAAGCAGATCCCGACATGTAAATCTGGTATGGTCTCCACCCCCCCCCCCCCCCTCCCCCCCCCCCTCTCTCTCTCTCTCTATATATATATATATATATATATATATATATATATATATATATATTATATATATATACACACACACACACGCATGCACCACCAATCCACTTATGATTACACTACAACAACATAGTCTTGAAATTGAAGTATCAAAGTGAATTTCCTACTTCCGTTTATTCTTTCAGTCATCTAGCACCTTTTCGTAAGCACTGCTTGTAATGGCATGGAACTTTTCTATAAATATTACAAGGCTTAGAATTATTATCAGTTACCGGTTTATTCTCTTAAAAAGGGATTCACACCTACGTGACCTGAACTCTGGTACGGGTGTCGGATACGGATACATATCCAAGGGTCGGATCATTCAAACTCATAATTGAAGGACATACGGACTCGGCTAAAATGATCCAAATTTTGGATATGGGTACGGAGATATGACTATTAAAATAAATACATTTGAATATGGTTTCATAAAAAGACACATCATGTAATTAAATTTGTATGACTTCATAAAAGAAATGTAATTAAATTTGCACGGTTTCATAAAAAGACATATCTCTAATTAAATTTGTATGATTTCATAAAAAGATACAGTTGTAATAAAGTTTGCATTGTTTCATATATTTAAGCTTATAATTAAATTTGCATGATTTCATAAAAAGACATCATGTAATTAAATTTGTAAGGTTTCATAACTTTACTACCAATCCACCATATTAAAATAAATTATCTACTTCACTACCATATTAAAATAAACTATCTACTTCACTACTAGTCTTCCGATTGTCACCATAAAGGACCATGAAGGATCCGATTGTCACTATGGAGGATCGGATACGGATTCCATACCCATACCCATGTCCTATCCGGTGGACACGGGTACTTCTTCTAAAGTGGAGAGTCGGGTAACATAGATTCACACACAATTTTATCATCTAGATGATAAATACAAATCACACACAAGGTTTACAATAAATCTTGTATTCAGAAATTCAAATACATTGTTCAATTATTCTCTTTTTCCCTTCCAATTATTCTCACTAGTTAAAAAGGTTGATTTTGTTTGAATCTGGATCAGACAACCAACAGTTTAAATATCGTCTAAAGCTTTGATATTATGATCTTACATTGAGATGATTTTTCTCATAAATACAATTCTTGTCATGGTAAACTCTACACAAGCTAACCTTGTGCTTTTAGTTAGATGGCTTTTACTATTTTTCCTTTACCCTCAAACCCGTCCTTCCTGTTCCCAGTGGAAAACATTTGTTCTTCCAGTGACAACAAGCCTTAGTCTTATAGCTTGTTAAATGATAGTGTCTAAGACTGATTTGGAGGGAGATTCTATTCCCGACTAATTTATGTCAAACCTTTTGCTCATCATTTCGGGCAATGCTGTAAGATAGTTGAAGGCTCGGAAAGAGTGCAGGAGGGTGCAAAAAGGCTAATTCTGGTTGATGTTATATTTAGCGGTTTTCATTATGCACTCGGTCCATGACTGATTACGGACTAACTGGATTACTCAGCTGATTAATTGTATTTCTGCGGTCACTTGGAATTTTCAATTAATCGACTACCTGATTAATCAGATCAAGTGGTGGATTACTTGGATGATTAATCATGGACTAGTCCTTTCAGAACAATGAGTCTGGTGTAGTTATGGGCGATGCATTCATGTCATAGGCCCCCAAAATCAGCCTCTTGAATATCAAAATTCATTACTTGTACATATCTGTTTACCCAATTTTCTGGAAGAATTCACCATTGTTCTCTTTGCTTAACCACCTATTTTATTCTTGGAAATATTATTCTATGCTTGGTTGTACGCCTCTATATATATTAATTAGAGCCATAGATAGTTTGAGTGATCCTTTTTCTCCTTCCCATCAGCATCTTGCTTCTCGAACAAATGGATCACAATAATCCAAATTTATGTGGTCTTTGCAGCTGGAGCTTAAATTGGGTCTTGGTGGTACATCTTACGCAGATTTTATTCGTAGTATGCATTTGCCAATGCAATTGAGGTAGACACTAGCATCTCTTGCTCTCAATTAGAGAAAGTTTGGTCTTGTTAAGCTTATCGTTTCTTGAGGCTATGTATACTTTTAGCTACTTGAGACGACAGCCTTCTATGCATGCATATACGCAAATTCACTGTACTAGTAGTTACATTTTTTTTTGCAATGGTGGGCACTAGGGTATTCTTGCCAAATAGTTTCTTTGCTTTAGCTACCGATATTAAATGCACTCAATTCATATTATGAACAAGTCTTTGACACTATGGGCTGTTTGGTTGTCCGTATTGGAAATCTCATGCAACATTTGCATGTAGCATTTCTTGCTGTAAGTAGTGTTGCAAATCCATTTGTTGGTTGCATGTAAATGATGTTGCGAGATTTATACATCTATTGTTTGGAATGATGTAATAAGTGTGCATTGTTGCAACTTTTTTTTTCTTTCGGTAAATGAAAATCCATTGTTTGGTTTTGACTTTATTACATTGAATGAAAAGAGAATAATTGTAAATGATGTAAACGATGTTGCATTTGTTGCCGTAAGTGGCGTTGAGGCCATTTTGGCTGCAACAAATTTTGTAGTAGCAGGAGGAAATGATGCAACATGTGTTGCACCAATTCTACCATTACATCAAACCAAACAATTGGAATTAGTGGAAATGGTGCAACAAATGGTGCATGTAGTTCCAATTACAGCCAACCAAATACCCCCTAACTGTTTTTTCAAGTTACCTTTCATCTCTACATACCAATTCTTTCGTAAGCTGCTCTAACCCACATCTAACATCTCGTCCTTGAGGATTTTTTTTTTGGTTCTCTATCGTATATCCTAGTATTTGAACCTTTTCAAACATTTTTTCTAAACTATTCTCATTTCTAAATGCCCATCCTATGTTACCTATATCAAATTAGCTTTGCCTAACCCCATTAGTTTATGCAATAAAATTGACCACGCCACTTTAGTATGAAATTTGCCTATTAATCTCATGAACTCTGGGAGAGTTCTCAGAATAACCTTCCATTATTGTAAAAAGTTGGTAAATATTCCTTCTTCCACAAGTTTAATTGCTTTCATTCTGCCATATTTCTCACAGTATACTAACTTCTTCGATTAATCAATTATTATTTGTTAGATCTCTGTTCTTGCAGACTTCCATTACCATAAGAACTTAGAGGTCCCCACATTGCAGCATGATATAGTGTATCTCAATGAAAGAACGTGGATTAAGGCGTTCTCTAAAGTAGTGGCTGTAAGTGTTTAGAAATGTTCTCTAAAGTAGTGGTAAGTTAAGAAATATTTAGGAGGGACATTACCATGGATCCTCCTCAACTTAGCGTTACGTGCTATAGCCAACTACACTTTGTTGGGAAAATGGCATGAATGATGATGACAAGGATATATGACTAACTTTTCTTGTTCGAGAATGTATTTCTTAGGTTTGGACCTTTAGGTTCATATTCAACCAAGATGAACATGATTTATTCTAGAAAATATCTTTGATTGCGACTTCAAATATTTAAATAAACAATATGAAGAATTAAGTAACCTGTGCCTTAAAGCATTATGGCAATGTGCACACTATCTGCAAGGCAATCTACCAAAATTTGACTCATTGTTCATATCAAGTAGCTCAAGAAGCTACATGGTTAAGAATGAATAGTATTCTTTTCAGATAATATCATAATAGTTTACCTTCTCGCCAGCTATTTGAACTTGTGTGTTAAGATCATATACTCTCAAAGTGCTTTCAAGGAACAACAACAACAACAACAACAACGAAGCCTTTATACCAAATTTCTGGGATCGGCCGTTTGACTCTTCTTCCATTCGGCTCTGTAACACTTAACACTTCAAATCATGTTAGTCTAGTCCTAGTGGCTCTATTAATTATTATTTTATGGCTTCTCCTTATGGGGACATTTATGAGTTCGTGTTGCGTATATCCAAACAACCTAAGTTGATTTTTATATTGTCTTGTCCTCAATTGGTGTCACCTCTAATTTTTCACGAATATATTCATTTTTAACTTATCCTTTAATGTATTACCACAATCCATCTTAGCATTCTTATTTCAGCTACACAAACTTTTTGGACATCTGTTTTCTTCATTGTCCAACACTCTGATCCATAAAGCATGATCGGTAACAGTTTTGTAGAATTCTTCTTTCAACTTCATAGATATCTTCGATCACAAAGTACTAAAATAAGCACCTCTCCACTTCAACTATCATATTTTAATTCTATTCATGACATCCTTCAATCTCTATATCGTGATGAATGATTGATCCAAAATACCGAAAACTATCACTCTTAGGTATCTCTTGTCTAGCTATATGGACTACCCTCTCGTTTTTCGTTGCCTTCAGATTAAAATTACATTTCATATTACTACTTTGCTCTACTAATCCTAAATTCCTTATATTCTAAATTCTCTCGACATTTATATTTTAGCATCCAACTTTTTTCTACTCTAATCAACCAACACATTATCATCAACAAACATTATACACCTTGTAACCTCCTCTTGGACATGTCTAGAAATTTCATCCATTACTATCTCAGGAAGGTAAGAAATTTTCCTTGACGTAAGCCAATGGTAATAGGGAACATGTTACTATCTCCTACAATAGATTGCACGATTGTCGTAATTCTATTATACATATCCTTAATAGTCTCAATCTCTTCTTCGTAGTCTCAATATACTTACTAGAAATTTGTTTCTTCTTCAAAGTCCAATACAATATCTCCCTAGGAACTCACATAAGATGTCTCTAAGTCAATAAAAATCATATCTAAATATCTCTTTTTGTCTTTTTTTTTTCATTACACTTCTTAGTAAGTAAATGGCTTCTATAATAGACATGGTCGATGTAAAACTAAACTAATTATATGCAATTCTAGTCTCTTTTCATAATCTTTGCTCAGCCATTCCCTCCCATAGTTTCATGATATGACTCGTAATCTTAAATCCTCGATATTTAATACAACTTTGTCTCTCTCTCTTCTTATATATGGGTTTCATGGTATGACTCGCAATCTTAAATCCTCGATAGTTGTTACAACTTTGTATATCTTTTTTTGTTCTTATATATGGGTACTATGCTACCACTTTTCCATTCATTCGACATGTTTATAGTTCAGTAAGCCACATTAAACCTTTCTCCACTAAACATATTCAAATCTGTATCGGAATATCGTCAGGTTCCACCACGTTCAATTTTTTCATCCTTTAATTCAAAAATTCTAATTTAACGACACTAGCAATATGACTCATTCTTAGCTAATTTTGAATCTGAACTAAGCTTTTCTAGGTTGCTCTTATTAAATAGCTTGTTAAAATACCTCCTCCAACTTTTCTTAATATCATTTTCTCCTACTAATGGTCGTCGCTCTTGATGCAATTAATATAGCATCAAGAGCAAGCCTATACATATCTTAACAAGCCTATCCATATCTTTTTCTCTCTCCTTAGTCTCTAACCTCTTATATAAACAATAATGGGCCTTATGTTTAGCTTCACTAACTGCTTTCTTAGTTTCTTTTTTGCTACTTTATATCTAGGGATGGCAACGGGGCGGGTTGGGGTCGAGGACCACTCTCCTCATCCTCATCTCCGATTAGTGTTTGAATTTTCGTCCCCGTCTCCATCCCCGTTTGGGTTCAGTTTTTTATCCCTATCCCCGTCCCCGTTAAACAGTGCACTCCCTGTCCCAATCCCCATCCCCGTTAAACAATGCACCCCCGTCCTCGTCCCTGTTTCGTTAATACTTTCGAGGCCGGGTTTCCTTGTCCCCATCCCGTCTCGTAAATAATTTTTTCTGTAGATTCTAAGCTTAAAAATTTTATTTTCATTCCAAAAAAAATATACAATTCATGTTAATAAAATCTTATTTTCATACAAAAATACTACTATATAGAAAAAATGATACAATATAACAAAACAGAAATATTAATCCAACAAAAACATACAAGTACTAAATAGAAGTTTGTTGGTATATTAGAATATTCTTGGTATATTTGTTGGGATATTAGAATATTCTACGAGGGGTTTTAATGGGGTGTTAATGTAAGATGAAGGGTTGTAAGGCTACAAATAGCCAAGAGATTATCAATAAAAAATATAATAATTGCTCCAAAATATTCTACATGGTATCAGAGCCCAAACCTTAGCCATCACCTCCCAAACCCTAGCCGCCACCACCGGCACCGCTGCCACACCGTCCGCCACCACCGCTGCTGCGTCGCCACCACCGCTAATGCGCCGCCCGCCACCACCGTCGCCTCGTCCGCCACCGCGAAGCCGCAACTGCCGCGGTGCCTTCTGCTGCGGTTCCTGGCGTCTTCCGCGGGTCGTTCCAGACGTTGGTATCGAAGGCCTAGATCTGATGGGGGAGAGATGATCGAGTCTAGGAGAGGACGAAGAGGGCGAACGTGAATCGTGGGACGGATGTGAGGTGATCGGAGAAGAGGAGGATCGATGGAGAAGATCATCAAGCAGTTGGACTCTGCGGAGGTCGCAACGTTGATGAAGCTGATGAAACTGTAAGCCCCCTGATTTTCAGAATTTTAAATTTGGATTTTTCTCCAAATTATCTGAATTTTCGGGAATCGTGACCTAGGCCTTTGTTGATTCAAGGATTTTTTAATTGCGGTTAATTCCTACTAAAATATTATGGAAATAATATTTTATGGTGTAAAATGGAAAATCGGACATAGGGTAATTTTCTGCGGATTTATTGGACTCCGGAAACCCGTTTAAAGCCCTAGAAACCAATTTAGAATTAAACCGAATTTAAATCCGTGCCAACGCCCGAAATCCCCATGAGAGCCGAAGCCCAGCCCAAGGAGCGTTGACCCGTTGACCCAGCCCGAATCCTAGGTCTAACCCTATTCTATTTTCTGCATGTATAAATACCTACTTATTTTCTAGTTTTCTCCACAAGAAAAAGAAAAGAAAAAGAGATCCCAAATTCCTAAATTTTCCAAAATTCCTAACCCTAACCCTAATTTTAACCTAACCCTAACCCTAAGCAGCCTCTTCCTCCGCCTCTGCCGACCCCTCTCCGGCGCCGCCCCTAGCCCGGCCGCCGCCCTCTGCAACCATCTCTTCCTCCCTGTCCTCTCCTTCCCCAATCCTCCCCCACGTTCCGCCGCCCTCCGCACCTCGTCAGCCCGCCGTCTCCCTCCTAAAACCTAGCCGCTCTCACCACGAACCCGACGCCTAGCCGCTGCCTCCGCCCGACTCCAACGGACTCCGCCACAGAACCCCAATCTCCAGCCCGTCCTCTCCCGACGACTCATCCCCTCGCCTCACTCTCCCTCCGCCTCGACCCATCTCCGCGAGCAGCGCCCAGGGAAGCCCTAGCCTCTCCCCTCTTCTCCGGCCTGATCGATCCCTCCGGCCATCCCTCTGACCGCCACCCGCCGTCGAGCGCCACGCCGCTGCCAGCACCTCCGTGCCACCCCAGCACGCCGCTCCCCTCCGGCCGCAGCACCGCCTCCTCCTTCTTCCTTCCCCTCGACTCCACCGCGCAGTCGACCCGACTCCTCGTCGCCTCCGCTCGGTCCTCCTCCGACCCGCAGAGCACGGCAAACCCTAGCCGGGACTCACAGAGACTCAGGACACGGACACAGCGGACACGAAGCAGAGACAGGACACAGGACGCAGGACACGCGAGGACACGACCAGGACACAAATTGGACTCTCGGACACGTGAAAAACAGATTCACGAGGCCCTGTTCAGGTACCGTTTTCTTCCTCCTCGCAACTCCGTTTTCGATTCCGTCAGTTGCTACTCGTAGACTGTATGACCCTCTCGGTGCCCGTGCAACTCGCTCGGTACATCGCGTCCTGTGGTGATCGCACACCGCGATCCAAAAACAGGAAAAAACCAGACCCTGTTTCACCCCGGAACTGAGTACGCCCCGCCAAACGGGACGACTTGGTCGCACGCGATCTTTACCGAATCGTGCGTGACGTTGATACGGACGTGTGGGATTTCGCAGAAGCCGATTCGGATGTGCGTGCACACCGGAATCAACGCGTATCCGCCGACACCACCCCGTATCCGTCGGTTCTGGAACACGCTGTAACTTTGTGTACACACGTCGGATCGAGACGAAACTAGCGCCATCGGACTCGTAGCAATACGCTGGTCCTGTGAGCCAAGTTTGGTTCGATTCTGAGAACGTTGACAAAATCGTGTGTCGTGGGCCCCACAGGTTCCACCCGACGGGCGATTTTGTGACCGGCTCATCGGAATCCAATTCTGGAAGTTCCGTTGGGTTCGTATCATCGTTCCTGACCTGTTGACACTAAGTTTGACCGATTTGGAGACCTTTGACCCTGACACGCTTTTCGGTGCAAAGCGGCCCACATGTGGACCCCGCTTTGGCCCAGAAATGTCATTTTTGCCCTTGTGTCCAAATTGGACTCAAGGACAGGTGTTTTTAGCTATTTGGTATTTTCTGAATCTAATGGTGATGTTTATTTCAGCAACCGGAGTATTACCTACAGATCACACTGAGACCAGAGCTACAGTTGGAGCCAGGACCCCAGGCAAGTGTACCTTGCCAAATCCTGCCGTCTTTGCTACTTATTTTCTTGACTTAGTTATGCATCAGTGGGCAAGTATACCTTGCCAACTTTACAATTCTTGTTGCATTTCCTTGATTCATTATATTGCTGTGCATGTTTGACCTAGGACCGTGTGACGTACTTAGCGTCCGATTATCAGTCGGGTGCCAACACCGTACGCGGTGTTGTGTATTGTCACCTAGAGATGGACATTCGTGACCCCTTTACATTCTCGTACTTGTCTTACCAAGTACACTATAACCCAGGACACTTGACACTATTCATGAGACAGGATCTTCCTGAGATATTCATGGTGATTCTGTATAGGATACAGACTTTATGGCATTGACATTATATTCCTAGATACTCTATGACTTCTGCATTAGATACGATCGTGCGTAACATGGACATGAGGCATCATGGACATGAGACGTGTGATTACATTGGGTGGGGAGAGACACACAGACTACAGGCTGATCATATATATATACACCCCTATTATCGTGAGGCACAAGACTCTGAAGCCCGAGCTTGGCCTATTACTCATTATTACTGCTGCTACCGGCTCCCCTACACAGAGCTTGTAGTATGCTTCAGCCTGAGTTCTAGTGCTGCTCTCATCTTGCATATCACTTAGCTGGTTATTTTAGTATTCCCTTATTGTTCCATCTATTGCTGGAGAGACCCGCAGGCTACAGGTTGACTATATTATGCCGGCTACTCAGTCTCCCGCTGAGCTAGACCACCTCATGATATCACTGCTACCGGCTCCCCTACACAGAGCTTGTAGTTGTTTCAACCTGAGTACTTTTGATGTTCTCTCTTTTGCATTTCACACAGATGATTACATACTTATCATATTTATTTTATTATTTGTTGCACTGCATTTATTTTGGCATGAGCTTTCTTGTACCTTGCTATGTCCCCTGAGGACCTGGATCCGGATTATGTCCCCAGGATTTACAGACGAGATCTATCCCGAGGTATACGGGACCGCAGCAGGAGCAGATTCAGGAGCTGATACAGGAGCTGTACCGACCTTCGAGGACGAGATCACACTAGAGGACTTCTTCTGAGTATTTTCTGGTGATACTCATTTATTTCTATTTCCAGTTTCTTTATTTTCAGTCTATTGCATTGTTGTATCAGACTTGTTCTCGGATTGTTCTCCGAGACACTGTTATTGAGATTGTTAGTTATTTCCTTTGTATTTATTCTGGCATTTGATCTATGATTATCTGTTTTGGATGAGATTAGTATAGACTGTGGTTTGTATCATTGGACCTACTTATTCTTATATTACAGCTTAAGCATGCCCCGATGGATCCATTAAATTGGGTTTGTCCATCGGTGTGTGCTGCTGGCCATTGCCACGCGTCCGGTCCCTCGGTATTTTGGGACTGGGGTGTGACATGGTTTTTGTGGTGGCCCATGCAGGTCTACGACTAAATTGTTCGGTTTCAACTTAGGGACCGAGCAAGCCTGCAATAAGAATAGGATAAGTTTCTAGGATCTCATCCACTTGCTTGAAACGTTCTTGATATCTATATCAGATTCGAATTTAAATTCTTGACTCGCATCCTGCCGATTCTTGTGCGCCTCTTATTGTTTATTTTGGTTGCAGAGTTATGGATTCACGAACAAACAACGAGACTCCTGCCAGATCACCACGAGATGATGTGGTAACCAACGGAGATGAAGTGACACCAGTTAGTGAAGGTCCATCATCACAGCAAGCAAGTCAGCATGCCTCGAGAATCCCGGAAGATGACGTTCCACCATCGACGCAGTTGGCTCCACCGACGCCTACCATTCCACAAGGGCAGGCTATGGACGAACAACAGATGTTTCGCATGTTCTATGCGATGATGCAAGCCCAACAGAAGGTTCAGGAAGAAGCCCAGCAAATCCAAGCGGAGAAGTTCATCGACAGATTTAGCTCGGAGCTACGGAGATTAATCAGCACCACTACAACTACCTTAGACGAGAATGTTCTTGCTACAGCACGACCCATGGAGTGCAACACAAGGATAGAGTCCAGCCAGAAGCGGCCGTATGCATCAGCACCGGACCAAGCACAACAGGAAAGAGCTGCAAAGCGACCACAGATGAATCCACCACCGAGAGCAGCACCAAGAGCCTTAGTTCTTCCAACTTGTCACTACTGTGGCAAGATAGGCCATATTCAAAAAGAATGCAGACGCAAGTTAGGATTATGCTTGATTTGCGGAAACAGTCAACACTTAGCCAAGGATTGTCTTCAGCATCGAGAGAAAGCATTGATGATTCAACAACCAGCCACATCAGCACCAGCCGGAGCACCACAAGAAGAAGCTACACAAAGACCTCAAGTACACCAGCCACCAGAAGCAACTCCACAGACAATACCTGTCTGTCCATATTGTCGCAAGCGAGGCCATACTGAGGACGAGTGCAGACGAAAAAGGAAAGTATGTTTAGCTTGCGGATCCAGTCAGCATTCACTGAAGGAATGCCCCGAATGTCGAGAAAAAGCGCTAATGTCACCAGCACCAACGCCAGCCTCTCCAGCATTGGAAGCACCGCAAACGAGAGTTGAAGGAGTCAGACCACCAGTCCCAGGAGGGAATCAGCCGAGGCCACCCCTGGCACCACAAGCAACACTCTTCCAGCAGGCTCAACAGCAGCAGAGGAATCAACTGCAAGAACGTGAACAAGCTCCAGCGATGACTTTGGAAGACGCGCAGACCCATGGAGTAGCTAATGCGCATAATTTGTCGTAGTTATCTGTTTATCGATTTGTTTTATCTCGTGCCTATTGGTTCGTGACCCCAGCCCTAACCTATGTAATTTTGAACTTGCTAATAATTTATAACCTAGAATGTTTTTATAATTGATAACTGTAGAGATTATAGAGCCTTTTGTTATTGTGCTTATTTTGTGTTGTTTTGAGAACTTGAATTAAGTGTACCCCCTTTCATCATCATCTAGCATACTTACATTTGTTGTACCACCTTGACTTATGCTGCTAATATAGCCTAGTTTTGCAAGCTTATCCTTTTATCGAGCTTGTTCATGACATCCGTATTAGTGGGTCGACACACTAATACAATTGTCTATTCAGAATCAGTGTATTACGGTCTGATCAACCTTAGTACATTTTGGTTCGCTCTTCGCACGACTACTTCACGTGGATTGAGATATATAGTTGACTAGTATACTTGCCCTCTAGATATATCTGAGCATATCGTATCAGTTACATAACTGTACTAATACGAGCATGCAAACAAAGGATTACCATAATAGGATTTTAATCCACAATTGTCTTGACAAATTCCATTTGAATTTGTTAAACGCCTTGATCCTGATACTTCTATTCTATTACCTCGCCCTTGAACTCTTTATTATTGATCTTCGTCTTCCCTTACTTCGGAAAGACGAAACCTCGTGCCTAGTATAAGTTGATATATAGACAGTACTAGATATACCCCACAGGCCAGTCGCATTGTGACGACCCTTTTATATATGATTAAGGGAATACCATAGGTGGTATGTTTGGTGTTAAATACTTGAGGATTCAATAACATGATTCAATAAGTTGGGGCATAGCTTTCTTAGATATATAGCCTTAGATGATAGATGGGTAAAATCTAAGTTGGGTAGAGACCGCAATGGTTACTTGAGAGGAATTCTTTGAACCCTACTCTATTTTAATTTCGAGGACGAAATTTTTATAAGTTGGGTAGATTGTAAGCCCCCTGATTTTCAGAATTTTAAATTTGGATTTTTTCCCAAATTATCTGAATTTTCGGGAATCGTGACCTAGGCCTTTGTTGATTCAAGGATTTTTTAATTGCGGTTAATTCCTACTAAAATATTATGGAAATAATATTTTATGGTGTAAAATGGAAAACCGGACATAGGGTAATTTTCTGCGGATTTATTGGACTCCGGAAACCCGTTTAAAGCCCTAGAAACCAATTTAGAATTAAACCGAATTTAAATCCGTGCCAACGCCCGAAATCCCCATGAGAGCCGAAGCCCAGCCCAAGGAGCGTTGACCCGTTGACCCAGCCCGAATCCTAGGTCTAACCCTATTCTATTTTCTGCATGTATAAATACCTACTTATTTTCTAGTTTTCTCCATAAGAAAAAGAAAAGAAAAAGAGATCCCAAATTCCTAAATTTCCCAAAATCCCTAACCCTAACCCTAATTTTAACCTAACCCTAACCCTAAGCAGCCTCTTCCTCCGCCTCTGCCGACCCCTCTCCGGCGCCGCCCCTAGCCCGGCCGCCGCCCTCTGCAACCATCTCTTCCTCCCTGTCCTCTCCTTCCCCAATCCTCCCCCACGTTCCGCCGCCCTCCGCACCTCGTCAGCCCGCCGTCTCCCTCCTAAAACCTAGCCGCTCTCACCACGAACCCGACGCCTAGCCGCTGCCTCCGCCCGACTCCAACGGACTCCGCCACAGAACCCCAATCTCCAGCCCGTCCTCTCCCGACGACTCATCCCCTCGCCTCACTCTCCCTCCGCCTCGACCCATCTCCGCGAGCAGCGCCCAGGGAAGCCCTAGCCTCTCCCCTCTTCTCCGGCCGGATCGATCCCTCCGGCCATCCCTCTGACCGCCACCCGCCGTCGAGCGCCACGCCGCTGCCAGCACCTCCGTGCCACCCCAGCACGCCGCTCCCCTCCGGCCGCAGCACCGCCTCCTCCTTCTTCCTTCCCCTCGACTCCACCGCGCAGTCGACCCGACTCCTCGTCGCCTCCGCTCGGTCCTCCTCCGACCCGCAGAGCACGGCAAACCCTAGCCGGGACTCACAGAGACTCAGGACACGGACACAGCGGACACGAAGCAGAGACAGGACACAGGACGCAGGACACGCGAGGACACGACCAGGACACAAATTGGACTCTCGGACACGTGAAAAACAGATTCACGAGGCCCTGTTCAGGTACCGTTTTCTTCCTCCTCGCAACTCCGTTTTCGATTCCGTCAGTTGCTACTCGTAGACTGTATGACCCTCTCGATGCCCGTGCAACTCGCTCGGTACATCGCGTCCTGTGGTGATCGCACACCGCGATCCAAAAACAGGAAAAAACCAGACCCTGTTTCACCCCGGAACTGAGTACGTCCCGCCAAACGGGACGACTTGGTCGCACGCGGTCTTTACCGAATCGTGCGTGACGTTGATACGGACGTGTGGGATTTCGCAGAAGCCGATTTGGATGTGCGTGCACACCGGAATCAACGCGTATCCGCCGACACCACCCCGTATCCGTCGGTTCTGGAACACGCTGTAACTTTGTGTACACACGTCGGATCGAGACGAAACTAGCGCCATCGGACTCGTAGCAATACGCTGGTCCTGTGAGCCAAGTTTGGTTCGATTCTGAGAACGTTGACAAAATCGTGTGTCGTGGGCCCCACAGGTTCCATCCGACGGGCGATTTTGTGACCGGCTCATCGGAATCCAATTCTGGAAGTTCCGTTGGGTTCGTATCATCGTTCCTGACCTGTTGACACTAAGTTTGACCGATTTGGAGACCTTTGACCCTGACACGCTTTTCGGTGCAAAGCGGCCCACATGTGGACCCCGCTTTGGCCCAGAAATGTCATTTTTGCCCTTGTGTCCAAATTGGACTCAAGGACAGGCGTTTTTAGCTATTTGGTATTTTCTGAATCTAATGGTGATGTTTATTTCAGCAACCGGAGTATTACCTACAGATCACACTGAGACCAGAGCTACAGTTGGAGCCAGGACCCCAGGCAAGTGTACCTTGCCAAATCCTGCAGTCTTTGCTACTTATTTCCTTGACTTAGTTATGCATCAGTGGGCAAGTATACCTTGCCAACTTTACAATTCTTGTTGCATTTCCTTGATTCATTATATTGCTGTGCATGTTTGACCTAGGACCGTGTGACGTACTTAGCGTCCGATTATCAGTCGGGTGCCAACACCGTACGCGGTGTTGTGTATTGTCACCTAGAGATGGACATTCGTGACCCCTTTATATTCTCGTACTTGTCTTACCAAGTACACTATAACCCAGGACACTTGACACTATTCATGAGACAGGATCTTCCTGAGATATTCATGGTGATTCTGTATAGGAGACAGACTTTATGGCATTGACATTATATTCCTAGATACTCTATGACTTCTGCATTAGATACGATCGTGCGTAACATGGACATGAGGCATCATGGACATGAGACGTGTGATTACATTGGGTGGGGAGAGACACACAGACTACAGGCTGATCATATATATATACACCCCTATTATCGTGAGGCACAAGACTCTGAAGCCCGAGCTTGGCCCATTACTCATTATTACTGCTGCTACCGGCTCCCCTACACAGAGCTTGTAGTATGCTTCAGCCTGAGTTCTAGTGCTGCTCTCATGTTGCATATCACTTAGCTGGTTATTTTAGTATTCCCTTATTGTTCCATCTATTGCTGGAGAGACCCGCAGGCTACAGGTTGACTATATTATGCCGGCTACTCAGTCTCCCGCTGAGCTAGACCATCTCATGATATCACTGCTACCGGCTCCCCTACACAGAGCTTGTAGTTGTTTCAACCTGAGTACTTTTGATGTTCTCTCTTTTGCATTTCACACAGATGATTACATACTTATCATATTTATTTTATTATTTGTTGCACTGCATTTATTTTGGCATGAGCTTTCTTGTACCTTGCTATGTCCCCTGAGGACCTGGATCCGGATTATGTCCCCAGGATTTACAGACGAGATCTATCCCGAGGTATATGGGACCGCAGCAGGAGCAGATTCAGGAGCTGATACAGGAGCTGTACCGACCTTCGAGGACGAGATCACACTAGAGGACTTCTTCTGAGTATTGTCTGGTGATACTCATTTATTTCTATTTCCAGTTTCTTTATTTTCAGTCTATTGCATTGTTGTATCAGACTTGTTCTCGGATTGTTCTCCGAGACACTGTTATTGAGATTGTTAGTTATTTCCTTTGTATTTATTCTGGCATTTGATCTATGATTATCTGTTTTGGATGAGATTAGTATAGACTGTGGTTTGTATCATTGGACCTACTTATTCTTATATTACAGCTTAAGCATGCCCCGATGGATCCATTAAATTGGGTTTGTCCATCGGTGTGTGCTGCTGGCCATTGCCACGCGTCCGGTCCCTCGGTATTTTGGGACTGGGGCGTGACAGAAACTGTCAGCTGGTGAGAGCGCAACACGAACATTGGCGAAGTTGGAGCTTCCATCCATCGATCTGAAGCTTGATGGACCGGCCACCTACCTGAGTTGGTCACGACGGGTGAGGAGAACCCTCGCAGGGAAGAACCTGGAGGGTTTCTTGTCAGGAGAGAAGACAGAGCTGGATGAGGGCTCGGCAGGACGCGACGAGTGAAAGTTCACTCATATGGTGGTGTATACATTTGGCTCCTCAATTCTTTTGTCCAGTCGATCGTCGCTACAGTGGATGACCTTGAGATAGTGAAAGACGTGTGGGAGAAGTTGAGAACCAATGATGGTGTGAGGAATAACTTGAGGGTTTTCCTGATCGAGGGGGAGATCGACGACACCGTACAGGGAAAGAAGACGGTACATGAGTATGCCACGGAGTTGGAGCGTATGTGGTTGGATTATGATCACTTCTCAGATCGGACGAGCTGCGAGGACCCGAAGTGTAAGGAGAGACATGTATGTCTGCAGGAGAGGAGGATAAAGTTTCTTAAGGGGCTGGCCGCAGTGTTTTCTCAGAGGATAACACTACTTCTAGTCCAACCGAAGATTCCTACACTTGAGAATGCTATCTCGGCTATGATCCAGGAGGAGTCGTATCAAGCTACAGGCAGGGACATGTGGTCCTCCTGAAGTGAAGACAACACTGACGGTTGCCAATTCAGGCGGCACAAGACCTAAGGGAGAGACCCCGACAGTGTTACAACTGCGGGGAGGTGGGCCATCTGAGGTACGCTTGCACCAAACCACCCAAGGAGGGAGATTCAAGTGGCGGACGTGGACGGTTTGGAGGACGTGGCCGTGGTCGTAGGGGTCAACGGGGTAGTCGAGGAGGTTATCGGACGAACCTGCTGGTAGTAGAAGGCGAGGAGGGAGCTAATGGTGCCTATACTGAGGAGAATCAGGCACTACTGGGCATGCTGGAAGTACTCATGAGAAAGCAGAGAGCGTCAAGCGATGGAGATAGGAGTGTGACTGAGGAGGCGTCTACCTCAGTCTTCGCCAGAGGCAACGTTGCCATGTCTTTCCTTATATCGTCGGACTGGATTGTCGATTCGGGTGCGTCTCGACACGTGACATGGAATGCTAGTGAGTTCTCTTCCTACACTCACCTAGCATCTGCAAACATCATTTAAACAGCCGATGGTACTTTCCATCTAGTGGTCGCTAAGGGTACTGTCGATTGTACAGGTTCAATAAGATTATCCAATGTTTTACATGTTCTTTTTTTTCAGTCAGTCTTTTGTCCATTAGTTCTATAATCCTCTAACTAAAATGCATTCTCTTTTGATATTCCTAAGGTGATCTTCCAGGAGGAGACGAGACGAAGACTTGGGACTGGCACTTGGCATGATGGACTATAGTACCTGGATCAGGAAGGACTAGATTCGGCATTGGTGTCTGTGGCAGAAATGACAGGAATAGGAGGACCAAAGATGAGTGTCGAAGATACACTGATACTCCATCATAGGCGGTTGGGACACTCCTCTTTTAGTATTTTGAGTATGTTGTATCCATCTATTTATGAGAAAACAAATAAGGAGAAACTAGTATGTGATGTATGTGATTTAGGCAAACTTACTAGGAGCTCATATGTTGGTGCGGGCCATAGGAGCTTTTCTGTTTTTGATATTATATATTCTGATGTCTGGGGGCCGTGCGCCACAACTACTATAAATTGTTACAAGTATTTCGTCTCTTTTATTGATTATTCCTCTCGTGTCACCTGGCTGTATTTGATGAAGAATAAGAGAGGTCTTTGCCTATTTTCGGAACTTTCATAAACATGTCCAGACTCAGTACAGAGTAGTGGTGAAGGTACTAAGGTCTGATAATAGAATATAGTATACCAACAAAGCACTTGAAGAATACCTGTCAGCCCAAGGGATACAACATTAGACAACCTGTGCATACACACCGGCACATAATGGAGTGGCAGAAAGGAAGAACACACCTTCTTGAGGTGGCAAGGAGCATGATGATCGTCATGAATGTCCCACAGAATCTGTGGGGGCATGCAGTGTTGACAGCAGCTCGATTGGTCAACATGATGTCCTCGAAGGTACTGGGATGGAAGTCTCCATGTGAGATATTGCAAAAAAATAATAGTGAGATACTCCCACTAAAGGTGTTTGGCTACGTATGTTTTGTGAAGGACAACAGACCGTCTGTTGGAAAACTTGACCTCAGAGCAGTCAAGTGTGTATTCGTGGGCTATTCGGCGACTCAGAAGGGGTACGTGTGCTGGAGCCCGGTAGAGAAGAAGTTTGTGAGCATGGATGTTCACTTCAGGGAGTTTGAACCATACTACCGTCAGAAGGGAACCTCATCCATGAGCAACTCACCTGATACTGAGAGTATGAGGCGTGAGAGGAGGATTGGTGAGAGTGTGGTGACCGATTTAGGAGTATGGCACCTTCGAAAATGATAAGATCTTTGGCGCAAGAAGAAGGGGTGATCCACGGAGGAACGTTTGAGGAGGAGCATGAGAGTGGAGAGGAACAAGGGGAGGCGATGAGAGGTGTTAAGCCTACAGTTAAGGGGAAGTTACTTACCTACAGCAGGAAAGGAAAGCAAACTGCAGGACCAGTACCGATAGTGCAAGTGCCAAGTCCCTTGCCTGCGTCCGTCTCAACTCCTGAGGCACCTACACCACCATCACCACAAGATTTTCCTTCAGGTGATATCATTCTTCCTTCTCCTCCCACACCATTATCAGTACGGAGGACCACTCGCAGCAATACAAAAAATCCTCCTGATAGATATGGTTGGGACCTTGCTCAGTTTGTTTCATATAATAACATCTCTTCTTCTCATGGAGCATTCATTGCATCTTTGGATAGTATTACTGTACCTAACAATTGACAGGTTGCCAAGAACGATCCAAAGTGGAAAGCGGCGATGCACGAGGAGTTAGGTGCTCTTGAGAAGAACCACACTTGGGAACTGATAAAACTGCCAGAGAAGAAGAGGGCAGTCGGATGCAAGTGAGTCTTTACTGTGAAGCAGAACCCAGATGGAAAAGTAGAGCGCTACAAGGCTCGACTGGTGGCAAAAGGATACAGTCAGACGTACGACATTGACTATGATGAGACCTTTGCACCAGTGGCGAAGATAAGCACCGTCAGGACGCTGATTTCTTTGGCAGCGAATGGTGGATGGAAGTTACACCGACTGGATGTGAAGAATGCGTTCTTCATGGGGATCTAATGGAGGAAGTATACATGGAGATACCACCAGGATTCTGCGCTGATAAGACAGTAGACAAGGTCTGCAGGTTGAAGAAGCCCCTCTATGGACTAAAGCAGTCTCCTCGAGCGTGGTTTGACAGATTCAGGAGGGCGATGATAGGGATGGGATATCAGCAAATCAATGCTGATCATACTGTGTTCTTCCATCGGAGTGGAGGCCACATCACCATGCTTGCGGTGTATGTGGACGATATGATTATCACAGGAGATGATGAGCAGGAGATTGTCCGACTCAAGGGGAAGCTTGACAAAGAGTTCGAGGTGAAGGACCTTGGCCTTCTTCGGTACTTCCTTGGGATTGAGATTGCTCGAGAAGCAGAGGGGATTGTTCTTTCTCAGAGGAAGTATGCGCTGGACATTCTCACAGAGACATGAATGTTGGGATGCAGATCTGCAGCGATGCCAGTCTTTTGTCCATTAGTTCTATAATCCTCTAACTAAAATGTACTCTCTTTTGATATTCTTAAGGTGATCTTCCAGGAGAAGGAGACGGGACGAATGTCGCGCCCCATGATCCCGTAGGGGCCGATCGTCCTCGCTTGGTCCCTACGGAACCACTTATTCGTCCTCGCTTGGGCGCGATGCCGTGCAAGCCTAAGTTGCGCTTGCACCAGGCACGTACCTGCACAAGACACAAGTTAGACGAAAATATACATATATAGGCACAGAGTAAATGCAGAGAACCAAAGTTGAACACATTTGATAGCACACAAAATACTTTCTTTCATTGAATACTTGAAGATTTGGATTACAAATGCTTGCTTGGCTGAGTTACAAAATATGCCTTAGAAGGCTTACAACTCTTTTTACATTCCCAAAATTAGCCACAACGTCCATTACATTATGTCCTTGTAGTAGGACCAAAATAGCAAAACATCTAGCAGAAGAGGAAGTAGCCCACTGGAGAGGTAAGCAGCGGAGGAAGCAGCACGAACACAGTCCTAAGGAAGGGTGCGCACACACTGATTCAGATTCAAGAAGCTTGCCAAACTCTCGCTTCCAGCACCTGGATAAATGTCCACAAACGTGGGTCAGTACTACCACATGTACTGGTGAGCGTCCGTGGCCAAACTCACCGTAGAAATCCACACTAAGTAAGCATATGAAGCTAGTATTATTAGGTGATCTTTCTGGTTGTCTAGTTTCTTTTTAACAATTCATGCAAGGAAACATAGACGATATATGGCATATGCATATGATAATTCTTACCCACGGTCGAGCGGTTATCCCTGCAGCAGACACATAAGTTAGCCACAATTTGCATATGAATAACTTATGAATGAACATAGGCATCAAGTGTTAGGTATGCAAGAAGGTAAACCTAGCATGCTCCTAACTATGTGATGGTCCATGGGTTGCCCTATGATTAGCAGCGGTCGCCCAAGGTTCAGCTCTTCACTGGCACGAGCGGGTGTCGGCAGTTGTGACCCAAGGTTCAACTCTTCACTAACACTCCCGAGTGCAAGCAGCTGTGACATCATGGGTTCCGCACAACACTAATAGACATATCGCCCCACTAGACCCCCTTACTACCTCAGGGCGATTCGAAAATCTCTTCCGGACCGAGTGATTCCCAGTGCCCCAGGAACCGTTCGAGAGACGAGACCTTGTGCACAAGTTGTCCGAGACCAATGCATGACATGAAACATCTAACAGATATAACAATACAATGCACAGTTCAAAGAAACGAACACACAATTTCCATCTCTTATTCTTTTCCCACATAACACATTCGAAACATAGGGACTTGCCATAAATCGGGTCGAGCAGCATAGGGGCGAAGAACATGCAACATAATTGATATCAGAAGCATAATTCTAATACTTTAAGCATGCAGTTCATTTCTTTAGCTTATCTTTTTAGTGAGGCAACATTAGTGAACTAGAGATTCTTTTCATTAGGCATGTGAACTGAAAGATTCATCGAAGGGCCTAAGCCACTCACCGAATGAATCGAACGAGAGGATGGGGAAGCCTTAAGCGACGTTCACTCTTTGGTTATGCGTCCTGAAAATGCAACAATACGTGGTTAGCATATTTCATTCTCTTTCCCTTACGATTCGAAAAGAAAGCGCAAGCGAGAAAGCGAAATCATGAAAACCAAGTCATCGAAAGCAACTCAAAACCCAAAGCAACACAAAACCAAGAAGCAAAGCAACCAATGAAAACTCTTGGACTTATTTCAATAGAAGTCGTTCGATCAATTCGAACGGTTCATTGCACTTCGTCCGTGTTGATCTGGCGGTAAGGTTTCCCCGAGACTCGATTCTCAACCGAGTCGAAGCAGCTTAGTGTTCCATAAGTAACCGTTCGGAGCGGGACGTTACAACGAAGACTTGGGACTGACACTTGGCATGATGGACTGTGGTACCTGGATCAGGAAGGATTGGATTCGGCATTGGTGTCTGTGGCAGAAATGACAGGAATGGGAGGACCAAAGATGAGTGCCGAAGATACACTGATACTCCATCATAGGCGGTCGGGGCACTCCTCTTTTGGTATTTTGAGTATGTTGTATCCATCTATTTATGAGAAGACAAATAAGGAGAAACTAGTATGTGATGCATGTGATTTAGGAAACTTACTAGGAGCTCATATGTTGGTGCGGGCCATAGGAGCTTTTCTGGTTTTGATATTATACATTCTGATGTCTCGGGGCTGTGCGCCACAACTACTATGAATGGTTACAAGTATTTCGTCTTTTTTATTGATTATTCCTCTCGTGTCACCTGGCTGTATTTGATAAAGAATAAGAGTGAGGTCTTTGCCTGTTTCCGGAACTTTCATAAACATGTCCAGACTCAGTACAGAGTAGTGGTGAAGGTACTAAGGTCTGACAATGGAACATAGTATACCAACAAAGCATTTGAGGAATACCTGTCAGTCCGAGGGATACAACATCAGACCACCTGTGCATACACACCAGCACAGAATGGAGTGGCAGAAAGGAAGAACACACCTTCTTGAGGTGGCAAGGAGTATGACGATCGCCATGAATGTCCCACAGAGTCTATGGGGACATGCAGTGTTGACAGCAGCTCGATTGGTCAACATGATGCTCTTGAAGGTACTGGGATAAAAGTCTCCATGTGAGATATTGCAAGAAAATAATAGTCGGATACTCCCACTAAAGGTGTTTGGCTGCATATATTTTGTGAAGGACAACCGACCGTCTGTTGGAAAACTTGACCCCAGAGCAGTCAAGTGTGTATTTGTGGGCTATTCGGCGACTCAGAAGGGGTACGTGTGCTGGAGCCCAGTAGAGAAGAAGTTTGTGAGCATGGATGTTCACTTTAGGGAGTTTGAACCATACTACCGTCAGGAGGGAACTTCATCCATGAGCAACTCACCTGATACTGAGAGTATGAGGCGTGAAAGGAAGATTGGTGAGAGTGTGGTGACCGATTTAGGAGTATGCCACGGAGGAACGTTTGGGGAGGAGCGGAGAGTGAAGAGGAACAAGGGGAGGCGATGAGAGGTGTTAAGCCCACAGTTCAGGGGAGATTACTTACCTACAGCAGGAAAGGAAAGCAAACTGCAGGACCAGTACCGATAGTGCAAGTGCCAAGTCCCTTGCCTGCGTCCGTCTCAACTCCTGAGGCACCTACATCACCACCACCACCAGATTCTCCTTTAGGTGATATCATTCTTCCTACTCCTCCCACACCATTATCAGTACGGAGGACCACTCGCAACAATGCGAAATTTTTTTCTGATAGATATGGTTGGGACCTTGCTCAGTTTGTTTCATATAATAACATCTCTTCTTCTCATGGAGCATTCATTGCATCTTTGGATAGTATTACTGTACCTAACAATTGGCAGGTTGCCAAGAACGATCCAAAGTGGAAAGCGGCGATGCACGAGTAGTTAGACGCTCTTGAGAAGAACCACACTTGGGAACTGGTAAAACTGCCAGAGGGGAAGATGACAGTCGGATGCAAGTGAGTCTTTACTGTGAAGCAGAACCCAGATGAAAAAGTAGAGCGCTACAAGGCTCGACTGGTGGCAAAAGGATACAGTCAGACGTACGACATTGACTATGATGAGACCTTTGCACCAGTGGCGAAGATGAGCACCGTCAGGACGCTGATTTCTTTGACAGCGAATGGTGGATGGAAGTTACACTAACTGGATGTGAAGAATGCGTTTCTTCATGGGGATCTAGTGGAGGAAGTATACATGGAGATACTACCAGGATTCTGCACCAATAAGACGGTGGACAAGGTCTGCAGGTTGAAGAAGTCCCTTTATGGACTGAAGCAGTTTTCTCGAGCGTGGTTTGACAGATTCAGGAAGGCGATGATAGGGATGGGATATCAGCAGATCAACGCTGATCATAATGCGTTCTTCCGTCAGAGTGGAGGCCACATCACCATGCTTGCGGTGTATGTGGACGATATTATTATCACAGGAGATGATGAGCATGAGATTGTCCGACTCAAGGGGAAGCTTGGCAAGGAGTTCGAGGTGAAGGACCTTGGCCTTCTTCGGTACTTCCTTGGGATTAAGATTGCTCGAGAAGCAGAGGGGATTGTTCTTTCTCAGAGGAAGTATGCGCTGGACCTTCTCACAGAGACAGAGATGTTGGGATGCAGATCTGCAACGACGCCGATTAACCAGGGGTTCAAGTGAGACAGATACCAGAGACTGGTGGACAAGCTGATCTATTTGAGCCACACACGTCTTGATATCTGCTTTGCAGTGAGTGTGGTGAGCCGCTACATGCATGACCCAAGAAAGGGTCATATGGACGCAGTGTACCGGATTCTGAGATACTTGAAGGGTGCCTCCGGAAAGGGGTTGATATTACGGAAGAATCATCACTTGAGCATCGAGGGCTACTGTGACTCTGACTGGACTAGCTGTACTGATGACATGAGGTCTACATCGGGCTATTGCATATTTGTATGAGGCAACTTGGTCTCTTGGAGGAGTAAGAAGCAGTCGGTGGTGGCCAGATCGACAGCTGAAGCAGAGTACAGAGCTATGGCATTGGGAGTTGCAGAACTGCTATGGCTGAGAAGTATGCTGGTGGAGCTGAAGCTGGATCAATGAGCCAAGATGAAGCTGTGGTGTGACAACCAGTCAACCATCAGTATCGCCAACAATCCAGTGCAGCATGACATGACGAAACACATTGAGATCGATAGGTTCTTCATCAAGGTGAAGTTGGACCGTGGACTACTGGAGCTAGGTCATGTTCCAACGAAGGAGCAGGTAGCAGACAGTATGACCAAGGGACTTAGCTCTGCAGATATGATTAGAGGATGTGACAAGATGTGCTTAGTGAATATCTTTCGTCCATCTTGAGGAGTGTTGGTATATTAGAATATTCTTGGTATATTTGTTGGTATATTAGAATATTCTTGGTATATTTGTTGGGATATTAGAATATTCTACATGGGGTTTTAATGGGGTATTAATGTAAGATGAAGGGTTGTAGGGCTATAAATAGCCAAGAAATTATCAATAAAAAATATAATAATTACTCCAAAATATTCTACAAAGTCTATAATACAAAACAACAAAAAGAGAATATTAACCCTATAAAAATATATTTGAAATAAAGGTCTATAGTTTCATACAACTAAAATACGTGGGTATAAGTAATCAGGGTCGGGGATTTACCAGGACGGAGAGTACTATATTCATACCCGACCCCTAATTCGACCGGAGAATTTTTTTAATTTCTATCCCCGACCCTGTCCCCATTTTTAACTCCCCAAACCCGCCCTCGTCAGGGAAAAAAATCGGGTCCCCGTCGGGTTCGGAGAAAATTGCCATCCCTATTTATAGCTCTTAAACTTTTTTTTTACTTGTACACTTTGTCAATCTTTATAGCAAATTTTTTTTTTAATAACCTTTTGAACTTCTTCTACCACCAAGTTTCTTTCGAGATCCAACTATTGTCTTTTGACAATACTAGAATCTTTTTGCTACTTGCTTGATACAATTTGCCCTATTGTACCACATAACGTTAGAATCCACTTCTACGTCCCATCTTTCTTCTTTTATCATCTTATCCTTAAAGTTTATCAAGTTCTTTCCTTTCAACTTTCAGTGTTTAGTTCTTTGTCTCTTCTCTACCTTAGCCTTTCTCTTCCATTTTCTAATACTAATATCTAAGACCATAAATCTATGTTGAGTGTTTAGGCTCTCTCTCCCGACGTAACTTTACAATATTTACATGTTAGTCTATCAACCTTTCAAGAAATTAGTTTATTTGGCTAATATTTGATCCACCCGTAAAAGTAATTAAATGCTCTCTCTTCCTAAAATAAGTATTCGCTATTAGGATGTCATATGAAACTACAAAAATCAAGGATTGTATCGCCCCCTTTATTCCTAACTCCATACCCAGTAACCTCCCCCCCCCTCCCCCCCCCCCCGATATATAACTTCTCACCTCTAGATATTTCTTGAATCAAACTGTCTATATGTTTCCAAAATTTATTTTTCTTATTTTCGTGTAATCCTACTTGCGGCACATATGCACTAGTAACATTAGTAACATACTACCCCAATATTAACTTATTTAATTTTATCATATCTTCTATTCTTTTTACATCCACAACTCTATTTGCTAATAATTTATCCACAAGTATCTCTACCTAATTTCTACGTCTCTTTTCACCTTTACACCAAATTCTAAACTACTAGTATCAATTTTTCCCGATTTTTCACCACATTATTTCTTGAAGACAAACTATATTAATCTTCCTCCAAATCATTGTATCCGCCAACTCCATTTCCTTCCCTGTTAATTTTCCTATGTTCCAAAGAGCTAATCTATTTCTACTCTCATGCATCAATTTCGTACAAAGTTGCTTCTTATACCGTATAGTCCCTTGTCTATTTGCGACCACATTCTTTGCTTCTGGGGATCGTCCAAGTCCACCCTTGCTCAATTGACAGTACATCGGTGTGGTATCAATGCAATGCGTCACTTACTGGTGACGATCTAGCAATATACCCTTGCTCATTTTTTATTGCACCGGAGTGAGAACGATGGAACTTCGTCGCTACCCATGAACGCCCCAACGTGGTGTATTATGTATGTATTCATTCCGTAGAGATCCGATGATCGTTTACGCTGGCTGTTGGCTACCTAAAACAACTCTCCTCCTTCATTTAGGATTGGGACCAACAGTGAAAATATAGAATATTAGGCACAACACAAGCGAAGTAAAACTGCTCTCAAGGAAAAATGATAAATACCTTAATGCAATTTGTACATTATAAACTCTGTATTCAGTTATCTTTTTAACATTTTCATAGCTCGAAATGTCTAGCCATGCCATTATATATTGACTACATGTGGTTGCTGAGCTTATAGGAAGCAATCTCTTACTTTCAACAGAAATTGTATGTAACTGGTTATCCCTTTTAAGTGAATATTTTGACTACTGGCAAATTGTATCAATTCTTTCTTTTATAAGATTATAAATTTATAATTCCTTAAACTAGCTCTCAATAAAAAGGATAAGTCCCTTCATATAGTTTACACAGTCAAAATTCGTGTAATTGCAGTTGCAATGTCTGCTTTCTTGTATATCATAGATAGGTTTCTTCTTCTGGGCCTGAGAAATATTGCATTTACTCTTACTTTCAGCAGATGAGTGTATTAACGACGTTAGATACCTTCTGATATCATGGGCCCAAGTAATAATTTGACTCTTGCGGTAACCTGTCTACTTCTTTTGACTGAGATCTTCCTTGAAACTGTGCAG